>CM060926.1:487235890-487780890 GCA_030737875.1 Allium sativum | reverse complement strand
GAGTTTTACAAAATATAGTTTTGATGTTTGACAAAAAACTGGAAAATAATATGTTAATTGAAGTGAATGAGAACTGAGCAAATGCTAATTAAATTACAACACAATATTTGGTCCTCATTTTACCGTTCTTTGTTCACATTTTGTTTGGAATAATATATATATATATATATATATATATATATATATATATATATATATATATATATATATATATATATTGTTCTTAAACTTTTCAATTCTCCGTTCACCTCACATTATGAAATTATATATTTATTAATGGGAAATTCTATAGGGACACAAAATATTGACACAAAATTAAGTACAAGATCTGAACCACTAGATCTTCCGATGATTTGCACTTCTCATGTAAAGACAAAAGAATTCAACGGTCAGAATTTTATGTTTAAAGTTGTGTGTTTTATTTTGTGTCCCAATAACCGCTCCCTTTATTAATTAGCATTTCCTTCTTATTCTTTTTTGCATTTCGACGGAGTACTAACGTTATAATAGTCTATGGTGATTCTAGTTCCTGGTTCCATCCCTGTAGGGGCTGATGCCTATGCCTCTAAAGGTAAAATAAAATGATATTGAGTGCTGTTTTGAAAGAGGCTTATCCAAGTCAATGACCTAGCTCGAATAGTCAGTTATATGACACAGTAAACCTAAGCTCTAGAGGCTCATGCAAAAAGATGATCACTCATTTTCTATCTAAATGAATGTAGAGAGCTACGGGATGTTATTTCATTCTCCATGCCCTGCCGTCACAAGATCTAATGTTAAGAAGGGTAGAATTGTGTGGTTGCATCAGGTCTTTAAAGCACATCTAATTGAAGTCATACCAGCATCAGAAACGTGTGCACAGTAAATGTACATTATTATGCAATAGTGTAGCATTATTCGCTTGAACCCTGCAACCCAATCAATGTGGAATACTTTATTCCTACACAGTCATTTCCTTTCAGACGTAATCTAATTTCCGAACCAAGGAATGATGCACGCAGATAAAAAGTAATCAATATTCAAAGAGAGAAGGTTAAGAACCTAAACATGCATGCAACTAATACAGGAAGACAAACCCTTCAATTTGAGACAAAATAAAGACAGCATCATTCGGAGTACTTCTATTCTATTGGTTTGTTACACACTCCTAATGATGCCTTAATTGTTTTGTTTGATTAACAGCTTATTGCATATACAGACAAAAAAAATGGTTGTTCAAAATCTTAATCAATTTGTTAATGTTGATCACCTTTTTCCACATAGAAACATCTTTCTTAATATTGTTTAGCATTGCTGTCCCCTTTAATTTGTACTGCTTACATATATGGCAAAAGTTTTGACATCTTATTTTGTCTTGTTTTAATTTAGAGCTGAAAAATAGGCGTGATTTTGCATTAGCATTTGACTTACTAGCAAGTGGAACCAACGGTGATCACACAAGGAGGCTACTGTAAAAAGATTAACATAAATGCAAAAAACAGTAGCCCTAGCAACCTAAAACACGGTTTGTAGTAAAGAAGAAGTTATTCTCAGGTGAGCCTAGAGTAAAATATGATGAGTAAATCATTCAGGTGAGCCCAGAGAACGACAACGCAGTACAAACAAATTAGGGGATGGCCTCCAATCAACACCTACTTGCCAAGTGTACATTGTCTGCACAGTAGGATAGGCTTAGTTTACTATAGGCTTCACAGTCGACAATAGGGCACCTATAAGATACTACCCGTACACCTGTCATAAAGATTTATAGACTCATTAAAGGAAGGCCCCGCCTTCTAAAGCGCAATTAAGGAGACAAGCGGGTTCCATCGATCTCTACTGGCATTATAGTTCTTTTCCTCTATATATACCCATTAACCTTTCAGTCACTTTCTCACACACATCACACTGATTCTTCCATTTAGTCTTTCCTAATTTCCCAAGTAAGAGCAACAATGTCTAGTCGGAGAAACAGAGTTAGTGACGAAGAGGTCTCGGAACTCATATTCAAGTTGCAGTCTCTTCTAACGGAGACTAGTCGCAGAGGGTCAAGTAGAGTAAGTTCTTTATACTCATTGTACTGAAATGCCATATAGATATAAGGCTTAGTAGAGTTAGCATGAAATAGTTAACTAACTTTACATTTCCATGGGAACAGTCGTATGCGTCGAAGTTACTGAAAGAAACGTGCAGTTGCATAAAGAGTTTGCATAAGGAGGTCGATGATCTAAGCGAAAGGCTTGCGAGCTTACTGAGCAATATGGAAGGAGGAAGCGAAGAAGCAGAGATTGTTCGGAACTTGTTGAGGTCTAACTAAGTTGCTGCAAGCTTAGATTCATTCCAAGTGCTTCTTGATGTGATTTTAGACTGATTGAGGACTAAGTTTGTTCTGTGACTGCCGACAAACCACTATTTAATTTATCAATGATTTAATTTGATCCTTCAATTGTGGCATTTATCATATAAGTTTGCTTCAGCGGGAAGTGTCTCTTTCAGTGTCATATTTCACTTTTTTATTTTTTATCTTTTACCTAAATGTTAAAGGTATCATAGTAAAATTTCCAACTCAAGTATTGGTCAGTAATACCTGTGGTAAAAAACACTGGTAAACTGGACTATTGTTGGATTGAACAGTATAAAGATTAATCTAATTTATTATTGTGCTACATGAAGGACTATACCGCAGTACCTATGGTTCCAGGAGAGTTATGTTGGCTTGCGGGAGTGCAGGTTTTCCAGCCCTACGTAATGCATCATTAGCTGGGAATGTCAGCTGTGTTTATACATGTGGGAGTACCTAAATAATATATATTGCATATGCTTATACTGCATATGCTGGTTCATGGTAGGAGTGCCAAAATATGACCCAATCCAATTACTTTATCCATAAATGAGTTGGGTTAACCCATTTACGAATTTTATTAAATGGGTAATAGGTTGAGTTGATCCATTTTTTAAAGGGTCATAGATGAGTAACTCATTTATAAAAACTTAAAATTTACGAAAATGAGTAATGATTTTTAAGGCTAGGACCAAAATTACGAAAATGCCCTTCATATTGGAAAAAGTAAAAAAGTTCAAAGAATCCAGAAAATTACGAAATTAAAAGTCAAAAAAGAATTATTTTAAAATAAATATTTGTAAAGCTAAATGCTAAAATTACAAAAATACCCTTTATTTTGGAAAAAGTAAAAAAAAAATTAAAAATTCAGAAAATTATAAAATGAAAACTAAAAACAGAAGTATTCAAAAATAATGACTTTTAAAGCCAAAAGGACCAAAATGCCCTTTATATTGGAAAAAGTCAAAAAATTTATTGTTTTTTTCATAATTTTTTGAAATTTATTATTTTTTCACTTTTTCAACATGAAGGGCATTTTCATAATTTTGACATATTTAGCTTTAAAATCATAATTTTCAAATAATTCTTTTTTACTTTTCATTTCGTAGTTTTCTGTATTCTTTAAATTTTTTTTTTCGCTTTTCTCAACATGAAAGGTATTTTCGTAATTTTGACATATTTAGCTTTAAAAATTATAATTTTCGAATAATTCATTTTTTACTTTTTATTTCGTAATTTTCTGGATTCTTTAGAATTTTTTTTCACTTTTTTCAACATGAAGGGGATTTTCGTAATTTTGGCCCTTTTAACTTTAAAAATTATCATTTTCGAATAATTCTTTTATTACTTTTCATTTCATAATTTTCTTATTTTTTCCACTTTCTCAGATATGAAGGTTATTTTCGTAATTTTTACATTTTTAGCTTTAGAAATTGTAATTTTCGAATAATTCTTTTTTTACTTTCCATTTCGTAATTTTCTGGATTTTTTGAAAATTATTTTTTTTCCACTTTTTTTTGAAAATGAAGGGTATTTTCATAATTTTGGCCTTACTAACTTTAAAAATTATTATTTTCTAATAATTCTTTAGTTAACTTTTATTTTTGAATCATTCGACACTTGAATTCCAAATTTTGAAAATTCAAAATTTTATGGAATATTTTGAAAATAAAAAAATTTAGCATTTGTTTTTATTAGCTAAATCCAATTTAGAAACTTAAGTGGGTTAAATGGGTAACCCACTTATTAGAGGATTTAGTTATAAACGAGTTGGGTAATAAATGGGTCAAAGAGAATAGGTCTTAAATGCGTTGGGTCAAAACTCGACCCTACCCATTTAGACCCAACCCAACCCATTTGACACCTCTAGTCCATGGTGAGTGCTCAAAAATTGCAAAGTTCATTCATAGTCATATACTCCCTTCGTTTCTAAATATAAGATGTTATAAGAAGTTTGGTGTGTTTCAAAATATAAGATGTTTAAGGTTTTAATTCCCGCTTTATCCGTGATTCATAATAAATAATGAGACTTTTTATGCATCCACTCATGTTTCAACACTAATTGTGCATGAAAAGAAGCCAATTTAAGAGAGATACTTAATTTGAGTATGGATTAAAGCACCATTAACGGATTTTCTAAATCTCGTACAAACAAGTAAAACATCTTATATTTAAAAACAGATGGAGTATAATATTACTTTATGTTTGAGAAGCGAATACAAATGCGGATATGGTCACATTCACATCAGTTAATTATCGTTTGGTATATCAATTTTTCTTCTTCCTTTTTTTGTATTTTAGTACATAAGATAGTTGTCATTTATTTACTATTTTATCAAGGTAAAAAAAAAAGATGCATAAAACTCATTCTTTACAGCTTAAAACTATTTACTCAAGGAATTTTTTTTACATTTTTAGTCTAGAATAAATTATAATGATTATTTATTTGTTTAGATATATTATTTGGGAATTGCTCAAAGAATATCCAATAAATATTTGATTCCTTTTTGCATCTTCATATGCAGAAATCCGATGTACGAAACTAATTTTGTGATGACCTCCTTCCTGTCCGGTTGAAACCGATGATTAAACCGACTTAAACCGATCAACAGAACGTACTGCTTAGAGTTACAATGCATAGGAACTAAACAAGATAAAATTTTCACTATCATTGCAATAATTTTTACATCAGAGTAAAACTTATATTAGAGTACAATAATAAATACATGTACAGCAGAAACAAGTATACCAGATTGTAACATGTACAAAGCGGAAAACATAAACTCTCAGCTGAAGAAGTAAAATGCTCTGGACATAGCTTTAGCTTCAATCCAACACCTGCTCTATAAAATATCTACAAACCAAAACTACTAGGTTGCCCGTGTGAAAAATATGGACACCCACAGTTCAGCGGAAGAACAATGAACTCCGGATCAGTCATGGGACTGGTGTTAGAACTAAAACAATTAATTACTTTTATTTTAAAGTTGGGTAAGTCATAAGACCATGCCATATAACACGGAACGAGTTTCCCCTCATAAATACCAGTCATAAAACATTTTTTTTTTTTAAAATGAAGTTATCATTAGACTCACATTCCATCACACAATGCAACACCACCAAAGGAGCAGGTTTTGCCTTATGATAACCAAATATGATTGATACGTGAAAGTCTCTTTTATTATTACTAGTGCATAGCGTGGATATCACTTTCGAAAGTAAATGTATAAATCTTAGAAGACGTTGATACCATATATTACGTCTACATACATAGATTACAACTAAAACAGTAAATGTTCATATTGGAAGTTGGGTTCCATCAAAGTCCAAGGCAAAGGATCTACCTTAATCGCATTCGGGCACACCTCTAGCGGGATGTCCCAGGAGTCAACAAATGAGTCCTTCTATATTATCAAAATGGGGCCCACCTATACTAGGTGATGTTTAGGTTTCTCCTGAACGTAACGTCCCCCGGTCGTTGTCGACCATTATCCGAGGCGCCTCGATCTATCGTCCACTAAGCAAATTGCTTAGGCTCCATACCATAACATCACTTTCTAAACTAGATGGAAACATTAGTCCTTAACTCCGTGGTACTTCATCCTGTTTCGGCCCATTACCGGTTGTGAGGCCCTGAAGTTATGCTTCTACACAAAGCTCTGCTTTTCAACAAAAACTATGATCATCAACTGCTCATCACTTAGCATGCCACATTGTCAATCCACAACATGTAATTATGTATATTAATATATAATTTTAACGTCCTGCCTTTTTGACCGCTTCAAACAAGTAATTAAACCAATTTAAACGTTCAAATTGACAGATCGATATTTAGCTTAAAGAGTTAAAAACAGAATCAACAAAGAAATACAGAATAAATCATAACACAGTATTGAACAGCGGAATAAAACTTTTATTTATAATCAGAATTTTTTTGAATACAAAACTTTTCAATATACAGCAGAATGAAAATAAAGTTTGAATACAAAAGAAACGTTTATTATTTTAAAAATCTTCAGAGTGCGCATCTCCTAGAATCCCCATCTTTGCTAATCTTCGAATTCTAGGCTGTAATCTTTAGATCTGAAATGCTCGGGTCTGACCCAACGTACCAGGTAAAAACATAAAACACTCGAGTCAGGATTGAATCATAGTTCAAGTAAATTAACTTCAATAAGAACTGAATGTAATAGTTAATCTCGACTTCCAAAATATACACAAAATAAGGTTGTGTAATATCTATCTATATTAGTTCCATATAGTATTGGTTCTATATCAGTGACTGATTTAAGTGTGATATCTATTCAAATCAGTTCAATATTAAGTGTAGTATCTTTGCCTATCAGTTTTGTTTTAGGCCAAACGATCATAGGAGCCTGCACGTACAAACATGTACAGGTACGCGTGTGCACTGCCTCAGCATCCCATAACCGATCATGACACAAGTTCAGTGCAAAGGGTATATGCTGCATATACAGAAATCAATAAAAATGGTGCAGTAGCTTCCAAAACATCATGGAGGCATCTACGCAGACATACATATATATAACAACATAAAGTTAGTGCCAACATAATTAAGGTAGTAATGCAGCAAAGAAGGGGGAGATATAAAACATGATCATAAAGTTTCAAGCAGGATAGTGTAATACAAACATGTATGTATGGCATTGTAAGATTTTTGAAAATATGTTCAAGTCCAACAGTCAATGCCAAAGAAAGAACAATACCAAACACTGGTTTCTATTTATACAACAACACACATGCAAAGGGGTCAGGATAGTAGAATGTCCATGCCTTCAAAAGGGGCTGAAGCTCAAATTCCAATCATTTTTGTACTTGCTTAACTATTCAGAGGTTAGTTTACTTTTTTGAACTAGTTTATCATACACGTTTCTCTTAAAATGTATACAACCATAGTTTGATATTGTTGTCCTTTTAACTAATTTATATAGGTATCTTTTATCCAGTTCAATAGCACACATCATAAGTATACAACAAATATTCAAGATAAATTAATCAGAATCACATGTTCCAGTAAAACAAGCACCAATTTCGAGCTGCTATTAGTTCCAAATATTTTCATTATAGATGATTCTACTAACCAACGTTTAAATAACCAAATTATATAACTTCTTTTCACATAATATTATAGCTTATTTTATCAACACTAATATTAGTAAATTTAAGACAAATATGATGATTTACCAAACTGTTATCGCCCAGTGCCTTATACATTAGATTAAGTTTGCTACTCTCAATAAGAAAACTAACTGAAACTTCTATAAATAACTCAAGGTCGAAGACAAATTAAATTGACCACTTTCAGCTAAATAGGAGAGTCAAAAATCCGCCTTTAGACTACGTAAAATTTCTATACTACAGAGTTCATAAACTTGCAGTAATATGCTTTCATTTACAAATGCTACAGGGACCATGTTAGATTCAGACCTTTAGGTAAGTTTCATTTTTTTAAAACAAGCAAATGTAGTGGTGTGTTCCAACACAAATTGCTGTAGTTATGAAGAATGGAATCCTTACAGGTTTATCCAATTATATGCAGTAACCCCTACATACACTCAGATACACTTTAATACAATTACCAAGACCGCATGTATATCGTGAAATATAATGCATTTCCAAATATAACTTGGTAGGGGTGAATAGCTAGTCAACATATACAAGTGTCTCACTATATCATAAGCAAGGTGACAACATCAAACAATTTGCCACGACACAAATCAGAGTATACTACATGTTGCTTTAAGGACTAAGCATGCCAAATGTAGTATCAACATTTATAAATATTTAGCAAAACAAATCTAGATTCTGTCCTCCTCAATAAAATCAAATAGAGGAACTTTTTTTTAATTTATTTATTAAATAATATAGTTTCTACATCTCAAGCATGTCTGACAAATTGTTTAATCAAGCTAAAAGTATTACTCGATATAAATAATGGTTCACAAATCATATCAATTAAACTATATGGAACCATGGAGACAATATATATATATATATATATATATATATATATATATATATATATATACATTCAGGTCCAATAGTTGGAAAGAAAGGCAATATGGCATATACAAATAATATCAGCTTCTAGCAAATCAAATGGATGGAAACAACAATATAATTATATGTATGTTAGGGCTACAGATCCGGCTGATACAATGGTTATAGGGTATAATAACACACTACATTTTGGTGTACTCTACAAATATAGATATCACTTAATAATAGATCAATCAAAGGGGGTTTACTCTCATAGTTGCTGTTTCATATTTACGGCATTATATTTTTCTTTTCTTTTTTTCTTGCTACTATTAGTTACCACAAATTAACAAGGAAAATCGATATACCAGATGTGTAAACAATTTTATTATCCGACTGCGTGGGTGATGCAAGGCAGAGGCGGTTTACAATAGGGATTTCAGGTCAGGTTACATCAGTGACCAAACAACTATACATAAACTAGTATCGAACGGAGTATCGACAACCACAAGAATCAACTAATATACTCAGCCCAAATTGAAATTAAAATACTTGAAACAAGTAATCGTGAGTGAATCAACACTCACCTGCCATGGCGAAGTGGTGACTGAAAGAGGGATAGACGGCTACACGGTTTGCTGGTTTTGGGATGAGTTCCGTCGTTGCTGCCGCTTGGAGCTTTGCAGGTGGTGTGCGCGGTGGCGGCGAGTTTCTATTTGAGTAGCAGCTGGGTTAGGGTTTTCAAAAGGAGGATCGATGGCGATTTTGAGGTGGTTCGGCTTCTATTGTTGACGAGGGAAGTAATAGCGAAGCTAATTCAAAGGGCAACCATTGATTTTTATTTGAGAAAGATTCGATTTTTAATTTGGGGACAAAGAGCAACTGACCTTCAGCCATTAAAATGAAAAGAGAAAACATTTTTCTTTTAACTGAATGAATTTGGGGAGGAACAGTGATTTTATAGGAGGAAAATAGTGGGATAAGAACGAAGTAACATCACATAGGTTTAGAGTGGTAGTGTATTCAGATATAGGTCGACGCTGATATAATTGGGGAAGGTAGCATCTGATTTTAAATTAAATTATACCATAAATTATTTCTTAATGTACGGTAAACACAGTTTACAAATACGACAAAAAAATTATATGTACCTCTCTGTTTCAATGCTCTAAATTCAATAAAATTATTTTGACTGTAATCCTATGCCATTTTTATTAAATTTTAATTTATTTATCGGTCCACTGTTTTTATTCCGTTTTGTTCACCAACAACTCTGTTTGTCTCCAAATTTGAAACGTTAAATCCTAATTTATTTGTATACACCAATACACACATATCTAAGCCAACTTCCTGTATATTTAAACAAATAAAATCTTCAATTTATTTAATTTTAATACATTCTCTCTTAAATTCAACCACTCATATAATCGAATTCCAATTCAATTACTCAACCAAATTTAAATCAAATATTCAATAGTAAATATTTGATTCTCAACTGATAACAATAAATATATTGAATTCAATTTATACACATAACCATATATTTGATTTTTAATCCCAATGTCAATAAATTTGATTTTTATTGATTAAATCTCTAAATAAATTCCTTATTTAGTTGTCGAAATTTCCAGGATTACAGTTTCCCCTTTAAAAAAATTTTGTCCCGGAAAAGGAGAGATCGTTAGAGTTATACCACTGTATATTTCAAATTTTCATATTCGTGTGAATTTTTCCACAACTAATTTAAATATCGATATTTAAATCATTAAACTTCATATTCATTTTACTTGAAAAATCAAATTCCCTTTCTTCTAGTTGGAGATCAATTTTGATCAAAAACGTTTTTTTTCATCTTTCGAATCAACTTTATCTGCTTTCATCTTTTTTAAATTCCAATCAATTTTCTTAGACCCATTTCCTATCTTAAGTTATTTTGAGATATTTTCCATTTCTTGTTCTATTTAATCATTTATGATATTCAAATCATATAATTTCCCGTCAAAACCATTCTCTTTTTATATTTTCAATTCCGACATAAATTGGATTTTATGTATCTCACATTATTCCAAATTTCATTATAGACATCATCTGTCAACGTTATTTATTCATTGTTGCAATTGTAATGGGTCTAGGCTTAGAAACCCTTAACCAAATCTCCTTACATTCAATCCATTATTTTTTTCCAACACTCGTTGAAGAGTGTAAATAACATCTCTTTTTCAGGTCCCAAATTATAGACTTCAAATTTTCCAAAATCCGAAATCTTTTTATAACCTTTATACATAACCCAAAATTCAGGCAGACAATATTATTATTCCGAAATTCTCCTTTTTGGTTATTTAATTAGATAATTTTTTATTCAAAATATTGATTTGAAAATACTTGATAACTCGAAGTTTGACAAGTCTATTGTCGTTCTCCCAGATGTTAGGCATACGCTGGCCAGGCGTACGATTAAAATCTTCAAGTACTAAATATCCTTGTTTCAACCCCCAATGAAATTTTTTCAAAAATTCTTTTAAAAATAGATACGGAAAGTACCAATGCGATATTGATATGTTGATTGTTCATGAATCGCAGATACACAATGATTTCATCTGGATCCCCCAAAAAACATCTGTATCCGTAGCAAATCACTTCCCTGCGAATTTCGTCATGAACGGACCATTGAAAAATATATTTAAGAATCAAAAGATAATCTGAGGTCACTAAGCGTTGACTGCTTTATCTCAGGTTCACGGAAACAAATCATGAAAATAGATCAAGACACAAGGATCAATCAAGTCACCAGACAAATCAAGTCACGAAGACACACTACTGCATCAAACAGGTGGTTATACATCAATACGATATCTCAACATCTAATGGCTCTATTCTACCTTTAGTAACTCTAATGGTTACGTCTCTTTCACTTGTAGATATGTCATGTGGACCGCAGGTACACAATGGTTACGCCTGATTCCCTCAGGAAACATCCATACCTGTAAGCTTTCACAGCTCTGCAGATTACGCCACTATCACGACTGTAGATCGCAGCAGACATAATGG
The DNA here is from genome assembly GCA_030737875.1 of Allium sativum. Classification (NCBI taxonomy): domain Eukaryota; kingdom Viridiplantae; phylum Streptophyta; class Magnoliopsida; order Asparagales; family Amaryllidaceae; genus Allium; species Allium sativum. The sequence continues at coordinate 487,769,522 of CM060926.1, read as the reverse complement.
TTATGCTTGGTTCCCCCAAGAAACATCCGTCCGCTGTAGGTCATCTACAACCCTACGAATTACGCTATACGGTCGTGTTCTTCAAGGAACAATGACAACTCGAGTTTTATGTCCGGACAACCTACTACCACCAGCAACACATCTCACTAAGCTCAAAGTGCAAAGAAGAAGGAAGGTACTTTCCTTATTTTGCTTTGAAAACATATGTACAGTATCTTATTTCATACTTCTCATAAATCGTACATAAAATTCTCTTTCCAAATCATATTTCCAAACTTCTCATTCTTATATAAATTCTATCATATAAGATTTCATTTCAATTCGCTTACCTTCCAGTCCAGTGGTTTTCGAATTCGCTATATTCTTTTATCTCTCATATAAGTTATGAAAACTTTTATATTCAATTTTTAGAATTGAATATCCTCAAATTCCGTTCCAATTTCAAGTTTTCAGTTTTGATCTCCTTATCAATTCAAATATTTGATATCCTTTCAAACTTAAATTTTTGAATCCATTTATATAACTCAAATTTTCTTCCAACTCCGATTATTAAATTCATCGCTTAACTCAAATTTATATGCTCTCAAAATTTCAAATTTTTTCAATTTTATAACAAATCTCTCATCCATGCATTGTTACTCTTTCATATCCACATCCTTCGACCGTAAATTAGCAAGCGAACAACTCTCCAAGTATCAACCCCGAAGGCCGAAACCAACATCATGTCGGTACTCAGAAAGTCATCCAACTTGACCAATCTCCAGTCGATTTCCGATTTCTTTATTTCTTAATTTATTATAAAATCATTTCTTACGCAATTTCCGAATTGAGTTTACGCATCCACTTCCCTTATGTTCTGCCATCCTTCATTCTCGACGTGCAGCTCTTTGTTCTTCAATTCTCACTATTCAGATTTATCAAAACCTGTTAGCCTCTCACGATCTTTTAGAAAACATTTCCAATTATCATATTCATATTTTTACAATTCTACAAAATCTCTTATTATTTGGAGAACATCTCCGTATATTCACAAATCCTTATTCTCTAAAGAAAACATACTTTATTCTCATGGGAAACATTTTTAAATTCGTTATTTAGATTAAAACAGATGTTTAAATAAAACACTGTTATTCCCACTTAACTGTTGACACTCATTAACTCACTTCACTTGCCCAACTCTTGCTATCGAATCTTAATCATTCTTTAGTCAACAATGCGGTCAATCAAGTTAGGGTATAATTACCTCTCATACCTTAACTGAACAACATTATTAACTTTGAAATGGGTAAAATTCACAACCTAAAATACCAAAAAAACATTCATTATCGTTATTTTTGAATTTAAGTTAAAAATTAACTTCTTTTACGAAAATCGTTGATTATAACGATAATTCATACATTCAAAATAGTTAGCTATAAATTATAGTTTATTCGTTTATCTGCATACAATTAATTAATTATATTTTTTTTACTAAATGGATAGTAAATAATATTTCCTGAAATTCGACATAATTGTCTCCCATAAATATCTTCCTCTCGAACAATCCATATTTCGAACTTCGGAAAATCCCATTTGACTTATATTCTGAACTTCAGAAAAATCTCACCGTACTGGTCAACTCCATTTCCTTTATCCGAATTTCATTTGTACATTCTTACTTCCACACGTTATTTACTTCTAAAAAGTAAATATTGTTTCTTTTATACCAATCTGGAATCATTACCTCAAATCAGCTTCGATTTCATTTAAATACGGGTTCAAATCTCTTTAAAATCTCCATTCATATTTCGCTTCATCGCATTTAAGATTCACTTTATTTATAACTCTCGTTTACCATTTTTATAACTCACTGTCGAATTCATATATTTGATTACACATTATTGGTTTGAAACCAATTATAATTTATCACGTCATGTTCTACATAATCTAAATAAATTAGTACTAAAATTTGACACTATCAAATTCCAATTATTACCTTCTTAATTTAAATTTCATATTTCGAATGTCGAAGTAAAGTTCCTCGTTTCATCTTTGAAATGATTTCAAAATTTCTCCTTTTCATTCAAATTCCATCTGAATTCTTATTTCTAATATATTTCAGTTAACTTTGATTTGCTAAAATACACGATTAGAGAGATCGATTCATCGATTTTCTTATATTTATCCTTTTTTTTATATTATTCAATGATGGATTCAAGACTCAAACCTTAGTGAACTTATCGAAGAAAAGCTCTCACTTACCTGGATTCGAAGACTTCCAAAGACTAGGGATCCCAAACAGAATTTTAAAATCTCAAAATAAATTTTTATCTCCACTGTATCAGTTTCAAAATACTTGGTATTTCTAAAATAATTTATCTTTTCAATTTTTTTTTCAAAAACTTTTATTTTCAAGATCATTTTTTAAACTCGATAAGCTACGCTTTGAATAAACCAAAGCTCTGATACCACTTGTAACGTCCCGCCTTTTTGACCGCTTCAAACTAGTAAATAAACAATTTCAAACGTTCAAATTGACGGATCGTTGTTTAGCTTACAAAGTTAAAAACAGAATCAACACAGAAATATAGAATAAATCATAACACAGTATTGAACAACGGAATAAAACTTTTATTTATAATCAGAGTTTTTCTGAATACAAAACTTTTCAATATACAGCAGAATGAAAATAAAGTTTGAATACAAAAGAAATGTTTATTGTTTTAAAAATCTTTAGAGTGCGCATCTCCTGGAATCCCCATCTTTACTAATCTTCGAATTCTAGGCTGTAATCTTTAGATCTGAAATGCTCGGTTCTGACCCGAGCGTTCCATGCAAAAACATAAAACACTTGAGTCAGGATTGAATCATAGTTCAAGTAAATTAACTTCAATAAGAACTGAATGTAATAGTTAATCCTGACTTCCAAAATATACAAAAAATAAAGGTTGTGTTGTATATATCCATATCAGTTCCATATAGTATCGGTTCTATGTCAGTGACTAATTTAAGTGTGATATATGTTCAAATCAGTTCAATATTAAGTGTAGTATCTTTGCCTATCAGTTTTGTTTTTGGCCAAACAATCATAGGAGCCTGCACGTACACACGTGTACAGGTACGCGTGTACACTGCTCCAGCATCCCATAACCGATCATGACACAAATTCAGCGCAAAGAGTACATGTTGCATGTACACAAATCAATAAAAAGGGTGCAGTAGCTTCCAAAGCATTAAGGAGGCATCTACGCATACATACATATATATAACAACATAAAATTAGTGCCTACATAATCAAGATAGTAATGCAGCAAAGAAGGGGGAGGTATAATACATGGTCATAAAGTTTCAAACAGGATAGTGTAATACAAACGTGTATATATGGCATTGTAAGATTTTTGAAAATATGTTCAAGTCCAACAGTCAATGCCAAAGAAAAAACAATACCAAACACTAGTTTCTATTTATACAATAGCACGCATGCAAAGGGGTCAGGACAGTAGAATGTCCATGCCTTCAAAAGGGGATGAAGTTCAAATTCCAATCATTTTTGTACTTGCTTAACTATTCAGAGGTTAGTTTACTTTCCTGAACTAGTTTATCATACACATTTCTCTTAAAATGTATACAAACATACATTGATACTGTTGTCCTTTTAGATAATTTATATAGATATCATTTATCCAGTTCAATAGCACACATCATAAGTATACAACAAATGTTCAAGATAAATTAATCAGAATCACATGTTCCAGTAAAACAAGCACCAATTTTGAGCTGCCATTAGTTCAAAATATTGTCATTTTAGCTGATACTACTAACCAACGTTTAAATAACCAAATTATATAACTTCTTTTCACATGATATTATAGCTTATTTTATCAACACTAATATTAGTAAATTTAAGACAAATATGATGATTTACCAAACTGTTATTGCCCAGTGCCTTATACGTTAGATTAAATTTGCTACTCTCATTAAGAAAACTAACTGAAACTTCTATAAATAACTCAAGGTCGAAGACAAATTAAATTGACCACTTTCAGCTAAACAGGATAGTCAAAAATTCGCCTTTGGACCACGTAAAATTTCTATACTACATAGTTCATAAATTTAATATGTTTTCATTTATAAATGCTACAGGGACCATGTTAGATTCAGACATTTAGGTGAGTTTCAGTTTTTTTAAAACAAGCAAATGTAATAGTATGTTCCAACACAAATTGCTGCAGTTATAAAAGAATGGAATCTTTACAAGTTTATCCAATTATATGCAGTAACCCCTACATACACTCAAATACACTTTAATACAATTACCAAGACCGCATGTATGTCGTGAAATATAATGCATTTCCAAATATAACTTGGTAGGGTGAATAGCTAGTCAACATATAAAAGTGTCTCACTATATCATAAGCAAGGTGACAACATCAAACAATTTGCCATGACACAAATCAGATTATACAACATGTTGCTTTAAGGCCTAAAGATGCCAAATGTAGTATCAACGTTTATAAAAATTTAGCAAAACAAAACTAGTTTCTGTCCTCCTCAATAAAATCAAACCAGAGGAATTTTTTTTCAATTTATTTATTAAATAATACAGTTTCTACTTCTCATGCATGTCTGACAAATTGCTTAATCAAGTTAAAAGTATTACTTGATATAAATATTGGTTAAAGTGCACAAACCATATCAATTAAATAGTATGGAGTCATGGAGGCAAATATATATGTTCAGGTCCAATAGTTGGAAAGAAAGGCAATATAGCATATACAAATAATATCAACTTCTAGCAAATCAAATGGATGGCAACAGCAATATACTTATATGTATGTTAGTGCTGCAGATCCAGATGATACAATGGTTATAGGGTATAATAACACACTACATTTTGGTATACCCTACAAATATAGATATCACTTAATAATAGATTAATCAAAGGGGGTTTGCTCTCATAGTTGCTGTTTCAGATTTACGAAATTATATTTTTTTTTTCTTTTTTTTCTTCCTACTATTAGTTACCACAAATTAACAAGGCAAATTGATATATCAGATGTGTAAATAATTTTATTATCCGACTGCATGGGTGATGCAAGGCAGTAGGCGGTTTACAACAGGGATTTCAGGTTAGGTTACATCAATGAGCAAACAACTATATATAAACTATTATCAAACGGAGTATCGACAACCACAAGAATTAACTAATATACTCATCCCAAATTAAAGTTAAAATACTTGAAACAAGTAATAGTGAGTGAATCAAAACTCACCTGCCGTGGCGTAATGTTGACTGAAAGAGTGAAAGACGACTACACGGTTTGCTGGTTTTGGGATGAATTCCATCATTGTTGCCGCTTGGAGCTTTGTAGGTGGTGTGCGCGGTGGCGGCAAGTTTCTGTTTGAGTAGCAGCGGGTTAGGGTTTTCGAAAGGAGGAGCGATGGCGATTTTGAGGTGGTTCGGCTTCTGTTGTTGACGAGGGAAGGAATAGCGAAGCTAATTTGTAACACTCCATGTCCATTAATGTCACTCAAAAAGGGAATGCGTCAATGTCCATGAAGCGTTATTGTTGTATAGAACAGATAAATTACAAGAATAAGTAAATAAAATAACACAGCGGAAAGTAAAACTTATTTCATTTCATCATAACTGAAAACGAGTTTACATAAGTAGTCTCCAAAAACCATGATAACAGGATCAATTGTCTATTCCAAAAACTTCAAAGTACATAAAGAAGCAAATACTTAAATAACATAAATGCATAAATCCCCACTGGGCATAAGCAAAGCCATAAAGATGAGAGAGTCCAAAGCGATACATCTACTCTCTTCAAGCAACTGAAAGAAAACGGCACTAAGCTGTAGTATTCCCTCCTTGCAAACGGGGGAGGGGGGATGGGTAGGGGTGGGGGGAAGGAAGAAAAGAGGTGGAAAGAAAAGGGGGTCAGACATAAAGTCTGGCGAGTGCGATAACTTTAACAATATAATTATCCAAATAACTAGGATAAGGCATAAGCTGGAAAATAAGGAAACGACTGTGAACAATTGGGTATATCAGAACAAACAAGAAAATAAGACGAACAAAGATAACGTTATAGGCACCCCTAATCACTATAGGATAATTACTATACTACACCACCGCTAGTCACTTTAAAGGTTAATCCTGCCTACAGAACTTAATACTGCTAATGGTAGTTTCGTGTACCCCTAGCTACCTTCATAGGTGCCGTCTGCCCCTATCTCCACTAGGTGTACCCATTACCCCCTTTCGATCGGCTCCCTAACTCGTAGATACCCGTGCTGGCCCCACAGTGGGGTGTATCACTCCCCAAAGTGGCAACCCGATACTACCAAAAATGCACGGCTTATATCTACACGATGCAACAACGTCTTACCTACCAGCCCGGGCCCACACACGCATATGAACCCGTTGGACTTGGTTGCCACCGGTGACCCGTTTTGACCTCTTACAATCAAATCCAGTACGCGTGTCCCGTCGTCGACTTGGGTGGAGCCCATAAAGATACTTAATGGGTTACTGGTTTGAAAAGGGCCCCCATGCATGACACAAGCTTTCCACCAATGCTTGGTCCCCTCTAAGGTTTTTTCCCACTTAACCCCATTCTTATTCATATTTTCTTATATGTTTCAATCTTGGTTAAGTGCATCTAATCATATTTCAAATGCTACCCAAGGCACCTACTAAATTCCATATGCCACCCAAGGCACCCACTTAACCCCCTCATGTCCCCACTACATGTTTATCTGGTTAAGTGTTTCTTAATTCATTAAGACCGTAACCTTGTAAAGACCTCCCTCATTAGACTGGCATTTGTGGCAGCTGGATTTGCCAGGCGGGTCCGGGTAGTCTTACACCACAAACGAGCCTAACCTCGTGTCTTTACAACTGTTACGCAATTAATATATGCCTAAGACCTCCCACATTAGAATGGCATTTGTGGCGGTTGGATTTGCTGGGCGGGTCCGGGCTGTCTTACACCACAAACGAGTCTAGCCTCGTGTCTTAGGCGGTTTATTATTACACATAATTAATTATCCCCAATTTGAATTAATTTCCCTATTCAAGTTGTCAATCAATTACAAATTTAACTATATCCATAATTAACACCTTAATTATGTCCATCTATTTATGATATATAAAATTATACCAATTAACATCACATTTAAGGAATTTATGCCAATTCTCAATATTAAATCTTTTAATATTATCCCATTGCCCCACGTTGTACGTTCGATCTTTTAACATGAAATATACGTTAGACTCGAATAGTCTAACTTATGGAATAAAGAGAAAACATCACAATATGCATAGAATAAAAACTAGATCTAAACATAAGGGGTGAACTTGCATGTGTGAATAAGGTTTTTCATCTAAAACTTGCATAGGCCAAAGTCACAAAATTGCATAAACTATAGATGTCATAGATCTAATCATAAGGTGTAAACTTGCATAGGCAATAGTTACAAACTTACATTACATGATTCATACTCCAAACATATATATACTTACATATGTGATTTATGCAACATAAACTATGGTGTAAACTTGCATCTAACTCACACATGTCATAGCCTAACTTTAGATCCAATTTACGCATAAGATAGATGTCATGAAACATGAAAGGTTGTATATGATTCTCACTAACTTGCATATGATTTATATTTAAATTAACATCTAAACTTGCATACATACATATGATTTAGCATATGAATTAGTTACAACAACATAACCAAACTAGCATATGAAGCATCATTATGAATTGATTGTACATAAGCCAACAATTAACATAGATTTACAACATAGATAATAACATTATAGCTTTACAACATAGATAATAACATCATAGATTTACAGCATAGATCATAACATAACGGTAAATGATTCACAACATAACCATATAACCCAAATCATATCTCAACCCAATTAAATTGCTAATTATCTTATTAAAGAAATCGAACTCACAACTCAAAGAAGGTCTTGAGTTTTGAAATCTGAGTTCTGAAATTGATTTAGCTTTCCTTTGAAGAAGACAATTTGTTGCGGTTTAGATTAGAATTGAATAGCTTTACTTCCTCTCTAATTGGTGGCTGCTATTTAAGGTTGCAAGGTGACAACATGGAGGCCATGATTCTGATTTTTATTTGATTTTAGGGTTTGAGTCTACATGTGTTTATATAGAGTTTTGATTAATTTAGGTCATACGATCAACCCAGAATTAACCACAGCCATTCAGACCAGATCAGAAACCCTAATGACTCAGTAAACAGTCAGAAAATCATCATCAAACAAATCCGCTCGGGGGGGGGGGGGGGGGAGGTCGACCTGACCCTGGCGGGAATTTTCCCGCCTAGCCCATTCTGAGTCTGAAATTTGAATTTTTGAAATCTATTTGAATTTTTCAGAAACTTCCGATCGCCATAACTTCTTCATACGAAGTCCAATTCACGTAAACTCGGACTCTATCTCAACCAGAATTCCGAGACGAACACAACGGCATAACACGTTTCCCTTTATTCTCACATTTAAATTTAAATATTCTTTAATTCATTACTTTAGTGTTAACAAAAATACGGAGTGTTACATAATTCAAAGGGCAACCATTGATTTTTATTTGAGAAAGATTCAATTTTTAATTTAGGGACAAAGAGCAACTGGCCTTCAGCCATTAAAATGAAAATAGAAAACACTTTTTTTAGCTGAATGAATTTGGGAAGGAACAGTGATTTTATAGGAGGAAAATAATGGGATAAGAATGAAGTAACATCACATAGGTTTAGTGGTGGAGTATTCAGATATAGGTCGACGCTGATATAATTGGGGAAGGTAGCATCTAATTTTAAATTAAATTATACCGTAAATTATTTTGTAATGTACCTTAAAAGCAGTTTACAAATATGACAAAAAAATAATATGTACCTCTCCATTTCAATGCTCTGAATTCAATTAAATTATTTTGACTGTAATCCTACGCCATTTTTATTAAATTTTAATTTATTTATCGGTCCACTGTTTTTATTCCGTTTTGTTCACCAACAACCCTGGTTTTCTCCAAATTTGAAACGTTAAATCCTAATTTATTTGTATACACCAATACACACATATCTAAGCCAACTTCCTGTATATTTAAACAAATAAAATCTTCAATTTATTTAATGTTAATACGTTTTCTTTTAAATTCAACCACTCATATAATCAAATTCCAATTCAATTACTCGACCAAATTTAAATCAAATATTCAATAGTAAATATTTGATTCTCAACTGACAATAATAAATATATTGAATTCAATTTATACACAGAACCATATATTTGATTTTTAATCCCAGTGTCAATAAATTTGATTGTTAATAATTAAATCTCTAAATAAATTCCTTATTTAGTTGTCGAAATTTCCGGGACATTACAATAACCCTCTGAGTACATAAGTCTTAGAGGAGGGTGTTAAGCGAACATAATAAGTTCTCCGCCACCAACTGATACATCATCAATAGAAACCAATTAGTTACACCAAAAATACAACTTCAGACACACATTCATTTACAAATTTGTTCTGGGTTGTGAACTAAACCGAAGGCACTTTATTCCTCGTCCATAAAGGAGAGAGACCCTTGCATATCCGGACAATCAATAAGTATAACTGGATCACTGACACTTAAAACCTCATCTTGGGTGTACACCCCCAATTAAGACATCAGAAATAAATCCAAACGACGTGAAGATCCTCGGTCTTCAACTACCGTCTTCAGTTTCTTCAATACTCGTCGTATAATTATTTAGAATGGGTTGAAACCCGGTCATTCGGAATAACTAGAGCATCTTTACAAATCATAACTGATATACAAATATACCATGCATCTCATTCCATCTCGAAATAATTTTTTACTCAAATCATTCTTTATATTGGGCATACCCATTTAAATCTTATCAAAGATTTACATTTAAACTCTTTTTTAAATCTTTCATCGGAAATCATTTCAAATGATTATAAAATCTCATTTCATAAACTTAACTCAAATCAAGTTTTCTACGCTTTATCGGGATTATTGAATCTCACGAATTCTCAAATCATTATCTCATTCCCATCCCATTCATCCATGGAGAATAACTAGTAGTACTCCATATCTAGTTGCCACCGTATTTAGGTAAGTTTGATTATCTTCATTAACACCATTCTTTCATTTTAAATATATGATTAAAGATTTCAATTATCTTTACGGGAAAACATATTTACCCAAACCCAAACTCGTTTATTGATCATTTATTAGGGTACATTACTTTTTCTTTCCTTGATCATCTCTCTAGCCTAAAAATCGTACCTACGATTTCTTAATCTTATCATTTGTCATAAAACATGCTTATCTTCTTTTAAGCAATCTTTAAATTTTGTTCCCATTATCGTTTGTTTGGCGAGACTCTTTCATTAAATCTTTGTCTTCAAATTGAATAAAGATTTCATTTCAACTTAACTTGGAAAATCATCTTTCCTTTAAATGGGTTAAAGAACAAATGTCATTTAAGACATCATTCACGACAAACCCAAAATCATACTTTCATTCTAGAAGAATTCTTCATGGAAATCATAGCAGCTCACAATTGATATAAATTCCTGTATCGGACTAATACTATAAGCAGAATAGTGACAAAGCCTTTTAAATTCCTTAAATAGTAAAGGTCTTCATCCATAGAAACTTATCTCGATTATCACTAAATCGATTCACATTCGATTCTAATTAAATTCGTTAATGGGAAAACTTCCCTTTGGAAAACTTCATTAATCCTAATTAAAAGATTTCTTTCTATTCCAAATCATCTCTTAGTCACGTTGACTTAAAGAAAACGTTATTGAAGACGTCATTCACAACAAGCTAAAAATCACATTGATATCAAAATATAAGATTCTAAATAGAATTTACATCAAATTAATTTCAACATCAATTTCGTAATCAATGAATACTATAAGTGGAATAATGATATAAACATCTTCCAAATTCCACAAAATAGTAAATGTCGACACAACGGAAATTAATACCAAATATCCGAAGATCATTTCTATCCAAATCCGTATTTCAATTAATATTAGTTAAAATATTTCTCAATACTCATTTTTCAAATCCAATAAACTAATATTTGGAAATCTTTAGTTCATTTAACATAAATTCCCAAAACGTCATTTTATCTTATTCAGCCACTTAGGCTGAAAACACAAAATACGAAATATAATTCGAAACTTCACATTTCTTTCTCAAACCACTTTAAAATCACTTATTATAATTTATCATAATTTTTTTCATATTTTTAATAATTTTTATATGGTCAGTTCGATGGATTTCCAATTATGGTCATCGAACTGCTTTTCACAACGACCTTTTCAAAAATAGTTTTAAACGTAACTTGAAATCTATAAGTTGAAATTCAAAATTTCTTCTTTCATTTGAAATTTACTATCAATAGAAAAACAAACGTTTTTTGTTTTGGGAAAATCTGATTTAAACTGCATTAGTTATTCTCGTTTGAAATTCATTGTTGAAATTCGTGAACTATCGCTGCCTGACAATTCCTATTCAAACCATATTATAATTTAATATAAAACTCATCTGATTCGATCCAAATATATCTTATAAATTGTTTAAAAGTGATATTGTCATGTTCTAACTTCAAATTCAATTATAAATCAAAATTGAATATTCTATATTTTTATAATATTAAAATAATAATATTTTTCCAAATTATATCTTTTAAAATCCAAACTTCTCAGAAATCCATTTATAGATTATATAAAAATAATAGGATATTCAATTTGAGTTAAAAACTTCGTTTTTATATTCAACTAAAATTCATTTTTGATTTTACTATTCAAAATCTATTTAAATTAGAATAAGTCATTTCTAATTCAATCTCTTTCAAATCTGTTTCAACCTTTTCAATAGTTATTTGAAATCATTCCAATTACATTTCCACATCGTTTCAGATACAAAAATCTAGTTTTCATTTTCATGCCTTATTTTATTTAATTGAATATATTGTTCATTGAATATTCCGATGGAACTCGACTCAATCTACAACGACCTACATTCTACGCATCGGAGGATCGTAGAATATTTTTTTCATTCTCACACGAAGTCGTATGATTGTGTAACTTTAGGGAACGACTGTTGTGGTCAATTCCCATGTTCATGATTTTTTTCGAATTTTAAATGACTGCTTTGCCCCTAGCGAATCTTGTTTCGCCTATAACTTTCGATTGGTAAGGAGTTTTGACTTGAAACCACTTCCATTGGATTCGAATGATGGTTTACCTTTCCGTAGAGTGGTCGTTTAATCAAATGGACTTACTGTTTAGGAGATATGGTTGAAATAATGTTTGGAAGATGAAAAACAACATAATTGGGCTTAACCGCGTGATCAACAGCTGGGCTCATAACCAATTTCGGGATTAGGGTTATGGGAGGACTGAAAGGGTTTGGGAAAACATTTCAATTCATTTTTCTAGCTTCCAACAACCTTCCTTGAACCCTAGTGATGACCTCCATCCTCTAAATCTACCGTAAATCACTTTCTAATCACATATTAAGCTAATCAACATCAAATCAAGGAAAATTAACATCAAATTGGAGCTAGAGCTGCTGTGTTGCATAGGGATCCTTGCCAAATCAGTTAGAGTTTCAGATCTGAGTTTTTTTGTGGCTAAGGTGAGTGATTTGCACTTTTATTCACTAATTATGGCTAATTAGGGGTGATTAGTGATAATTAGCGAAATTATGCATCATAAAAATCTAGAAAAATACGTACAAATTATTAAATATTATTTTATGCCTTTGTTGAAAATTTGGGTTTATTTGGATTAAGTTTTCTAATCTTATAGTTAAAACATGATTAAGGGGATTAAAGGGAAAATCATGCTTTTTAGGTATTTTTGATCTAAAATATTTCATGTTATTGATATTTTTGTGTTTTTGGTTGAATCTACATGTTACTACTGTTGTTTGGTATGTTTTGTGACTTCATAGTAAGATTAGAATGGTTGAAAACGTCATCGTTTAGCGAAATTAGCTTGCTGGAAGAACTGCAGAAAACCGGTTCCTGATGGGGTATGGCTCACGAACCGCCAAGGAGAACTTCGATTCCTGAAGGGATACATCTCATGAACCGCTCTAAGATGCTGGTCACGAACCGCTCCAGTATGAGGACTCACGACCTGGGGAAGGGTGTCACAAGCCCCGGGGGGAGGGGGGTTAGTCACGAACTGGGGGGGAGGGGGTGAGCTTTCATATACTTCGTCACTTCATCCAAGCGAGAGCAAGATTCCGAGAGCGTGAATCCGAGAGTGGGATTCCAAGAGCGGGAGCGGGATTCCGGGAGTGGGAATCCGAGAGCAGGAATCCGAGAGCGGGATTCCGAGAGCGGGATTCCAAGAGCGGGACTCCGAGAGCGGGATTCCGAGAGCGGGATTCTGAGAGCGGGATTCCGAGAACGGGATTCCGAGCTTTCCTATAATTTGTCACTTCATCCAGTATGATGACTCCAAACTGAACTGGATTCGAACTTCTACCACGCGACGACAATTGTGAACTCTTCTGAAGATCAAAATCAATTCAACCAAAACCCGAGATGTAAAGGAGATCCAAGCGAGAAGTTTTTACTCAGGATCCAGCTGGAAACCTTCAACAACTCAGATTTTCAGAACCAATATAAATTTTTATTTTAGCAATTTAAATGGATTTTAAAATTTTAAAATGATTTATTTTAAATAATAACGACTAAAAATTTATTTAAATCGAAGTTAGAATATAATTTTATTTTAATTATAAAAGGAGTTAAAAATGGCACGGTAGTTTGAAAATTCGATTTCAAATTTTAAATGAATGTACAAGATTCAAACCAAATCGGATTTCAGTAATGGGGGTTTCAGTAAAACCAGAAATATTTCATAATTTTTCCAATTAATATGTTAGCGCAGTAAATTTAAATGTGTTTGGTAATTTAAATTTGAATTGGATCAACCAGAAGTTGACCATTTTTCAAACGGTTTCCAAATTCGATGAAATTAGTTTTGTTAGGACCGTATCGTCAAAAAATAGCTAGATTTATTTTTTTGGGAATTTTTGGAGTCAGTATGTGGCCCTGATAAATTAAAATGTATGTTTGAATTCAATATTTATAGATCTATATTTTAGTTTTGATAGAAATTGGTTGAAACATTAGCGAAACATATCCCATCGTGTCCAGAATAGGGGTATTTGGCTAGGGGCGACAATCGTTGGGTTCAATTTGAAGTTCGAAAGGTTAAACTTCAAAATTTGGAAATATATGAATTAAATATTAATAAATATTATCATATATATGGGAACATAGGTCAAAACCCTTATATCGTTAACCCTACAGTCAACGCCCGCTGCTTACACGATCAAGGGCCGATTCTTCATAATTTCTTCCTCCAATCTCTCTCAATCCGTGAAATAAAATTCGAAATTTATAAAGGGGAAATTATAGAGGTCTCTTATATCTATATTATGAACGGTTAAGATCTGTTATAGCTTCTTTGATTGCGTGAATTTTTGCCACAAAGGGATGCGTTCGAGAGAGTTTTTAGGGAAGATTGGGGATTCGAATGCAGTTCGGTGGCCGTTATTGGAAACCGACTGTACGGGCGATAATAAAATTATTTAGAATGTGGAAAAATTATGTCAGATCATAATAAATGTTTTGGAAAGATTTTGGATGAAAAATTCCAGTTTTGAAAAGATAAAAATATATTTTTATCGAAATGAACTAGTTAATAACTAGAATAATTGATTATTTTTTTTAAATAAATAAATTGGAAATTGAAAATGGTTTTAAATAACAGAATTTTCCAATGATTAAATTGCAATAGATTTGAGTGGAAATAATCTTCAGAATATTTCAATATTGGATTCCATGATTATACGGATATTGTTGAGGAATTTGGAAGATATATATATATACATATATATATATACACATATATATATATACATATATATATATATATCATTATTCCCAATACGATATTGGTTGGTTCCAGATTTTGACATTGAATATAAGTCGATATATATTTATTCACAACCTTGTATTTGATATCAAATTGGATTTTGGGTTTATCGTGAGCGGTGTCTTCATTAACACTGTTCTTAAACCCAGTTGAGAAAAGACTAAATCTTTAAATTAAGATTTAGTGAAGTTTTCCAATTAGTTAATATTTAATTGGAATTGCATAAGAGAATTAGATTTTTGGGTTTATCATGAGTGGTGTTTTAAATAAGACTTGTTCTTTAACCCAATTAACAGTGAAGAATATGATTTGGAATTTATAATCTTTTAATTAAGATTAATGGAATTTTTCCAAAGTAAAGATTTCCATTTTAATATATTAAATTGGAATTGAATGGAATTCGATTTAGTAATAATCGAAGTGAGTTTCTGTGGAGGAAGACTGTTAATACATATGGAATTTAAAAGGCTTTGTCGTTATTCCATTTATATTATTAGTCGGATACGAAAATTGATATCAATTATATATTGATCTGTTTTCCGTGAAGATTCCATGGTTAATGGAATGGGATTTCGGGTTTATCGTGAACTGTGTTTTAAATGACATTGGTTCTTTAACCTAGGTAAAGGCAAGATTACATGTCTAACATTGTATTTCGATACTGTATTCGTTAATCTCTGCTAAATACATCTCTGTTTGGTGGCAGAGAACTTATTCTCTTGCTTAACACCCTTCTCTAAGACGTACGAGCTTAGAGGTTATATATCGGCTGAAATCAATGGTATGGTGTAGATTTTCGATGCGGCATGTTTGGTTTCCCAAAGTTAAATAATCATTATTTATTTTTGGGAAGATTAAAACTAAGTGGAGTTTTAATGAATCTTTAATTAGATTGATAGGTGAATGTGATAATTAAAATTATCAATTCAAGAAAATGATCGAGAATGGAGTATCACCATTTTTGCTCCAAGCGATAGTTAAATCTTTAATTGGATTTGAATGTGAGATGGTAATTGATTTTTACCGATAACACTGTAGTGTTAGATATGGAGTATTACCAGTTTTTCTCCATGGGATAAATAGGTTGGGATTGGGAAATAAAATAAATGATTACTTCGGCAAGGTTCGCTAATCCCGACTAGTTTGGGAAAACCTTAATTTGATTTAGAATTGAAAAGATAATGAAAACTTTTGTAATGGTATCCAAAGGAAGATTAAAGAATAAATTTAAAAGAATTTATATTTGATAAAATTAATAGGAACATTTCCCTAAAGATGAGAATATTTAAATAAACTAATATTCTGGATTGGAATGAGGCGTATGAAGTGTTGTTATAGCACTTGATTATAAGATACGCGAGTTATTCAGAAAGACCGGGTCTAATACATTTTGAATAACTGATACGACGAAAAGTCGAAGAGATTGAAGATGGTGCAAGACCCGTGATCTTCACATCAAATGGATAGGTTGCTACTGATGCCCATGATTGGAGTAACTACCTTGAATGGGCTATAGTGGTGGCCGTCCGGATGTACTTGTTGATTGTACGGACATGCGAGGGCCTCTCTCCTGTATTGGACATACGGGACGAGGAATAATGTGCCTCCGGTTTCGTTCAGACCTAGAACGAACTTGTAAATGGATGGTGTGTCTGACATTGTATTCTTTTATACTTTATTCGTTGATCTCTGCTAAATATATATCTGTTTGGTGGCGGAGAATTTATTATCTTGCTTAACACCCTTCTCTGAGACGTACGAGCTCAGAGGTTATATGTCGGCAGAAATCAGTAGTACAGTATGAATTGATAGTGTGACATGCTGAGATGCACTAATCCAATGAAAAGCAAAGTTTGGTGGATGTTGATCAAAGCACAACTTTAATATAGCATAGCTTTATGTAGCGTTAATTCGCGAGCCTCACACATTGGTATAGTAGTATACTGATGGTTAGATCGGTATACTTTAGAGATGAGGATAGGCATCCTATGGGTTGTCATGGATTCGGTCGACTGAGGTTACTGGGTGTGGTCGCTCCACACCAGTAAGGATAGGGCACACCCCACGATTCCCAGATGGATAGAGTTAGCGGTGTTTTCCAATGCTTGGACGTAAGTCGCGGTAAAAAATTTTTCTGGATAGTGCGGATGTGCATTATGGTGTTTTCGCATGCCTGCGATGTAAGCCATTGGGTATTGCACTACGCGATAAATCTTTAGAATCAGGAGCCACTAGTATGGAAATCCAAAATTCCAACACGACATTTTGCGGTTTTAGTTGTATACTATATATTGATACATATTGGGATGGGGCGCTCATGCCATGTATGATTGATACATTTATATTCGAAGTTGATTTCTTCACTTATAGTAATAATAAAAGATTTGTTTTAAAACGTACCAAGCATATTTGGCTATTATAAGGTAAAACTTTACCCTCGACTGTGTTCATTGTGTGATGGGACCTGAGTCTTATAATAGCTTCATTTTTCTTTATTTATCATTGCATTGTTTATTTTAGGAATTGGTATTCTTGGGGGTAAACCCGTTCCGTGTTATATGGCGTGGTCCCTTGATTTACCTTATTTTAAAGTAAAGTTTTAATAATTTTTTTAGTTTTCACACCAGTCCCATGACTGACTTGGAGTTTATTGTTTTTAACTTAAACTTTGGGTGTCCCTATTTTTCACACGGGCAGCTAGTAGTTTTGGTTTTGCAGATTTATTTATACAGGATCCTGGATTTGCAGCTGGCGCTATATTCGGAACGCTATGTATCTGTGTATTTCATTCAGTTGTGCTAGTTATTGTATTTTTCGCTACGCATTGTATTTATACATTTTATTTCCGCTGCTATGTATTTTAATCTCTGATATTTTTCTATGTAATATTTATTCATACTCTGAATATTCTTGTACTCTGATGTAAATTGTTGTAAATAGCAATGAAATGCTCTTCTGTTTATGTTCCGATTTGTCTTGTTCTCGAAGCAGTCCATCTTCTTATTCGGTTTAGGTCGGTCAGGAAGCACAGGTCGCTACATTTGGTATCAGATCTTTGGTTTACAGAGCTCGAGAACATGACATATTAGAACCAAACGAAAGAATTCGTCAGAAATTGGATTAGTAATATCCAATAAGAATGACTCGTTAGAGATAGGATCAGTAGTATCCTAGAACGAGTGTGAAGAGTGTTATTTTCAAAATCAAAATGAAAACAAACTTATTCTTGAAATTTTTATCATATTATTCGTATTTGAATATTTACTTTGTATTGAATTTGGACTATCGGGTATATAGGTGATTTTTCATATATGTCTGATCCACGTGCATTTGAAGTCTCAAATATACTTGATAGATATAAAGTTACATTCTAGCCGCCCGGAGATGATTCTGATGATCGCTATGGCATCATCAGCATTTATGTTTGAGTTTTGAAAGTGGAATACCTATATATTTCCAATCGATTGGTGTGAGAACCAAAACCTTATTTTGAATTTATTGTTTGGAATTTGACACTAGAAATATGATTTTTGAATATATATATATATATATATATATATATACAAAAGTTATATGTTTTGGAAATTTAATTCACAAATTGATTGCTAGTTGTGTTGTATAATTATTTGTTCAACTAATAAAAATATTGGAATAATAAATCCAATATGAGAATGAAAAGTTGAATTGAACCAAATTAAAACCAATAAGAGGACATGAAAGTTAATTTAGCCAAATCAAGTCAAATATTGAACTGAATTGAAAATCGATTAGAATTGCATACATGTACATGCATATATACAATGAACAGTTCATAATAAGGAGGCTATAGAAGAGGAATAAAATTGTATGCCCGACAAGTAGGTAAATGTTTACTAATTTATTGGGTTTTGGTGATTCTATGAGCCGATTGGCTAGCCGCATGGCTTTTTCTTTTGTATTGGTGAGGGCCCTGTGAGGCAAGTTGCGGTTTTAAATATCTCCCCGTACAAATGAGGTTATGGCAATTTTTTTTGAAAATTTAGGGTGTTAGCCAAATTTCTGAAAAATTTGAAAATTCTTAGAAACTGAAAAGTTGAAGAATGAACGCCAGAATGAAAGTTGAGTTGATTGGTTAAACAACTTTCAGCTCCATTCCTTTTCTAGGACGAAAAGATTTTATGTGGGGGAGATTGTAACAGCCCGGTTTTTCAGAACCAATTTAAAATTTTTATTTTAGCAATTTTAATGGATTTTGAATATTTAAAATGATTTATTTTAAATAATAACGACTAAAAATTTATTTAAATCGAAGTTAGAATATAACTTTATTTTAATTATAAAAGTAGTTTAAAATGGCACGGTAGTCTGAAAATTCGATTTCAAATTTCAAACAAACGTACTGGATTCAAAACAAATCGGATTTCAGTAAAAACCAGAAATATTTGAATCTATTTAAAAATATCTTTCCAATGAATGTGAAAAATCCAGATTTCATAATGGGAATAAAAAGTTATGTCCAAGTTAAAATTTGAAATAGTCGCTATGGAATTTAATATAATATAATATATAACCATTTTGCAAACGACCTCCATTTTCGAGGAAACCACTTTTGTTGGATCTAGAATGTCAAATTATTGCTAGTTTTCAATTTTCATAATTTTTGGAATTAATATGTGAGCGTAGAAAATTTAAATGTGTTTGGTAATTTAAATTTGAATTGGGCCGACCAGAAATTAACCATTTTCCAAACTATCTCCAAATTCGATGAAATTAGTTTTGTTAGGACCGTATCGTCAAAACATAGCTAAATTTATTTTTCGGGATTTTTTAGAGTTAGTATGTATCCCCGATAAATTAAAATGTACGTTTGAATTCAATATTTATAAATTTATATTTTAATTGAAAAAAACTGATCGAAACATTAGAATTGGCTTACAAAACATATCCCATCGTGTGCGGAATGGGGTATTTGGTTAAGGGCGATAGTCATTGGGTTCAATTTGGAGTTGGAAAGGTTAAACTTCAAAATTTGGAAATATATGAATTAAATATTAATAAATAATATTATATATATGGGAACATAGGTCAAAACCCTTATATCGTTAACCCTACAGTCAACGCCCGCTGCTTACACGATGAAGGGCCGATTCTTCATAATTTCTTCCTCCAATCTCTCTAAATCCATGAAATAAAATTTGAAATTTATAAAGGGGAAATTATAGAGCTCTCTTAGATCTACATTATGAAGGGTTAAGATCTGTTATAGCTTCTTGGATGGCGTGAATTTCTTCCATTAAGGGCGTGCATTCGAGAGAGTTTTTAGGGAAAATAGGGGATTCGAATTGAATGCCAGTCACAGCGTAGGGACGTCAAGGGGAGGCAGTTGTCAGGGGGCTGTCCAATTTGGTTCCGGTCATCAGAATAATGGGCGGAGGTGGTTTCTTCAGATCGAACAATGGGTTACGGGGTCGAGGTTGAAGCCTGGGAGTAGAACGTGAGTGAGAGGGTTAAGTTTTTTAATTTAATTATTAAATTAATTATCTCGTTTAATTAAAAATGTAATTAATCTTTAAACCATTGTAACTTTGTCATACGAGATCCAATTTATGAACCGTCAGTTGCTTCGCACTCGTATCAGCGATCACTACGACTAGAACTGAAACAGAGCTGATTAGAATTTCAGGAAAATTCAAATTCAAAACAGAACAAAAATTCAGAAATAAAAGAATGGAGGAGTGGAAACGACTGTGAGATCTCTCTCACACTCAAATTATTTCATTTACAGTTAATATATACTAGGATGCAGACGGGGCTTAGAAGCCCCCGACACTATTTATTGTACAAACCAGTTGATTGTTAGTTTGGATTGTGATTATATTGTCATGTATTGATATTGTGGTATATAAAAATTATTTATATAAACTGTATGTAAAAATTATCATGAAATGAAATAAATATTCATTTACAAACCGGATGGTTTGTTTATGTACACTTATTTATCTGATATTGATTTGGGCGATAAATTTTACACATCGCCTAACTGCACAAATAATAAACAGTATTTGTTGTTTGAAAACCCCACACGGGTATTGGGACGCTATTTGACATACATTGATCCCAATAATTAGTGGTATGTCAATCGACGGGTTGACAGACTGTATAAGCGTTATTTATTTATTTTAATGCTTATTCATTTGTAAAATGCACTTTGGATATTGTATGAATTTTTAATGATTGTTTATCGTTATTGTTATGTATATGTGATGTTAAAATCCATATAACTAAAATTATATGGTATTGGATTGAGTATGATTCCAGTTCAAAAGTAACGAATATTTTAAAATAATATTCAGTAATTATTGAAATGTGAAGCCGAGTTAAGTAGTTAAAAGTCATTTTAACATGAATGGGATTTTCTGTTGATTTTATTCATTTTATAATGTATATTGAAAAGTGATTTCAAAATCCAATATTTTGAAAATATTATCATTTTAATATTATAATGATAAGAAATATTCAGTTTTGATTTTAAATTGAAATTCGTTTTAAAATGAATTCAAAACGAATTTATAATGGAATATACAATTTTGATTTAAAATTGAAATAGAATTGAAATCGATTTGAAATGAATTTAAAACGAATTTAAAAGGAATATTCAAATTTGATTTAAATCTGAAAATGAAACAAAAATTGATTTAAAATGAATTTAAAACAAATTTAAAAGGAACATTCAAATTTGGTTTAAATTTGAAATTGAAATGGAAATCAATTAAAAATGAATTTAAAACAAATTTATAATGAAATATTCAATTTTGATTTAAAAATTGAAATGGAATTGAAATGAATTTAAAAACGAATTTATAATGCAAAATTCAATTTTGATTTGAATTTGAAAATAAAATTGAAATCGTTTTAAAATGAATTTAAAAACGAATTTATAATGGAAAATTCAATTTTGATTTGAAATTTAAATGGAAGTGGAAATCGTTTTTAAAACATATTTAAAAGGATTTATAAAATCCATTTTAAATGGAAATCGACGAAATATATAATATATATATATTATAATGGCCTGAATAGATCATGCCGCGCAGCGACCGTTCGCGAATTTCGACCATTAACTTCAAATGGACATTATGGGAGATCCGGCCGTCGGGTTCTCCTAAACCCAGAACCGTTGGGTTCATATCGAAAAGATCTTTCCAAAGTATATAAGAGATTTGAAATATAAAAGTTATATTTGGAGATATGTCCAAATCAATTTCAGAAAAGGTCGCTATGGATGTAGTTCGGTGACCGTTATTGGAAATCGACTATGCGGGCGATAATAAAATTATTAAAAATGTGGAAAAATTATGTAAAATCATAATAAATGATTTGGAAAGATTTTGGATGAAAAATTCCAGTTTTGAAAAGATAAAAATATATTTTTTTATCGAAATGAACTAGTTATTAACTAGAATAATAATCCATTTTTTTTAAATAAATAAATTGGAAATTGAAAATGGTTTTAAAATGACCAGAATTTTTCAATGATTAAATTGGAATGGAGTTGAGTGGAAATAATCTTCGGAATATTTCAATATTGAATTCTGCGATTATACGGATATTGTTGAGTAATTTGGAAGATATATATGTATATATATCATTTTTCCCAATACGATATTGGTTGGTTCCAGAATTTGATATTGAATATAAGCCGATATAATTTCTATTTAGAGCCTTGTATTTGATATCAAATTGGATTTTAGGATTGTCGTGAACGATGTCTTCATTAACACTGTTCTTAAACCCAGTTGAGAAAAGAATAAATTTTTAAATTAAGATTTAGTGAAATTTTCCAATTAATTAATATTTAATTGAAATTGAATAAAAGAACTGGATTTTTGGGTTTATCGTGAGTGGTGTTTTAAATAAGACTTGTTCTTTAACCCAATTAATAGCGAAGAATATGATTTGGAGTTTATAATCTTTTAATTAAGATCAATGGAATATTTCCAAAGTAAAGATTTCCAGTTTAATATGTTAAATTGGAATTGAATGGAATTCGATTTGGTAATAATCGAAGTGAGTTTTTATGGAGGAAGACTATTAATACATATGGAATTTAAAAGGCTTTGTCGTTATTCCATTTATATTGTTAGTCGGATACGGAAATTGATATCGATTATATATTGATCTGTTTTCCGTGAAGATTCAATGGTTAATGGAATGGGATTTTGGATTTGTCGTGAACTGTGTTTTAAATGACATTGGTTCTTTAACCCAAGTAAAGGCATACTGTATTTGTTGATCTCTGCTAAATATATAACTGTTTGGTGGCAGAGAATTTATTCTCTTGCTTAACACCCTTCTCTAAGTCGTACGAGCTTAGAGGTTATATATCGAAAGAAATCAATGGTGCGGTGTAGATTGTCAATGCGGCATGTTTGATTTCCCAAAGTTAAATAATCATTAATATTGATTTTTGGGAAGATCAAAACTAAGTGGAGTTCTAATGAATCTTTAATTAGATTGAAAGGTGAATATGATAATTAAAATTATCAATTCAAGAAAATGATCGAGAATGGAGTACCATCAGTTTTGCTATATGCGATAGTTAAATCTTTAATAAGATTTGAACGTAAAATGGTAATTAATTTTTACCGATAACACTGTGGTGTTAGATATGGAGTATTACCAGTTTTGCTCCATGGGATGAATAAGTTGGGATTGAGAAATAAAATAAATGATTACTTCGGTAAGGTTCGTTAATCCCGACTAGTTTGGAAAACCTTAATTTGGTTTAGAATTGAAAATATAATGAAGTCTTTTGTAATGGTATCCAAAGGAAGATTAAAGAATAAATTTAAAAGAATTTATCTTTGATAAAATTAATGGGAACCTTTCCCTAAAGATGAGAATATTTCAATAAAATAATATTCTAGATTGGAATGAGGCATATGATGTTTTGTTATAGCAATTAATTATAAGATACGCGAGTTATTTAAAAAGACCTGGTCTAACCCTTTCTGAATAACTGATACGATGAAAAGTCGAAGAGATTGAAGATGGTTGACCAAAGATCTTCACATCGAATGGATGGGTTGCTACTGATGCCCATGATTGGAGTAACTACCTTGAAGGGGCTATAGTGGTGTCCATCTAGACGTACTTGTTGATTGTACAGACATGCGAGGGCCTCTCTCCTGTATTGGACATACGGGATGAGGAATAAGGTGCCTCCAGTTTCGTTCAGACCTAGAATGGACTTGTAAATGGATGGTGTGTCTGACATTGTATTTCTTTATACTGTGTTCTTTGATCTCTACTAAATATATATCTGTTTGGTGGCGGACAATTTATTCTCTTGCTTAACACCCTTCTCTGAAACGTACGAGCTCAGAGGTTATATATCGACAGAAATCAACGGTACAGTATGGATTGATAGTGTGGCATGATGAGATGCAGTGATCCAAGCTTTGGTTGAAAAGCAAAGTTTGGTGGATGATGATCAAAGCACAACTGTAATATAGCACAGCTTTGTGTAGCGTTAATTTGCGAGCCTTACACACTGGTATGGTGGTAAACTGATGGTTAGATCATTATACTTTAGAGATGAGGATAGACATCCTACGTTTTGTTATGGATTCGGTCAAACGAGGTTACTGGGTGTGGTCACTCCACACCAGTAGGGATAGGGCACACCCCCCATTCCCAGATGGATAGAGTTAGCGGTGTTTTCCAATGCTTGGATGTAAGCCGCGGTAACTTGTTTCTTGGATAGTGCGGATGTGCATTATGGTGTTTTCTCATGCCTGCAACGTAAGCCATTAGGTATTGCACTACGCGATAGATCTTTCGAATCAGGAGCCACCAGTATGGAAATACGAACTTCCAATACGACATTTTGCGGTTTTTGTTTTATACTATATATGACGACATAGTGGGATGGGGCACTCATGCTGTCTATGGTTGATACATTTATATTCGAAGTTGATTTCTTCACTTATAGTAATAATAAAAGATTTGTTTTAAAACGTACCAAGCATATTTGGCTATTATAAGGTAAAACTCTATCCTCAACTGCATTCATTGTGTGATGGGACCTGAGTCTTATAATAGCTTCATTTTTCTTTATTTAGCATTACGTTATTTATTTTATGCACTGGTACTCTTGGGGGTAAACCCGTTCCATGTTATACGGCGTGGTCCCTTGATTTACCTTATTTTAAAGTAAAGTTTTAATAACTGTTTTAGTTCTCACACCAGTCCCATGACTGACTTGAAGTTTATTGTTTTTAGCCTAAACTCCAGGTGCCCCTATTTTCCACATGGGAAGCTAGTAGTTTTGGTTTTGCAGATTTATTTATACAGGATCCTGGATTTACAGCTGGAGTTGTATTCGGAACGCTCTGTCTCCGTGTATTTCATTCAGTTGTGCTAGTTATCGTATTTTCTGCTAAGCATTGCATATATACATATTATTTCCGCTGTTATGTATTTTAATCTCTGATATTTTTCTATGTAGTATTTATTAATACTCTGAATATTCTTGTACTCTGATGTAAATGGTTATAAATAGCAATGAAATGTTCTTTTTATGTTCCGATTTGTCTTGTTTTCGAAGCAGTCTGCCTTTTTGTTCGGTTTAAGCCAGTCAGGAAGCACATGTCTCTACAGAACCAATGAGTTAACTTTTAGAGTTGGGCTTTGCTGTGGGACGTGTGCAAAGGGGTTATCGATGTCCATAATTTTTGTTCACCGCTAAGAGACGAATTATGGGATATGGATCAATGCAATGGGGTCACTGTGACTCCCAAGGGCAAAGTGATCGTAGTAAAGGATTTTGTGATCGAAGTGGTGGATATCGTATGCTTTACGCACTGAGTGAGAGTTGTGAGGATGATTGCTATGTTTGATGTTTGCTATCACCATGACATGTGCACTTCCACTTTCACTTTATGTTAGTTTTACCTTAGAGTAATGTACATCTTGTTGTGCTAACTCTTTGGTTGCAGGTCCAGCTTCAGGTATGATTATTTATATCTATTATTTTTTTATTTTGCTGCTATCGCTCATACCGGACTTTTGTCTGACCTAGAGTTTTATGTCTCTTCTTATTACTCTGGGTGCTTCTAAACGAGCAGACTAAAGACAAGTTAGGTGGTTATGCGCGAGTATGCGTCCAAAGACGAGCAGGGGGCTTCCACGTACTATTTACATATATTCTTCCTATGTTGTTACTGGTCACTACTTTGGGCATTAGTAGTGTACCTTTTCTATTTTTCTTTAGAGACAGTATTTTGAAGTTGTAATAATGATGGCTTGGATCATAAGCTGTATTTTGGATTCCTCTGCTATGATGGTCTATTTTTCAGCTTATACACTGTCTCCCTTGTTTTATGTCAAGTTATTTTATTATTATATTTTATTCCATGTGCTGTGAGATATACTATAGGTTCTTGATGATCCATTGTTTCAAAACCCTTTTTCTTTGACGACCGTTCCGTGCTAGTCGAGCATTGGCACAGCGCATTTCGAGGAAATGTCGGCTGGTCTGGGGTGGCCAGTCACACTTGGTATTAGAGCCTAGGTTGCATAGTTAACCTACGGAAAGACATCACAGAGAGATAGTATACGTAGATGAGAGCATGCATTTGTGATATTTTGGTTTTCAAAAACTATACATATACTATTAGTATATCTAAGGAAGAAGTCGCATTGCACTAGCACCACTGAGGGGATGGTTAATCATTTTCTTTTTACAAATTGGACGATGAGCCGAAATATAAGGAGTACGGGTTCAGGGGCCAATAATAGGAATGTCCCTGATATAAAGGCGATGTTTACTACCTTCATGAGAGAGATGCTTAGGGATGCTCAGGGAGCATTTCCTAATGCTGCTAACGGTGGTGGTGCAGCGGTGCAGGCGCCTAGATCCGATTTCGCCAAGCTATGCAAGGATTATACTAGTCTTGGTGGGAAGCCGTTCCACGAAACGAAATCAGGTACAGAGGTTCAGGATTGGCTTGATAGTTGTGAGCGCATCTTCGAGGATTTGGGAATCGATGATGCAATGAAGAGAAAATTAGCATCGCGTCAGCTTCAAGGACGGGCGATGAATTGGTGGAATGCTATTAAAGCAGCTATCCCTGAGGATCAAATTACTTGGACAAGTTTAAGGCCTGATTCAGTGATAAGTTTATTCCAGCCACTCAGAAATCGGAATTATTTAGGAAATTCTTGGAGCTTAAGCAGAATGGTAGGGCAGTCTCGGAGTATATTGCTGAATTTGATACCTTATCGAAGTATGGATTGCCCCTTATCGATACGGTCGAGAAGAAGAACGAGAAGTTCACAACTGGCCTAGATGAGTACTTGGGGGAGAGACTCATAAACTATGTCGTTGAGACTTTCGAATTTTATTGTGGGAAAGGCATTGAGATCTGAGAGCCTTTACCCTAAGTCGAAGACCGAGGTTGTCGTTGCCATTACATCTGCAGAGGAGCCAAAGCCGCAGGCAAGCAGTGGAGGCAAGAATAATCCCCAGAATAAGAGGAAACAATATCAAACGAAGGATGGTCAGAAAAAGAAGAATAAGAAAGATGACGAGTGCTTTAGTTGTGGCAAGAAGGGCAACTATGCCAGAGATTGTCGGGAAAAGCCTGGGGAAAGGAAGTGCTTCAATTGCGGCCAAGCAGGACATCACAAGGATAAATGCCCGCAACTCCCTAAAGAGAAGCAGATCGTGAAAGCATATGTTATCAACACTGTTCCTTCTTCGCCGAATGCCCCAACCGCGGCGCAGAAGGGAAAGGGTGTCGTTATTCAAGGTATGCTTTCTGTTTATGATGTTCCAGTTCAAGTGTTGTTTGATACCGGGGCTTCCTATTCCTTCATATCCAGTGACCTTGTAGATAGGTTGGGATTGGAACCCGAGATAGTCGATAGACATTTAGTTGTGACGAACCCGATTGGTGGTTCGACCAGCCTTAGTATGATTTGTTGTAATGTGGTCTTATCGAGACATGGATGTATGTTTGCTTGTGATTGCTTTGTTTTGGCTTTTACTGGATTTGGCATTATTTTGGGAGTCGATTGGCTCCAAGGGTATATGGTGGTATTAGGTACCTACCTAGTGATGGAAATAATAACTGGGACTAGGGGAACAAAGAGATTCGGGCCGACCATGTCTCGTGAAGGAAGGGCCTATGGAAGCATTTTTAAACGCTGTAGTAAATAACATGAGTGTTGTGGTATTCCGTAGTAAATGAGTGATTGCTATGGATTGTTTAGGACTTTACGTTGATGTTCTCTTTGGTTCAAGAATGGTAATAACTTCAAAGTTAATTCAATAAGGAAATCTCGAAGTGATAAGATGTATTCGTTGATCGTGGGGATGCAACGAAGGTTAGGATGATTCAAGTTGGACTTGAACTCATAAAAACTTGTTGTTCGTTAATCTTGGAGATGCAACAAGTAGGGAAACGACTCATGTTGGACTTGAGTTTGTGGGTAATGGATACTCGAGACTAAGTCGGAGTTTGTGGATAGTCGCCAGCGATGCCGACTAGAATTATCGAGAGATTATCTTTGTCGTAAGTTCTACTAGTCTCCGGGAGGCAAATGTATGTTGGATGTGTAGTAGTCTGGTTAAAATTGGGGTAGCTATTTACCCTTGACATATGTCATGGGCCGTCATGCGGTCAACGATAGTTTCGAAGTACGATTGGCGAGGATAGCCAGAGTTAGTTATGAGTGCTCGAGTGTTTGGTTGTGTAACGACCGGTATTTCTGGTAGTTAGATATTTAATTCTTTAAAACATCGATTTAGAATTTTAAATGGATTTACTATATATAATTCGTTTATTAAATAATATATAGACGTATAATTTATTTATAATTATAAATGGATTTTAATATAAATGAAATGTCATTTTAAACCAAAACTTTAACTGTTAAGTTTGAATTCTATACCGTTTGAAATTTAAGCAGTTTGTTTTAAAAATATGCGATGATATTAATTTATTTTCGTTAATTTAGCTATTTAAATTTAATTTATAGTTTATCGAGATTTATATGAGTTTTAAAAGAATAGCCCAAAGCTTGTATACAACATACGTGCACGAACCATATTTTTCAATACAAGCCACACTTTGAAATGTATATGTATATATTTACATAACCAGCAACATTTCCACTTGGTCCGGCATAACGAATAAAAACCCGAATACATATATCATAATTGATTAACACCGGTTCCATGAAAGGAAAAATGTGAAGTGATCAATGCAAGAAAACAATATAAAATGTATATATTCTGTACGCATACAAAACCAAGTGTATAAAGGAGTTGTTTTTATATGTATATATTTATAACTCTTAACAGTACTATAAACAGTAAAACATATATGTATATACTTTTATACATCGATTGCAATAGCCTAATAAACTGCTAAAGAAATTGAAGTGCACAGACAAGAAAGAACAGTGTACAAACAGCTATGGACATTGTACAGCCAAGAAGGAAAAAACAAATCTTGTCCAAAGACATTCGTTACTGTACAAAATCCTACCGTATATACAAATCTCTTCTAAGTCTAAATAAAATCATGTCCTATCTGGTATTTATATCTTGCCATGTGCAGTCTATTGCATATCTTAGATAAACCATGTGAACACTGAGAAAAATAATAATAACACATTCTTGCGTCCCCTTTGTTCATTCTCTTCGGTACTGTGGTGTCCTCTTTTCTTTTTCCTTTCCGTCCTTCAAACTACTATTGTTTCCCTTCACCTCTTCTATTCTTGACTGTTGCGCTATCCACCCATACCAATGCTGCACGCCATGTTGCTTCCAAGAAAGAGTAAACCAAGATTTTTCTCCATGTGCATTGATCTAAAAATAAAGTAGAAATAAAAACGAGATCATGAAACATAAGAGAGATAAAGGGAAGATCAATGAACAAAAGAACTTGAAAAAAAAACAAATATATATTCATGATCAAAGGGACAGCCCAGAAACACAGTACAAACGGCTAATACACATACAAAAAATATATATATATATAAGGCAGATTTTATAAATCAATGAACAGTGAATAAACTGCTATAGAACAGTAACTAACAGCTAAGTGAGAACATATACGAATTGGATGTACAATGCCAAATATGATGGACATAACAATGCAGTGTAAATTCAAATTCCAACATGAAACAGTAAAACCAAATGGCCAAGACAGCTAATAGGAATTAGACAATTCATATCTGATGAAAAAACAAATATATGTACAACTAAATCTATGTATATATTTATACATCAGATCATATATGTATTCATAATGAACAGCTAAGAGATATGTATATATTTTTA
Source organism: Allium sativum (assembly GCA_030737875.1). Lineage (NCBI taxonomy): Eukaryota > Viridiplantae > Streptophyta > Magnoliopsida > Asparagales > Amaryllidaceae > Allium > Allium sativum. The sequence goes on along the minus strand of CM060926.1, from coordinate 487,739,177 downwards.
TACCATCAAATCGATACATCAACCAAGTAAGATTCTGATGTAAAATTCATACAGCCTGGTGACCTACATTTAAACATCCACCACAAAATCTACAATCTACAGATCAAATATTTGGTTGAACAAGTCAAAGCTCCTATCTCACCTAATCTAGACCTATTAATCACTATTGCTACATTGACAATCTAACTCTAACTGAACAAAACCAGTATGAAGTGATTAATACACATCACTCAATTCCACACAGTACGCAAATCTGAAGAAAACCCAATGGTCTAGGAATTTTAGCCGAACCTATCTATGATCAGACATTGATTCTATCCTAATTTAACCATACTATAAATAGAGGTGTCAACCATGAGTATTTCATCAAATTCCACCACGAGATAGTAAATAAACATGGTGCGAACCACTTATAAAACCCAAACAAAATTTACAGCAAACAAAAAAAAATCAAATAAATACTTATCTGATTCATGCAATTCGTGAGGTATTGATGAGATCGAAGACCTAGGGAGCATCGGATTTGGTTGCGGGTGATCTGAAGGGGAGTTTGGAGTCTCGGCGGTTGCTGATCGAACTGGGGTGACGTTGTGGGGATTTTTGCAGATCGAGTGAAGGAGGGGAGAGAGGAGAGAACGAGGAAGGGTGGCGTAGGGGGAGAAGTGTCCGATTTCATTGAAGAAAGGAAGGAGGTATGACGATTTGATTTCGGCCATGGGAACAAACATTGAGAGCGGCAGTGATTTTTTTGTATGGATTTGGGAATACGTCAGGAGGGTTTGGAGCTTTTGATAGTGGACGGGTATGGTTGGGCCGATTATATAAAGGTAAAAGCCCATTAAACAAAGTATATAAAACCCATGTCAAAATTTTAATTAGTTTAAATTTTGTTTATGTGATTTCTCGTGCATACTTTATCAGATTTAAACACGGTTGGTCTCTTTGGGACCGTAGAAACGAGAAGATCGAGATGGAGCAGTGTTTGTCAGGACTGGAAGTACGGAAGATTTTTAATTTAATTAAACGTTGTTTAATTTAATTAAAAACCAGCGTTGAACGATCAAACCAATCAATGTGAGTTAACCTCACTCAGTTCTTCCCTTTTATATTTTATATAAATTGGGTTTTTATTTTGTGTGTTCTGCTTGCTAGTGGTTGACCGTTTGCTAGTTATCTATTTATTGTTGATTTAACCGATGAAATTAAAACGGTCGTTTAATTTCGGTAAAGTACATAATCATTGTTTAATGACTTCCCTTGATTGGACACGTTTATGAAATAAACGTGATTGAAATTGTGTGAATTGCTTGAATGATCTGTTAATTGATTGATGGTCGTCATTTATTATCAAATAAATGGAACAGTTCTGATTGGACAGTTTTTTTGATCGATAACCGTTGGATTGAAAATTCAACATTTGATTGGTGTTAACCAGTGGGTAAATTGGTTGAGTATCTTGGCATCACTGTCTATAAGTAAATCATTATACAAATATGGATTTTATCGTCAAGTAAATCGACCGTATTGAAGTAATAAATTATTTTATAACTATAATAGGTTTAAATATATTATTTTAAATAAGGAAGTTTTAAAAGAAAATAGGTACGATTATTATTATTCAAAGGGTTTATAAGTCATTATTAATTGTTTTGATAAGGTAAATTCCTATGTTAAGAGAAATTATAAGCAGATGAGCAAGAAATAACCTAACGATTTAGAATTAGATTAATTGTTCTTAAAAACAATTATATGAAGTTATTTAAATTAATTATATTATTAATTAATTTAAAAGAGGAATTAACTGGAGTTGATTTAAATTATGAACGAGTTTTATATTTTAACTCGAGTTATAAAGAAGTTATAAAAAGAGATTTAAGCGAACTTATAAGCTTAAATAGAAGGGTTACTTAACGATTTGATTAAGTAAAGGAAATGAAGGTATAAAAGAGTTAAAATTAAACCCGAGATGGAAAAACGAGGTTTATAAAGCAAACGAGAAGTAAAGAAGTGATTTGGAATTGGAAATACTTAAGTGTGGAATTAAGTAGGTAATTAGACAATGAGATTCCCAGGAAGGAAAGGGAATGTGGAAAGGGGATTTGAATAGAATTTGGTAATAGGGTTTGTGATAATAACCAGTTAGGAAACAAAGTATCTAAATGAATTGGAAGTTAATAAGAGTAATGCTTAATAAGGAATTAATAAATCGATAAATTAGGCAATGTCAAGTATACTTTAAAAAGAGACTTCCAAAAGATAAGTAGATTTTTAAAGCTATAATTTAAGAAAATAGTTTAAAATGGAATATGAATGAAATGTCAGTTTTTGAATTACAACTCATACTTATCTCAAGATAAGAACGTTGTTGATCAAGGTCTGAGAGGTAATTAAAATACCCCAACTTGAACGACTTCGAGATTATCCAGAGATGATATTGGTTGGTAATGGTAGGAGGTAAGAATGATTTATTCTTTCCATAAGAGAAATAATGATGCAACGTTAGTTGAATGATGTGAGAATATGTTAGGAGATTTCCAAAGTAATGGAAATACTAGATGAATGTTTTTTTTCCAATAGTGGGATATTTAAGTTAATCATCCTTTAATTATTTTAATTAAAGAAGTCCAGTGATGCTAAATGTTGAACCAATAAATCTGCTTTTCTCTTATGATTGAATGAATATTTTACTTGATAGTTGAATAACCGACTATCGAGTCTGGCCTTTACGATTGTTGGTATGGAAAGACCGGGATCGAATGTATATTCGGAAACCATTCCAACCAACAAATACGAAATATATAGAAGAGATCAGGCGACGATCGAGATGGAGCATGTGAAGACCATATATCTTCATAAAGCGGAAGAACCACTGTAAATCTCTGATTCGACCCGGAGATATACTGGGGTTCTGTCGTGGTTTAATCTGTGGATTACAAGGACTGTCGCTACTGATCCATGGGGTGATTCCTATATTGGATGCAGTAGGAGAGTACCTTCGGTTCATCCTATTCCTGGATGACTTGTATGGACGGATGTCTGACAGAGTAGTTCTTAAGAGTCACGTACGTTGACTTTTACAAACGTATCTCTGTTAGTGGCGGAGAGGGGCACCTCTTTAGCTTAACGACCAGAATATTTTTGTGGATGTCAATTAGTGATTTGGCGGATCTGACGAAGTGGCATCCAAAGTGTATGATGACCAGATGTGTTCTGACCTCAAGCCTCATCAACCGGGAAATGACAGAAATCGGGCAGGCAGCATGGCTATGTGGGTCGCTCCCATTAGGGTGTATAATCACCTATCTAGAGAAAATCCTTTTGTTTCTTGTATCTATCAATGCTGTCCCTTTTCAGGAAGACAGTGGGTAGCTCCCAACCGTTGGTGATATACATTCGATACACTCAAGTGAAATGAGTGGTCGGTCATGTGTGGGCCTGGTTGCAAGACGTTCTTGTTGAACCCAGTGTATTCGTCTCTAGAGATACACGATCGGCAGGTGGTCCCATACCTTGTCATGGTTGGAATTCAATCTCCAATAAGAGCCTAGGGTTTTGTTTGTATACTATATATGTAGAGCGTGAGATGCAAGCGTTCTACTAGATTTGATATTATTTGTATTTAGACATTATCATATTATCAGACAAGCTATTGATTTCACAAATGTTTTGGGTTATCGTAAGGTAAAAACCATCTGTATTGATATGTGGATTTGGTCTTACGATTATCCTTTTCTTTCAAAAGAATTTTAACTTTAAAATCAATTTGGGTGATATCTTAATACTGTGCGAGTTTATCTCACTCTGGTTCACCAGACTGACCCGGTGTTTTGTAAATGCTCGGGTTAGCCCGGAGTATACAGGTTCAAGTTATCGGAAGCTGTGAAGAGACGAGCTGGAAGAGTCATGTAACACCCCACGTCCATTAATGTCACTCACAAAGGGAATGCATTAACTTCTATGGAGGTTTTAGGTGAATATAGAACAGTAAAATTTCAACAAGACAGATATAAAATAGTACTTGGAAATTTAAAAACTTTATTTCAATTGCAGCAGAAGTCAAAACATGTTTGATTACATCATAACACCATAATCAAAGTCAAGTACAATATCTATCTTGATAAAACAAGTACATAATCCCATTACATAAATAGCCAATAAAAAGAAAGATAACAAGCTGGACTTTACTTCAGCAGTCCAAGCTTTCCAAGAGATAAGCAATCCAATCAGACTCCACTGGAACTTTGGCCCAACCTGAGGACCTGAAGGGAGAAAAGGATGAAAAAGAGGGGGGGTTAGACATAAAGTCTGGCGAGTATGATAATTCTACAATACTATTATCAAAATAACTGGACTAAGGCATAAGCTGGAAAACAAGGAAATGTTTATGAAAGAGCAGATTAAGGACATAGACAATCGCTAAAGGAAACGTTATAGGCGCTCCTAAATACTAAAGGATTAACACTATACTGCACCACACCAGTCACCCTAAAGATTGATTCCCCTTAGTTTCACTTAGAAACTTTCTTAATGGCTTTACGTACTCCTAGCTGACTATATAGGTGCCGCCTGCCCCTATCTCCACTAGGTGTACCCCACTTTCCATTTTTCGATCGGCTCCCTACTCGTAGATACCCGTGCTGGCCCGACAGTGGGGTGTATCATTCCCCTAAAGTGGCAACCCGATATAACGGAGATGCACGGCTTATACCTACACGATGCAACAATGTCTTACCTACCAGCCCGGGTCCACACACGCATATGAAACCCGTTGGACTTGCGTTGCCACCGCTCCCTGTTTTGGCCTCTTATAGTCAAACCCAGTATGCGTGTCCCGTCCTCGACTTGGGTCGAGCCCACAAAGATACGTTTTGGGATATTGGTTGAAATGGGCCCCCGTTATCTCCCACAAGCATTCCACCTAAGCTTGTCCCCTTAGTTAATCCCACTTAACCCACTATTCATGTTCGTTACATGTGTGTTTGGTTAAGTCTAATCGTATTTCAAATGCCTCTAAAGGCAACCACTAGATTCCTCATGCCACCCAAGGCACCTACTTAACCCCCATGTCCCACCTTACATGATTATCTGGTTAAGTATTTCTTAATTTATTAAGGCCATAACCTCATAAAGACCTCTCACATTAGACTGGCATTTATGGCAGCTGGATTTGCCGGGCGGGTCCGGGCAGTCTTACACCATAAAAGAGTCTAACCTCGTGTCTTTACAACTATTATGCTTTAGTTTGGGCCTAGGACCTCTCACATTGGGTCGACATTTGTGACTACTGGATTTGCCGGGCGGGTCCGGGCAGGTTTACGTCACAAACGGGTCCAACCTCGTGTCCTAAGCATTGATTATTATTAATAATCCACTTTCCCCAATTTTAATAATTCCCTATTTGAATTATTAATTAATTCCAAATTTAGCAATGTCCATAATTGACTCAATTATGGACATCCATATAAGGCATGCAAAATCATATCAATTGCACCCCAATTTATTAATTTCCTAATATTACCCCTACCCCACGTTTGAACGTTTATTCGCAAAATGTATGCTAGACCCGATTAGTCTAACTCATAGCATAAAAGAAAATATTCACAACAACAACATATATATGTGACTAAATGAATCCTAACAGGGGGTGAAACTTGCATACATCCAAAGTTACAACTTGCATAAGGTTATACATGTCATGGATCTAAGGGTCAACTTATTCATAATTCACATAATATGATTTTGATCAAGTTTCATAAACTTGTATTGGACATGTGTGAATCAACATCATTAACAATATGGTTTTATATGGGTACACCTAACTCAATAGGCAAATTCCCAAAAATCAAAATTCATTTAATCATAGATTCATGTATATGGGTACACCTAACTTAATAGGCAAATTCCCATATTCAAGATCCAATTAATTTGTAGATTCATGTATATGGGTACACCTAACTCAATAGGCAAATTCCCATAATCTATTAAAAAAAAACATAAACTTTAAACATGATCCAATTCGCATAAATGATAACATCATGATTTTACAACTTGCATGATTCAACACAACTTAACATGACATCATTACTATATAACATAAGTATTTCAACATATGTGATAATATGAGATCTACAACATATGTAAGATTTACAACATAGCATATCATAATTTGCAACATAGCTTGATATGATTTACAACATAGCATAGCATGATTTAAAACATGGCATAACATGATTTATAACATAGCATAGCATGATTAATCACATATGACATAGCATAGGATTATTTACAACATAATCACTACGACATAACAATATATATATGATAACATAATAGCATAAGAGATCCACAACAAAATTTACAAATACATAACAATTCATATCACTTTCTTGTGATCCAATTCATAACTTAATCGAATTATTTTATAATAATATTGTGAGAATCAGCATACTCACAATTCTAAAGAAGAGAAATAGAAAGAGTCTTTGATTTAATTTGTTTGTTGAGTAGATTTAGTTGTAGGCTAGGCTTTCTCCTTCTTCTTTAGTTTGTGACGGCTACGCTGAACTCCATGGCAACGGCATGTCGGTAGCTCTCCAATTTTTCATATGAATTAGAATGAGAGACTACCCACTTATTTATAGAATTTAGGATTCATTTAGGCCATTAGATTTAACCTAGAAATAACCGCAGCCGTTCAGACAAGATGGGGTTTATCTTATTGACTCAGCAATGAGTCAGTAGTGACTCAGCAAACACTCAGCAAATTAATAAACTTCTACTCATGTTTACATTAACTGCCCATATATATAAATATATATATACACACGCACCTATTCATGAATTCAAATTAATCAATAATTAACTTATGACCATTTCTACACATTAATTTTCCAATTAATGTCTTAATTCCATTTTTCGCCTTTTAAGGCAATTCACATATCTCAAATTTGTTATATGCCTTTTTAAGGCTATTTCGTGCAAATTCTCAATATTAATTCTTTTAATTTGTGAATATTAGTATTAACTGATTTACGGGGTGTTACAAGTCCAGACGTATGATACTATTCCGTTGTGTGTTGTATTTGGGACAGATTTTTATAACTGTCCAGAGATGTTGATGTACTCTGACATTGTAAGTAATTTACAGCTCTCAATAAAATTATTTCTATATTATATTTTGTTCCGCTGCGATGTAAGACTCTGTGTTGTGTTGTTTCTTCTTCTTTTTCTTTCTCTCTTATCTCACCCTCTAATTTCTTTCTAATAACGTCCAGTGTTTTCGGTGTTTGGAAGATCAGCATAAGTTACGGTAAAGGTATTTATGTCGATTTTCGGGCTGAAAATCCCTGGGTCGTTACAGTGATATCAGAGCTGTTTGCTTAATTGGTACGGATGATAGGGGGTTCTCACTTCGCGTTTGGTGGCGAACGGGAGACTCTTACCCCTACATCTCCCGACAATGTGGGTTGGTCGAGTCGAGAGGCTGGCCGTAAAAGCAGTTCTAAGGTATCTCTGTAGTGCCATGTTGGGAGGTTAGCCCAGTGGTTGATGGTTGAAAAACCTAGACCCATTACAGTGGTATCAGAGCTATTGGTTGAGTAGTAACCTTGGCTCTGTAGCATAACTCAATAGAGATGGGGTTAGTAACACCCTAGATTGAGTTTGAGTGTATATGAGAGCGTATTTGTAAATTCTATATTAGAAATGGTTTTATATATTGTGTCATGTGACCAGTTCGATTTTGAACTAGCAACTGACACAATAATGTTTTATAAAGATGGTAAGATGAAATAATTTTGGCTATATTATATTTTGTATAGAAAAAGAATAAGTTTTTGATTGATCTTGAGTTGGTTGATTTATTTGGATTAAATTCGAATTAGACTATGAATTTGAATGGTCTAATATAAACCTAATTTTCCATATATGAAATTAGAAAGAGAAGTGTATAATATTGAAATAGAAAAAAAAATTGAATTTGAAATGGAAATATATAAATTAGGGAAGAAAATAGTTAATTGAATATAATTTTGAAAGTTAACATGGTTAAGAGTTAGATATTGGAATAAAAAAATGTGAAATTGGGAAATAAAAGTTGTTTGCTCTGGCTGATTGGATTGTGCATTGTTGATTTGTTTGTAAGATGAATTGAATAGTTTCATCAAATGATTTAATAAATAAGAGATTAAAATAAACTGAAAATGAAGATAATAATCCTATATAATAATTTTGAATAAAATTTGAAATAAAATGGGAGGATTTAACCTGAAAAGGTTATTGTATATCGAGCTAAGTGCGGTTTGTAAACGAAAAGGATGCTAGTTGCTTTGGAATTTGAGTTTGGTAGGGCTGACGAAAAGGTAAATCTTAGTATTATTGGTTAATGATTGCTTTTATACCCCTAAACCGGATAGCCATTTAGTTTCGTTCTTTTTTGAGATATGTAAGGCCTGGAGCGGCAGATGTAGTTGGTCTGATCAAGCAATACTATAGAAATACTGATGAATTTTTCATAAATGTTATAACTTAGAATTCCATAATAATTATTTTGAGAATAATTGGGATTGGAACATTCCTCTTACTTAGCAATTTCGGGGACGAAATTTTTTTAAGGGGGAAGGAATGTAACGACCCGTATTTCTGGTAGTCAGATATTTAATTCTTTAAAACATCGATTTAGAATTTTAAATGGATTTACTATATATAATTCGTTTATTAAATAATATATAGACGTATAATTTATTTATAATTATAAATGGATTTTAATATAAATGAAATGTCATTTTAAACCAAAACTTTAACTGTTAAGTTTGAATTCTATACCATTTGAAATTTAAGCAGTTTTTTTTAAAAATATACGATGATATTAATTTATTTTCGTTAATTCAGCTATTTAAATTTAATTTATAGTATATCGAGATTTATATGAGTTTTAAAAGAATAGCCCAAAGCTTGTATACAACATACGTGCACGAACCATATTTTTCAATACAAGCCGCACTTTGAAATGTATATGTATATTTTTACATAATCATCAACATTTCCACTTGGTCCGGCATAACGAATAAAAACACGAATACATATCTCATAATTGATTAACACCGGTTCCATGAAAGGAAAAATGTGAAGTGATCAATGCAAGAAAACAATATAAAATGTATATATTCTGTACGCATACAAAACCAAGTGTACAAAGGAGTTGTTTTTATATGTATATATTTATAACTCTTAACAGTACTATAAACAGCAAAACAGATATGTATATACTTTTATACATCGATCGCAACAGCCTAATAAACAGCTAAAGAAATTGAAGTGCACAGACAAGAAAGAACAGTGTACAAACAGCTATGGACATTGTACAGCCAAGAAGGAAAAAACAAATCTTGTCCAAGGACATTCGTTACTGTACAAAATCCTACCGTATATACAAATCTCTTCTAAGTCTAAATAAAATCATGTCCTATCTGGTATTTATATCTTGCCATGTGCAGTCTATTGTATATCTAAGATAAACCATGTGAACACTGAGAAAACTAATAATAACACATTGTTGCGTCCCCTTTGTTCATTCTCTTTGGTACTGTGGTGTCCTCTTTTCCTTTCCGTCCCTCAAACTACTATTGTTTCCCCTCACCTCTTCTATTCTTGACTGTTGCGCTATCCACCCATACCAATGTTGCATGCCATGTTGCATCCAAGAAATAGTAAACCAAGATTTTTCTCCATGTGCATTGATCTGAAAATAAAGTAGAAAAAAAACGAGATCATGAAACATAAGAGAGATAAAGGGAAGATCAATGAACAACAAAACTTGAAAAAAAAAACAAATATATATTCATGATCAAGGGGACAGCCCAGAAACACAGTACAAACGGCTAATACACATACAATATATATATATATATATATAAGGCAGATTTTATTAATCAATGAACAGTGAATAAACTGCTATAGAACAGTAACTAACAGCTAAGTGAGAACATATATGAATTGGATGTACAATGCCAAACATGATGGACATAACAATGCAGTGTAAATTCAAATTCCAACATGAAACAGTAAAACCAAATGGCCAAGACAGCTAAGAGGAATTAGATAATTCATAACTGATGAAAAAACAAATATATGTACAACTAAATCTATGTATATATTTATACATCAGATCATATGTATTCATAATGAACAGCTAAGAGATATGTATATATTTTTATACCATCATATCGATACATCAACCAAGTAAGATTCTGATGTAAAATTCATACAGCCTGGTGACTACATTTAAACATCCACCACAAAATCTACAATCTACAGATCAAATATTTGGTTGAACAAGTCATAGCTCCTATCTCACTTAATCTAGACCTATTAATCACTATTGCTACATTGACAATCTAACTCTAACTGAACAAAACCAGTATGCAGTGATTAATACACATCACTCAATTCCACACAGTACGCAATTCTGAAGAAAAACCCTTGGTCTAGGAATTTTAGCCGAACCTATCTATGATCAGACATTGTTTCTATCCTAATTTAACCATACTATAAATAGAGGTGTCAACCACGAGTATTTCATCAAATTCCACCACGAGACAGTAAATAAACATGGTGCGAACCATTTATAAAACCCAAACAAAATTTACAGCAAACAAAAAAAATCAAATAAATACTTATCTGATTCAGGCAATTCGTGAGGTATTGATGAGATCGAAGAGCTAGGGAGCTTCGGATTTGGTTGTGGGTGATCTGAAGGGGAGTTTGGAGTCTCATCGGTTGCTGATCGAACTGGGGTGACGTTGTGGGGATTTTTGCATATCGAGTGAAGGAGGGGAGAGAGGAGAGAACGAGGAAGGGTGGCGTAGGGGGAGAAGTGTCCGATTTCATTGAAGAAAGGAAGGAGGTATGACGATTTGATTTCGGCCACGGGAACAAACGTTGGAGGCGGCAGTGATTTTTTTGTGTGGATTTGGGAATACGTCAGGAGGGTTTGGAGCTTTTGATAGTGGACGGGTATGGTTGGGCCGATTATATAAAGGTAAAAGCCCATTAAACAAAGTATATAAAACCCATGTCAAAATTTTAATTAGTTTAAATTTTGTTTATGTGATTTCTCGTGCATACTTTATCAGATTTAAACACGGTTGGTCTCTTTGGGACCGTAGAAACGAGAAGGTCGAGATGGAGCAGTGTCTGTCAGGACTGGAAGGACGGAAGATTTTTAATTAAATTAAACATTGTTTAATTTAATTAAAAACCAGCGCTAAACGATCAAACCAATCAATGTGAGTTAACCTAACTCAGTTCTTCCAATTTATATTTTATATAAATTGGGTTTTTATTTTGTGTGTTCTGCTTGCTAGTGGTTGACCATTTGCTAGTTATCTATTTATTGTTGATTTAACCGATGAAATTAAAACGGTCGTTTAATTTCAGTAAAGTACATAATCATTGTTTAATGACTTCCCTTGATTGGACACGTTTATGAAATAAACGTGATTGAAATTATGTGAATTGCTTGAATGATCTGTTAATTGACTGATGGTCGTCATTTATTATCAGATAAATGGAACAGTTCTGATTGGACAGTTGTTTTGATCGTTAACCGTTGGATTGAAATTTCAACATTTGATTGGTGTTAACTAGTGGGTAAATTGGTTGAGTATATTGGCATCATTGTCTATAAGTAAATCATTATACAAATATGGATTTTATCGTCAAGTAAATCGACCGTATTGAAGTTATAAATTATTTTATAACTAAAATAAGTTTAAATATATTATTTTGAATACGGAAGTTTTAAAAGAAAATAGGTATGATTATTATTATTCAAAGGGTTTATAAGTCATTATTAATTGTTTTGATAAGGTAAATTCTTGTGTTAAGAGAAATTATAAGCAGATGAGCAAGAAATAACCTAACGATTTAGAATTAGATTAATTGTTCTTAAAAACAATTATATGAAGTTATTTAAATTAATTATATTATTAATTAATTTAAAAGAGGAATTAACTGGAGTTGATTTAAATTATGAACGAGTTTTATATTTTAACTCGAGTTATAAAGAAGTTATAAAAAGAGATTTAAGCGAACTTATAAGCTTAAATAGAAGGGTTACTTAACGATTTGATTAAGTAAAGGAAATGAAGGTATAAAAGAGTTAAAATTAAACCGAGATGGAAAAACAAGGTTTATAAAGCAAACGAGAAGTAAAGAAGTGATTTGGAATTGGAAATACTTAAGTGTGGAATTAAGTAAGTAATTAGACAATGAGATTCCTAGGAAGGAAAGGGAATGTGGAAAGGAGATTTGAATAGAATTTGGTAACAGGGTTTGTGATAATAACCAGTTAGGAAACAAAGTATCTAAATGAATTGGAAGTTAATAAGAGTAATGCTTAATAAGGAATTAAGAAATCGATAAACTAGGCAATGTCAAGTATACTTTAAAAAGAGACTTCCAAAAGATAAAGTAGATTTTTAAAGCTATAATTTGAGAAAATAGTTTAAAATGGAATATGAATGAAATGTCAGTTTTTGAATTACAACTCATACTTATCTCAAGATAAGAACGTTGTTGATCAAGGTCTGAGAGGTAATTAAAATACCCCAACTTGAATGACTTCGGGATTATCCAGAGATGATATTGGTTGGTAATAGTAGGAGGTAAGAATGATTTATTATTTCCATAAGAGAAATAATGATGCAACGTTAGTTGAATGATGTGAGAATATGTTAGGAGATTTCCAAAGTAATGGAAATACTAGATGAATGTTTTTTTTCCAATAGTGGGATATTTAAGTTAATCATCCTTTAATTATTTTAATTAAAGAAGTCCAGTGATGCTAAATGCTGAACCAATAAATCTTCTTTTCTCTTATGATTGAATGAATGTTTTACTTGATAGTTGAATAACCGACTATCAAGTCTCGTCTTTACGATTGTTGGTATGGAAAGACCGGGATCAAATGTATATTCGGAAACCATTCCAACCAACAAATACGAAATATATAGAAGATATCAGGCGACGATCGAGATGGAGCATGTGAAGACCATAGATCTTCATAAAGCGGAAGAACCACAGAAAATCTCTGATTCGACCCGGAGATATACTGGGGTTCTGTCGTGGTTGAATCTGTGGATTGCAAGGACTGTCGCTACTGATCCATGGGGTGATTCCTATATTGGATGCAGTAGGAGAGTACCTTCGGTTCATCCTGTTCCTGGATGACTTGTATGGACGGATGTCTGACAGAGTAGTTCTTAAGAGTCACGTACGTTGACTTTTACAAACGTATCTCTGTTAGTGGCGGAGAGGGGCACCTCTTTAGCTTAACGACCAGAATATTTTTGTGGACGTCAATTAGTGATTTGGCAGATCTGACGATGTGGCATCCAAAGTGTATGATGACCAGATGTGTTCTGACCTCAAGCCTCATCAACCGGGAAATGACAGAAATCGGGCAGGCAGCATGGCTATGTGGGTCGCTCCCATTAGGGTGTATAATCACCTATCTAGAGAAAATCCTTTTGTTTCTTGTATCTATCAATGCTGTCCCTTTTCAGGAAGACGGTGGGTAGCTCCCAACCGTTGGTGATATACATTCGATACACTCAAGCGAAATGAGTGGTCGGTCATGTGTGGGCCGGGTTGCAAGACGTTCTTGTTGAACCCAGTGTATTCGTCTCTAGAGATACACGATCGGCAGGTGGTCCCATACCTTGTCATGGTTGGAATCCAATCTCCAATAAGCGCCTGCGGTTTTGTTTGTATACTATATATGTAGAGCGTGAGATGCAAGCGTTCTACTTGATTTGATATTACTTGTATTTAGACATCATCATATTACCAGACAAGCTATTGATTTCATAAATGTTTTGGGTTATTGTAAGGTAAAAACCGTCCGTATTTATATGTGGATTTGGTCTTACGATTATCCTTTTCTTTCGAAAGGATTTTAACATTAAAATCAAGTTGGGTGATATCTTAATACTGTGCGAGTTTATCTCACTCTGTTTCACCAGACTGACCCGGTATTTTGTAAATGCTCGGGTTAGCCCGGAGTATACAGGTTCAAGTTATCGAAAGCTGTGAAGAGACGAGCTGGAAGAGTCCACACGTATGATACTATTCCGTTGTGTGTTGTATATGGGACATATTTTTATAACTGTCCAGAGATGTTGATGTACTCTGATATTGTCAGTAATTTAAAGCTCTCAATAAAATTATTTCTGTATTATATTTTGTTCCGCTGCGATGTGAGACTCTGTGTTGTGTTGTTTCTTCTTCTTCTTCTATTCTAATATTTCTTTCTCTCTTATCTCACCCTCTAATTTCTTTCTAATAACGTCCAGTGTTTTCGGTGTTTGGAAGATCGGCATAAGTTACGGTAAAGGTATTTATGTCGATTTTCGGGCTGAAAATCTTTGGGTCGTTACAGTGGTAACAGAGCTGGTTTCTTAATTGGTACGGATGATAGGGGATTCTGGCTTCGCGTTTGGTGGCGAACGGGAGACTCTTACCCCTACATCTCCCGACAATGTGGGTTGGCCGAGTCGAGAGGCCGGCCGTAAAAGCAGTTCTGTGGTATCTCTGAAGTGCCACGTTGGGAGGTTAGCCCAATGGTTGATGGTTGAAAAGCCTAGACCCATTACAGGTTGTTTTGTTCATGTCATCTTACGTAGATTGTCTGGATTCGGAGGAGATGTTCCTTAAGTGCTTGTCTGATGTAGGTTCAGGCCTTTGGGGCTTATGCTTTGGGAATGTCGGTGTAATGTCCCGTATTTTTACGGTATAATAATTAATTTATTTAATTATTTAATTAGTGATTTATAGAAATAAAGGGTTGTTTAATTAAATAATATTGAATATTTAATTAATTTAAATAATAGAATAATATATTTTATTCTGAAATAGTCGGAATTAGTGAATTGACAATATATAATATTTAATTCAGCTAAGAATTTGAATTAGAATAACGAATATATTATTTGAACGACAATTGAACATGTAATTATATTACAATTATAATCGAGCTCGAAATGGCACTGCAGTTCGTAATTTGGTGATTCGAACTTCAATTGAATATACAGAGTCCGTTTTAAATCGGATTTCTGTGAAATAAGAAACGTTCGGAGTTGGTGAAGTATATTTTTTTTAATGGAAGAGAAAAATCGGGATTTCATTGTGTAGATTTTGATTTATGTCCAAATCTAATTTTCAAAAATTCGCTATGTAATTCCTTTATAATTTATAACGATTTATTTATATTGTAAATGGATTTTTCAATATAAATTGAATATCGATTCAACCGGGATTTGAATATCGAGTTATAAATCCAATTGGAGCTGTATGATATTCTATTGTGAATATATACGATAATATTTGTTTATAAATATTAAATTTAATTATTTTTAAATATATTAATATTTAAAGGGTTTATTTAGAGCTTTAAAAATAGCCATTTTTGCAAACGACCTCTGTTTTCGACGAAACTAATTTTGTTGGATCTGCAATATTACATTATTGCTAGATTTCAATTTTCATGATTTTTAGAGTCATTATGTGGCCGTACGGATTTTTAATATTAAAAACAGCTAGTATTTTGATGATTAAAAATAGGTTTAGTGAGAAAACGGAGTTCGAATTTGATGAAACCAGTTTCGTTGGGTCCGTAATGTCAAATAGTATATGCATGTCAATTTTCATGATTTTTAGATATCGTGTGTACTTTTAGGAGTTTTTAGAGTGTAGATACAAATAGAAAATTAATGTAAAAATGGCATGAAGCTTCTTTAAGAAGCAAAATATGTCCTATAAATAACCCCAACACTTCACTAAACCCTAATTTCATCCCTCAGTCAAACACTTTTCCGCCGACAGACTTTTTACCCCAAAAATGATAAAGGAAAGACTTCAAAAATCCAAAACAAATTGGATAAAAACCTATAAATCCAATAACATACATTGTTGAGTTTCCATCGAGATTCTCCTCACTTCTATGCAAACATTTGTGGATCCGATGCATTTTTCTATCGCTGTATTTTACACAACATCAGTCTTAAAGAGCTAAGGTTAAGCTTTGTTGATTGTTGGAGCGTGGATTGGTGAATCCGAGTTCATAAAGGGATTTAGGGGATCAAATCACAAGAGTAGGAAATTTTTTGGGGTATTCGCTTATGAAAACTGTCGTGACTTCATTGAGGTTCGCGAGCTCGACTTGGGCGTTGCCGGTTGGAGGAGGCCTTGGTGGTGTCGGGATGAAAGAGTTTGCGAAGGAGAATTGAATGGTGATGTTGGTTTGAAATGTTATCAACAGATGGAGGAGCGGTGGGTGCTTGAAAGCTTGGAAATGGCTGTGAAGAGCTCGCGAGTTTCTGTAATCGGGGAAGAAAGGGATTTAAGTGGGGCGGGTGGGATTCTAATTGGGCCAGGAAAGGAGTGTGAGGCCCAACTGTTTAAAATAATTTTAAGTTACTATTTAAATGTGTATACCAACTTGTAAATTTGATATCTTGATCATATTACATCAGAATTTTGAACGGTCAGATCCGTTAGGATCGTATGGACGAGAGCTCCACAATGGAACTGACTGGAGTGAATCGGAGCTCGTTACAATTTATTGCAAAATAAATTGTCCGTTTGAATCAAAAGATGGTTAATCGTTATTTAACGATAACTATCCAATGTGAGTAAAACTCACCAACTCTACCAGTTCATATTTGTATAACATATTTATAGAACTGATAAATGATGAATGATTGCTGTGTGTTGGCTGTTTGGTTGAACTGCTAATTGATTGGTTGAAAATATCGATATAGTTATATATATATCATTAATCAAATATTGATTTTGTTTAGCAGAATATTTCATAGTGAAATGAATTTGATGTTAATTATATTGTTTAACATCTGTGGATGCAGCAAACTGGTCGGAGGGATCCAACTGGATTCCTCAACATTTATTTTACTGCTTTTCATATATTGTGATATATGATGTGGTATATAATCTATTGTTGATTATGTGTGTTTGGATGATATTTATCATTTTTATATGGTAGGTTAAATACCATACGAAATACTTGAATGCAAAGGGGAATTTTCTAAGTGTATATTGAAAATGAAATATTTATAAAATCAAAGGATTTTATAAAATGAAATATTTATAAAGTCAAAGGATTTTATAAAATGAAATATTTATAACATCAAAGGATTTTATAAAATGAAATATTTATAACATCAAAGGATTTTATAAAAGGAAATATTTATAACATCAAAGGATTTTATAAAAGGAAATATTTATATATTCAAAGAATATTATAAAAGGAATATTTATTTAGAAAATAAATAAAATAAATAAAAGTAATATTTATTTAGAAAATAAATTGAATTATACAAGGAATATTTACTTGGAAAATAAATAGAATTATAAAAGGAATTTTTATGAAATAAATAAGATTTTATAAAAGGAATATTTAGAAAATGAATAGAATTATTAAAAACGAGATTTTAAATTATAAAAGAAAATTGAGATGATTTATTTAAATTAGATATTAATAAAAAAAATATGTTTTGACAGATGAATTTAGAGGAATAATTTATAAATAATATTTTATAAGTTAAGGAAAATATTTATCATTTGATAAATAAAGATATATAAGTCTGAACTTATATAAAGAAGTAAACAGATAAATGGAGCAGATTTATATATAAATAATATTTTATAAATTAAGTAAAATATTTATCATTGGATAAATGGAATATATAAGCCAGGACTTATATAGAGAAGTAAGAATCGATTTCAACATCGATATTTGAAACTGGATATGGATGAAGAGTGAATCGAATATTTCTTATTCGAAAAGGAGTTAATCAAAAGGAGTTAATCAAAAGAAGTTAATCAAAAGGAATTAATCAAATAGAGTTAGTCGAATAGGGTTAATTGAATAGAGTTAATCGATTAGAGTTAATCGATAGAGTTAATCAAACAGGGTTAATTGAATAGAGTTAATCGATTAAAGTTAATCAATAGAGTTAATCAAATAGAGTTAATTGATAAGAGTTAATCAATAGAGTTAATTGATAAGAGTTAATCGTTTAGAGTTAATCGAATATAGTTATTCGAAGTGAGATTATCAAATATAGTTTATTCGAAGGAGTTAAACGAATATAGTTTATTCAAAGGAGTTAATCAAATATAGTTTATTCAAAGGAGTTAATCAAATATAGTTGATCTCTTCAAACGTATGTACATTTGGTGGTGGAGGAATTCGTTTCTCTTAGCTGTATACCCGTTTTATTTTTGAGAAAATCAATTTGTGATTTGGCGGTTATGACGATGTGACATACAAAGTGAATAATTGTGTAATCTATCAGAGATAAGCGTGGCCTCTAGCCTCACAACCGGGAAATGACAAAAATCGGGCATGCAACATGGCTATGTGGGTTGCTTCCATTAGGGTGTATTATCACCTATCTAGAGATATTCATTTCATTCTTTAATCCATTCGATGTTGTCCCATTTGGGAAACGGTTGTTGATCCCAACTGCTGGTGATATACATTCGATACACTCAAGAGAAATGAGTGGTCGGCCATGTGTGGCCAGGCTGCAAGATGTTCTTGTTGAATCCAGTGTATTCCTCTCTAGAGGTACACTATCGGAATGTGGTTCCATACCTTTTCATAGTTGGTAATCCATTATCCAATAAGTGCTCGCGGTTTTGATTGTATACTATATTTGTAGAACGTGAGATGAAAGCATTTTTGCTAGATGATTATTATATTGTGGTTGATAGACACTATCATAATATCAAAAGAATTTTGATATAAAGAGTATTTTGGTTTCTCATAAGGGAAAAACCCGTTCTGTTATACAGCGTGGTCTTATGTTATATCGTTTAATTGCTCAAACTGTTTTGAACTGTTTTACTCACACCAGTCCCATGACTGACCCAGAGTTTGTTTTGTTATCCCTAAACTCTTTAGTGCCCAATTTTGTACGGGCAGTCGTGTATTTCAGTTGTACTTGGAGAGCTTGGTGCAGGAGGCTTCAGGATTATATGGCTATATTTATTTCTGCTGTGTTGTAAGTGTTATACTACGATAATGTTACTGTATACATATACTGATTTTATTTCAAAGTTATGTATCTATTATATGTCGTTCGTTCTGCTGTGAGATTCGTGTTTAATCTGATGTTGTATGATCTACTTCTTCTATTCTAAGTTTCTATCTTATCTATTCTCACCCTCTAATTTCTTTCATGGATTATCCGGTATTTTCCGATGCTTGGGTAGTCGAGATTGAGTTTATGTCAATATCCAGGATCACGAAAACCCAGGTCGTTACAGTGGTATCAGAGCTGAAGGTTAAGTAATTACCTTGGCTCTGTGGTCCGACTCAGTAGAGATTGGGTTAGCAATGCCGTAGATTGAGTTTGAGTGTATATATATAAGCGCGTATTTTTTATTCAGTATAAAATATTTCTATATTGTGGAGTTTTGTTGATTGAGTTGTTTATGAGTTCGGGTCGATCAGTTTGATCTACTGTATCAGTAGGAGTTTCTAAACACTTGAATACGACGAACCGACATAACA
Source organism: Allium sativum (assembly GCA_030737875.1). Lineage (NCBI taxonomy): Eukaryota > Viridiplantae > Streptophyta > Magnoliopsida > Asparagales > Amaryllidaceae > Allium > Allium sativum. Next base: position 487,719,580 of record CM060926.1, on the reverse strand, counting down.
CATTTTGGAAAGAGGAAAAATGAAATAATTTTACCCAAATTATATTTCGATATAAAGGATTTATATTAGAATTATTATAATATATTGGATATATTGGTTGTTATAATAATCGAATAAGATTTTAAAGAGTGAAATGGTTATGTAAATAACCAATCAGAATTCAGGTAAGTGTTATGAAATGAATTGAATCTGAATTTAAAATCAGAATTGAAATTACAACTCTGAAAGTTTGGAAAAGTGTTTGTAAATGGATTGGATTAAATATATGAGAATTTTAAAATCTTGGGAGATTTTAAATTGTTTTACAAGCATTGTGAATGATATTTTGAAATGTATTTCAAAATGGAAGTGTTTAGAAATGGCTTTGAAAATGATATAGTATTGAACTCATTTCGATCAATGGAAAATAAATTCCGAAGATGAAGTCGACCATCATCGGTGTTCATTTTCGAGTTGTAAGTGATGGATTACTACCAAAGATTGTGTTTTTGAATTGTTTTGTGGAAAGCAAGTTGTTTTGAATCCTAAAAAGGGATATCTGGTTTTAGAAAAGCTAAACTATTTGAAAATGCCTGGGAAGATTGTTTGAATTAAAACAAATTAAATTAGAATTTGTAATAGCAAACAGAAATAGAAATTGAATTGAAATCAGTTAGAATTTGTAATAGCAAATAGAATCGGTAGTTCGATAATTCTGATTTCAAACTTCAAATGAATGTACCGGGTGCAAAATAAACCGACTTTTAGTGAAACCAAAAATTATAGAATCTAATTGGGAATATCTTTCCAACGAATCCGAAAAATCAAAATTTCATAGCGGGAATCAAAAGATATGCCCAATTGAAAATTCTAAATAGTCGCTATGGAATTCAGGCCCTTAAAAATGGAAATTTTGCAAACGACCTCGGATTTCGACGAAACCACTTTTGTTGGATTCGAGATGTCAAATTATTCCTAGGTTTCAAATTTCATAATTTTTCGAATCAATATGTGAGCGTGGCAAAGGAAAACGCGTTTGACCAGTTTTAGTTGATTTTAATCGACTGGAAAATGGCCATTTTTCAAATGGTCTCAGTATTTAACGAAATTAGTTTTATTAGGACCGTATCGTCAATACGAAGCTAGAAAATATTTTTCTGGAATTTTTCGACTTAGTATGTGGCCCTGATAAATTGAAATGTAATTTAAATCTTTGATATTTTCTATGTAATATTCATTTATACTCTGTATATTCTTGTATCTGATGGAATTGTTGTAATATGCAATGAAATGTTCTCCCGTCTGCGTTCTATTTTGTCGTGTTCTCAAAACAATTCGTTCTTTCTCTTCTCTTTGGAGACCGGGGAAGTTCGGGTCGTTTCATCGTGGTATCAGAGCTTTGGTTTACAAAGCTCAGAGAACAAGACATGTGACGATCCCAAAACCCCGTGACACGGTGTTAAGGATAATCATTGGAATATAACACATTAATCATCATTAGCATATCACAGATAATAGCATAAACAGAAAATTGAATAATTTACACACATATGACAGAGGAATCATATAGATATCATCACATCAGAGAAGCACAGTACAGGATACAACTTAGTGCATAATGATACATAATCAGTCACCATCGCCTGAGGCGGAATCATACATAAAGAGCACACAAAATAAATATCAGTCTACATCGCCGGTGGCGGAATCATAATATAGACACGATAATGGCGGAGAAAATCCATGTCAGCGCAATGTAGTCAAGCCTCGCCATGAGCAAAAAGTGCATCAGAAACCTGTAACTAGGCTGCCCATGTGAAAATGAGGGCACCCGAGTTTGCAAGGTGAAACATACTACGAGTCAGTCATGGGACTGGTATGAGAAATCTACTTAACTTATTAACAATAATAATAAGGCAAATCAAAGGACCACGCCACTTTCACGGAACGGGTTTACTCCAATGAGTGCTAGTGCATGAAATAAAGTAAATGATTAAATCATCGCAATGCTTTTTATAAAATGAAGCCATTATAAGACTCAGGTCCCATCACACAATGCAACGCAAGCCGGAGGATAGAGTTTTACCTTATAATGGCCAAAAATGATTCATACGAATAAAACAAAAGTGTTTGATATTATTACTAGTTCATATATGTTTCAAAAGCGAATTCAATCATAAATATCAATCCTAGGCGGCATAGCTACCATCTACTATGTCGCCATACTAGTAATACAATCACGTCCGCATATTTCGTATTGGAAATTGGGTTCCTTCATGAGTCGAGGCAAGGGGCAAGCTCCTCTCCGATTCGAGACACTCTAGCAAATGCCTCGGGACCGCACACAGCAATCCCTGGATCTTCAAGGCCGGTCCTCTCTTACTTTTGAGGATTGGCAATTCCTGAACACACGTTTCCCGGTCCTTACCGACCTATATCGAGGCACCTCGCATTCCAACAACCACACAGGTGAAAAGTATATATAATGTCAAGGCTGGTAGGTCACTGACACCACCTTAGCTAGAAAGAAACGTCGTGCTCTCCCTGCAGTCACTCTCCCGTTTTTGACTCATACCAAGGTGTGAGGCTCACAAATTCACATTATACACAAAGCTACATCACACAGACCATGCTTTGATCATCAACCACAAGACTTTGCTTTGCAACAGAAGCCTTGATCATATGCCACTTAGGCGTGCCACACAGGCAATCAACTCCATGCGACTGATTTCTATCAATACATAACCTCTGAGCTCGTATGTCTTAGAGAAGGGCGTTAAGAAAAAGAATAAATTCTCCGCCGCCAAACAGATATATATTTAACAGAGATCAATCAGCACAGAACAAAATCCAATGTCAGACACACAGTCCATTTACAAGTCCGTTCTGGGTCTGAACGAAACCGGAGGCATCAATTCCTCGCATATCCGTACAATCAACAGTATGTTTGGACGGCTACCACTTCAGCTCCTTCATGGTATCTACTCCACTAATGAGCATCAGTAGCGCCCATCCATCCAATGTGAAGATCGTCGGTCTTCAACCGTCTTCGACTCTTCGACTTCTCGACTTCTCAACGTCGATCGATTATCTGAAATGAGATGAACTCGGCCTTTTCAAATAATCCACGTATATTTAGATTTTCAAATCAATTTATCACATGGTTGGACTATTCAACATTCACATTTCAGTTCTTTGGTTATAGTTTTCATGTTAAATACATTCAACCATCACATATCAAGCAAACACAACGAAATTGGTTTATTTCCACTTTATATCGTCTATAGTATTTTATAACGATATATCGCCATTTTTATTTATTTTAAAACGACGTTATTTAATTAAACGACGTTTCAGGTCATGCCGATGCACTGGCGCTGTTTTTCACTCATTTTGTTTTACACATATCTGAAAATCTAACCGTTGGATCTTCACAAATTTTATATCATTAGGAAGGTCATTTCAAAACAAATCCAACGGTTTTAGTTTTGGGAAAATACGACGGTCAGATCTCCCACACTAGCCATTTGAAGTTACGATTTCAATTTACGAACTGCAGCGTCGTTATTCGATTTATTTTAATTATATTTATATATATATAAATATAATCGTTTCTAGCGCTGTTTTTCCTCAGATTTGAATTAAACATTCCAGACAATCCAACCGTCGTATCTTAACAAAGTTGGTGCCGTTGGAAAGATATTTCCAAGGCGAACCCAACAGTTGCGGTTTCGGGAAAATCCAATAGTCGGATTTCCCGCACTAGTCGTTTGAAATCACAGTTTCAAAACACGAACTGCACGGCCACGTTTTGTTTTAATTTTATTTATATTTATATAAATATTGTTCATTCAAAAATTTCTATATCGTTTTCACTTCAATTATTTCACTAACGCCTTTAAATTTTGGAAAATTTCGCCATAACCTCCTTTGTACGGGAGGGGCTGGGAAAATTCCCAAATAGCCACACGGGCGTCTCATGTCAAAAAGAAAAAGAAAAAGCCAAGCGGCTAGCCAACAGGCTCATAAAATCATCACCCAAATAAAACAATAAATGTGTACCTATTTGTCGGGCACAAAATTTTATTCCTCTTCTCTAGCCCCTTTGCTATAACCTGTTCAATAAATATGCATGTACATATATACAATTTTTATCACTTATCATTTTCCATTCAACTTCATATTTGATTTACTTTGGTTTAAAAACACTATTCATTCTAATGTTGCATGCATAGGCTAAAATCATATCATTAGCTAATTAATGTATATTTCAACTCATGCATATTTTATTTGAACAAGTGGCTATTTTTAACACTTCACATTTCAAAGATGATAATTTTGGCGAACTAAAATAGATTTCAACACATGACTATTTTATTTAGTTCCTATGCATGTTAAAAATAATATTTTTTCACAAATATTTATTTCAGCGTCCGCATACCTTTAGCATATCATATATATGATAAAAATGATATTTTTATCAATTAAAATATTTATTCGACAAATGGATGTTTTCAACACTTCATAGTTTCAATTAAAATGTAATTTTTATTGTTTGATCTTTTTATTCAACACATGAACTTTTCCACTACACACATTTCTCAACACATGAGCATTTCCACACATGGATATTTTATTTATGTTGTTCATATTAGAAAGATGGAATTTTTATTGTTGAAACTATTTATATATAAGGCGAATATTTTTCATACTTCATATATATATTATAAAAACATGATTTTTATTGTTTAAACACTTCATTCATTCACAAATGAATTTAATTTTCACACATCACTTTTCAACACATGAACATTTCCACACATGGATATAGTTTCAACATATGACTTTAATTTCAACGCACGAAAATAATTTCAACATATGAAAATTATTCTAACACATAAGGATTATTCAAAATTTCGGCAGCATAACGGCAGGGTAGTTAAAACCGCCACCGTCCCTAGTATGACTCCTCGCTCTACCTTAAAACCTCGCGGTTTTTGACAATGGGGATTCATGCATCTAATTCGCACGTAGGAGGCATGTTTTATTTTTATTTCCACAAATATTTCCAATTCATTTCAATCACCAATGGGTATTTTTCAACCACAACCAAACAATATCAACCACAAACAATTATTCAACCATTCGTATTTTCACCCAATATTTCACATCAATTCACAACAATAAATATCGTCCATGGTTTGTGGATGAGGGGAGTATATATATTATTTATTATAATTGCTATATTTCACTTGCATTTCAACACATATATCAATTATTCTATGCATGTATAATTCATACTTCTCTTATATAGCTTACACTACGCATGTACATGAGGTATACAACACGTGTGTAATTTATATTTCGCTTATATAATTTATACACGACATTTTCCATTCAAATTCATTTAATTTAGATTTCTCACATTGGTTTGCGGAGTGCTAAAAATCGTGGATGACTCAGAAAAATCCGCGGCTTCTTCTATGTGGTAGAGAGCTTCCTTGCGATCCCGATGTTTCCTGTTTCATCGAATTTCGTCAACACACCAAAAGGATATGATTTTTCAAAGTGCAGACATCAAAAAGGACTCACCTTTCACGATGGTTCGAAACTAGGTTTGAGGTTTTCGCGAAACCCGTGGCACGTGGGGACGATCGGGGGTGCTGAAGTGGAAGAGCTTCGAGTGGCGGTCTTGTCGGTGGTAGTTTGGTGACGCTCGGTGGCATATCGGAGCGGCGGCGGCGATGGGAAGCGTCGGACTTCCTGGGCTCGATTCTGGCGGAGGAGGTGTCGAGGGAGGTCGTGCTGGGGTCGGATTTGAAGAGGAGGCGGAGACAAAGCGAACGGTGGTGGCGGCGTCGCTTGGAAGTGGCGGAGGCAGCGACAATCGAGGAGGGAAGAGGCAAACAGGTTTCGCCGTTGAAATCGAGGGTTAAGGGGGTTTTTTTTTTATTTTTTTCAAAGAAAAATTCTGATTGGCCGGAATATATATATTTCTGAAAATTAGGGTTTTCACTAACGAACTCCTTTTCAAATCCAACGACTGTCGTTCCTAGATAAATACCCCTATCTCGGACACAATGGGATATGTTTCGTTAACCAATTCGACTGTTACATTCAGATATTTTTCAAATTAAAGTGTAAGACATTTAATTTTTAACTTTGAACGTACATTTCAATTTGCCAGGGCCACAAACTGATTCGAAAAATTCAAAAAAAATAAATCTAGCTATGTTTTGACGCTACGGTCCCAACAAAACTAGTTTCGTCGAATTCTGAGATCGTTTGAAAATGGCCATTTTCTGGTCGATCCAATTTAACAGAAATTGACCAAACACATTTTCTTTTGCCATGCTCACATACTAGCTTCAAAAATTATGAAATTTGAAACCTAGCAATAGTTTGACATCCCGGACCCAACAAAAGTGGTTTCGTCGAATTCCGAAGTTGTATGCAAAATATCAATTTTCTAGGGCTATATATTCTATATAGCGACCATTCTGAAAATTCATTCGGCCATAACTTTTGATTCCCGTTATGAAACTTTGATTTTTCAGATTCGTTAGAAAGGTATTGATAAATAGATTTAAATATTTTTGGTTTCGCTAAAATCCATTATATTTTCCACCCTGCACAGTTAGTCAAAGCTTGAATTCAAATTTTCAAACTGACTCACTATTTCTAATTCACTATTTTATTGAAATATTCTATTTCAATTGTTCATATTCCTTTGAAATCACCAATTTAAAAAATTTAAATTGGCCCGTATTTTTCGGGTTATTACAAGACACATTAGAACCGTACGAAAGAATTCATCAGATATTGGATCAGTAATATCCAATGAGAATGACTCGTTAGAGATGGGATCAGCAGTATCCTAGAACGAGTGTGAAGAGTATATTTTTAAAATGGAAACGATTTTTGTTTTGAAAATTTAAACTTTATTATTCGTATTTGGTTATTTATTTTATATTGAATTGGGACAATCCGATATATAAAATTTTTGCGTATATGTCTTGCAATCGTGTATTCAAAGTTTTAATGTATTGGATAGTTATAAAATCGCACTCTAGTTGCCCGGGGATAATTTTGGTGATGGGGCACCATTGCCAGTATTTATATTCGAGTGACAAAAGTGAGATTTCTATATATTTCCAATTGACTGGTGTGAGAACCGAAACTAGATAGGGCTTATTGTTGTGATTTGGCATCAAAATATGATTTTTGACTATATATCAAAGCTATGAATTTGAAAGGTTAATCCACTAATTGATTGATGTTTGTGTTGTTTGGTTATTTGTTTGAAAAGTTGAACCATTTAGCCAAATTGAACCAAATATTGAATTGTATTGAAAATTAGTCGCATTTGCTTGCATATACATGTACTTACATTGAACAGGTCATAGCAAAGAGGCTAGGGCAGAAGAATAAATTTGTTTGCCCGACAAATAGGTACATGTTTACCATAATTTATTGTTTTGTTTAGGTGATGATGGTTTATGAGCCGATTGGCTTTTTCTTTTTCTTTTTGAGATCAGAAGGCCTGTATGGCAATTTCGGGATTTTCCCGTGCTCCCGTTGCAGGGGAGGTTATGGCGAAATTTTTCAAAAATTTAGGGTGTTAGCCAAATTTTTGAAAAATTTGAAAAGTTCTTAGAAACTGAAAAGTTGAAGAACTTAAGCCGTAGTCAAAATAGTGAAAGTTGAGTTGATTAGTTAAACAACTTTCAGCTTCGTTCCTTTTCGGGGATGAAAAGTTTTAAGTGGGGGAGATTGTAATAACCCGGAAATCTAGGCCAATTTAAAATTTTTATTTTGGCAATTTTAGCGAATTTTGTTTATTTAAAATGAATTATTTTAAATAATATCGACGAGAAATTTATTTTGAATAGTTTTCGAACGAATATATTATATAGATCGTCGTTAGAATATAAATATTTATTTTAAATTATAAAAGGAAATGAAAATGGCGCGGTAGTTCGATAATTCGATTTCAAACTTCAAATGAATGTACCGGATGCAAAATAAACCAGATTTTAGTGAAACCAAAAATAATAGAATCTAATTGGGAATATCTTTCCAACGAATCCGAAAAATCAAAATTTCATAGCGGGAATCAAAAGATATGCCCAGTTGAAAATTCTGAATAGTCGCTATGGAATTCAGGCCCTTAAAAATGGAAATTTTGCAAACGACCTCGGATTTCGACGAAACCACTTTTGTTGGATCCACGATGTCAAATTATTGCTAGGTTTCAAATTTCATAATTTTTCGAATCAATATGTGAGCGTGGCAAAGGAAAACGCGTTTGACCAGTTTTAGTTGATTTTAATCGACTGGAAAATGACCATTTTTCAAACGGTCTCAGAATTTGATGAAATTAGTTTTGTTAGGACCGTATCGTCAATACGAAACTAGAAAATATTTTTCTGGAATTTTTCGAGTTAGTATGTGGCCTTGATAAATTGAAATGTAATTTAAATCTCTGATATTTTCTGTGTAATATTCATTCATACTCTGTATATTCTTGTATCTGATGGAATTGTTGTAATATTCAATGGAATGTTCTCCCATCTGCGTTCTATTTTGTCATGTTCTCAAAACAATTCGTTCTTTCTCTTCTCTTCGGAGACCGGGGAAGTTCGGGTCGTTTCAACGAGTTAGGGTTAAGCTTTGTTGATTGTTGGAGTGTGGATTGGTGAATCCGAGTTCATAAAGGGATTGAGGGGATCAAATCACAAGAGTAGGCAAAATTTTGGGGTATTCGCTTATGAAAATTGTCGTGACTTCATTGAGGTTCGTGAGCTCGACCTGGGCGTCATCGGTTGGAGGAGGCCGCCGAGTCAGCGTTCGTGGTATCAGGATGAAAGAGTTTGCGAAGGAGAATTAAATGGTGATGTTGGTTTGAAATGTTATCAACAGATGGAGGAGCAGTGGGTGTTTGAAAGCTTGGGAATGGTTGTGAAGAGCTCATGAGTTTCATTGGATTCTAATTCGGCCAGGAAAGGAGGGTGAGGCCCAACTATTTAAAATAAATTTAAGTTATTATTTAAATGTATATACCAACTTGTAAATTTGATATTTTGATCATACAACATTTGAATTTTGAACGGTCAAATCCGTTAGGATCACATGGACGAGAGCTCCACAATGGAACTGACTGGGAGTGAATCGGAGCTCGTTACAATTTATTGCAAAATAAATTGTCCACCTGAATCAAAAGATGGTTAATCGTTATTTAACGATAAAACTATCCAATGTGAGTAAAACTCACCATCTCTACCAGTTCATATTTTTATAACGTATTTATAGAATTGATAAATGATGATTGGTTCCTGTGTGTTGGCTGTTTGGTTGAACTGCTAATTGATTGGTTGAAAATATCGATATAGTTATATATATATATATATATATATCATTAATCAAATATTGATTTTGTTTAGCAGAATATTTCATAGTGAAATGAAGTTGATGTTATTATATTGTTTAACATCTATGGATGCAGGGAAACATGTCGGAGGGATCCAACTGGATTCCTCAACATTTATTTTACTGTTTTTCATATATTGTGATATATGATGTGGTATATAATCTCTTGTTGATTATGTGTGTTTGGACGATATTTATCATTTTATATGGTAGGTTAAATACCATAAGAAATACCAGAATGTAAAGGGGAATTTTCTAAGTGTATATTGAAAATGAAATATTTATAAAATCAAAGGATTTTATAAAATGAAATATTTATAAAATCAAAGGATTTTATAAAATGATATATTTATAACATCAAAGGATTTTATAAAAGGAAATATTTATAACATCAAAGGATTTTATAAAAGGAAATATTTATAAAATCAAAGAATATTATAAAAGGAAAATTTATTTAGAAAATAAATACAAGTAATATTTATTTAGAAAATAAATTGAATTATACAAGGAATATTTACTTGGAAAATAAATAGAATTATTAAAAAGGAGATTTAAAATTATAAAAGAAAATTGTGATGATTTATTTAAATTAGATATTAATAAAAAAAATATGTTTTAACAGACGAATTGAGAGGAATAATTTATAAATAATATTTTATAAGTCAAGGAAAATATTTATTATTTGATAAATAAAGATATATAAGTCTGAACTTATATAAAGAAGTAAACAGATAAATGGAGCAGATTTATTTATAAATAATATTTTATAAATTAAGTAAAATATTTATCATTGGATAAACGGAATATATAAGTCAGGACTTATATAGAGAAGTAAGAATCAATTTCAACATCGATATTTGAAACTGGATATAGATGAAGAGTGAATCGAATTTTTCTTATTCGAAAAGTAGTTAATCAAAAAGAGTTAATCAAGTAGAGTTAATCAAATAGGGTTAATTGAATAGAGTTAATCGATTAGAGTTAATCGATAGAGTTAATCGAATAGAGTTAATCGATAGAATTAATTAAATAGGGTTAATTGAATAGAGTTAATCAATTAGAGTTAATCGGTAGAGTTAATTGAATAGAGTTAATCAAATAGAGTTAACTGATAAGAGTTAATTGATAGATTTAATTGATAAGAGTTAATCGCTTAGAGTTAATCGAATATAGTTATTCGAAGAGAGATTATTGAATATAGTTTATTCGAAGGATTTAATCAAATATAGTCTATTCAAAGGAGTTAATCGAATATAGTTTATTCGAAGGAGTTAATCGAATATAGTTTATTCGAAAAGGGATTATCGAATAGAGATTATACGAAAGGGAGTTACAGGTTGAAATTCGATTATATCGATTCGAGGAAGTACTATTTACTTTCTGATTTTTAATCAAGATTTATTTACTTAGTTATAAATTTTCTGTTTAGTTATTTAGTTATATTAAGGAATAAAATTTATATTGTGAAGTTAGATATTTCAGAAGTAGTGATTATTACGCTATAGTTATAATCATGTTTTCAGATAAAAAGTGGATTCATAGATAGAATCCAAGAGTTACGTAAAGAAGTTGTTAAAGATATAAAAGGGTACTTTGTCTATTTCGAAGTTAGAAATGTTTTTTGGTTAAGGTATGAGAGGTAGTTATACCCTAACTTGATTGACTTCATTTTTAACTTAGAAATATTTAAGGTTCGATATCGAATGTCTGTTAAGTAAATTAGTTAATGAGGGTAATAGTTTGAATCAGCATAGCGATGTTTTATTCAAACATCTGTTTAAATCCAATGAAGTAGTTTTGGAAAGGTTTCCCCAATAAGAATCAGAAATGTTTTCTAATGAGGATTGATCGATAGAATTTCCATCTGGAAAGAATATCGTTGTTTGCACACGTGTTTTTCTTTGATAGTTAAATCACCGACTGTCGAAGTTTTTGACCATTTTTCCGTCGTTAATATGGAGAGACCGGGATCAGGTTCATTATCTGTAAACCACTCCGTATGGGCATGAGCGTTGCGAATCAAATATGATCAAGAAATTTGAATGCGGAGTTATGCAAGGGCTTCTCTAGCGATCCTAGGTAGAAATTGCCTAAGATGGATTTAAAGAATTGTGCCTTCGGTTAGTCTAGACCCAGGACTACCTGTATGGAAGAGTGTCTGACAGAGTATATTTAATAGATCGCGTAAGTTAATCTCTTCAAATGTATGTACGTTTGGTGGCAGAGGAATTCATTTCCCTTAGCTGTATACCCGTTGTATTTTTAGGGAAATCAATTTGTGATTTTGCAGGTATGACGATGTGACATTCAAAGTGAATAATTGTGTGATCTGTCAGAGATAAGCATGGCCTCTAGCCTCACAACCGGGAAATGACAAAAATCGAGCAGGCAACATGGCTATGTGGGTTGCTTCCATTAGGGTGTATTATCACCTATCTAGAGATATTCATTTCATTCTTTAATCTATTCGATGCTGTCCCATTCGGGAAACGGTTGCTGATCCCAACCGTTGGTGATATACATTCGATACACTGAAGAGAAATGAGTTCTCGGTCATGTTTGGCCGGGTTGCAAGATGTTCTTGTTGAACCCAGTGTATTCCTCTCTAGAGGTACACTATCGGAAGGTGGTTACATACCTTGTCATAGTTGGTAATTCATTATCCAATATGTGCTAGCGGTTTTGATTTTATACTATATATGTAGAACGTGATATGAAAGCATTTATGCTAGATGATTATATATATTGTGGTTGATAGACACTATCATAATATCAAAAGAATTTTGATATAAAGAGTATTTTTGATTCTCATAAGGGAAAAACCCGTTCCGTTATATGGCGTGGTCTTATGAGATATCATTTAATTGCTTAAACTGTTTTAAACTATTTTACTCACACCAGTCCCATGACTGACCCAGAGTTTGTTTTGTTTTGTTTTCCCTAAACTCTTGGGAGCCCAATTTTGTACGGGCACTCAAGTATTTCAGAAGTACTTTGAGAGCTTGGTGCAGAAGGCTTCAGGATTATATAGCTGTAGTTATTTCCATTGTGTTGTAAGTGTTATACTCTGATAATGTTACTGTATACATATACTGATTTTATTTCAAAGTTATGTATCTATTATATATTGTTCGTTCCGCTGTTAGATTCGTGTTTACTCTGATGTTGTATGTTCTTCTTCTTCTTCTATTCTAAGTTTCTATCTTATCTATTATCACCCTCTAATTTCTTTCATGGACTATCCGGTATTTTCCGATGCTTGGGTCGTCGACATTGAGTTTATGTCGATATCCAGGATCGCGAAAACTCGGGTCGTTATGGTCAGGTTTGACTAGGATGGTTTGCATGGGATATAAGTAGTTGTTGTGATTTCCTATGAATGATGTCTTGGTTTACTCGAGGAGTGATGGGCAGCCATGACATGATAAGACTATTCGATGATGTGGACTGTCCCAAGTTGGACTCGATAGGGCTATAAGATGACTCGAGTGGGACTCGAGAAGGCTGCAAGATAATGGATTGACTTGGACTCGAGTTGAAGATAGAGTTGTGGATAGCTCTTCTGATGGGATGCTAAGGAATCGTTGATAGTTTGGAGTGTTCTAGGCGGACTCGAAGCAGGGGTATCTAGGGACGCCCATTTACCTTGGATCCGTTTGATGTGATCTAGCTATCCTTGGAGGATAAACGTACGTTGGACATGCGGCAGTCCATTTGGAGCCGGGGCTTCCATTAGCCCATGATATTGGTTGGACTAGTCATATAGGTATCGACGTATTCATGGCTTTAGCAGGTGATAGATAGGACTTGTTTGATGAATGCTATGGTTTCTATGTTTGTTCCTATTTTATTCTGTTGTGTAGACTATCACCTGTAGGATTCTGGCGATGGGAAATGAAGAGATGACGGTATACACGGATACCTATGCTACCGGACTAGGTGCGATAGCTGATGCATTGAATATGAGACATGCCACTTTAGATGTTATGTTTCTTGAATGGAGGCAACTGGAGTATATCGCGTGATATGATTTCAGACCTAATTATGGATTGGGTCCAGAGATGTTAGAAAGTTTGATGATTATACCGACTTTGATTGGGCGGATTGGTTCTAGTCAGAGGGACGATCCTAACTTAACAGAAATCATCTCCAAGGAAGAAATGATTATCGATGGTGAGAAAATGAACAAGTATGGACTTGATGGAGAAGGATGGCTTTGAAAGGAGTTTTGACCTGAAACCACTTCCATTCGATTCGGATGATGGTTTACCTTTCCGTAGAGTGGTCATATTAATCAAATGGACTTACCGTTTGGGAGATATGGCTGAAATAAGGTTTGGAAGATGAAAAACAATGTAATTTGGCTTAACCGGGTGATTAGCAGCTGGGCTCATAACCATTTCGGGAAAAGGGTTATGGGAGGGCTTAAAGGTTAAAACATTTCATTTCATTTTTCTAGCCGCCAATAAACTTTCTTGAACCCTAATATTGGCTGCCATCCTCTAAATCTATCCCAAATCCCTTTCTAATCACATATTAAGGTAATCAACATCAAATCAAGGCAAATTAACATCAAGTTGGAGGTAGAGCTGCTGTGTTGCATTGGGACCCTTGCCAAATCGGTTAGAGTTTCTGTTCTGAGATTTTATTTGTGGCTAAGGTGAGTGATTTGCTATTCACTAATTGCAGCTAATTAGGCGTGATTAGTGATAATTAGAGAAATTATGCATCATAAAAATCTAGAAAAATACGTAGAAATTCTTAAATACTATTTTATTCCTCTAGTGAAAATTTGGGTTAATTGGGATTAAGATTTCTAATCCTATAGTTAAAATATTGTTAAGGGGATTAAGGGGAATATCATGCTTTTTGGGTATGCTTGATCTAAAAAATTTCATGCTATTGATATTTTGGTGTTTTTGGTTGATTCTACATGTTATTACTGTTGTTTGGTATGTTTTTTGACTTCATAGTAAGATTAGAATGGTTGAAAACGCCATTGTTTGGCGAAATTAGCTTACCGGAAAAACTATAGAAAACCGTTGCCTGAAGGGGGTATGCCTCACAAACCGCCCAGGAGAACTTCGATTCCTGAAGGGGGTATGTCTCACGAACTGCTCCAAGATAATGGTCACGAACCGCTCCAAGATGATGGCCATGAACCGCTCCAATAGGAGGACTCACGAATCGGGGAAAGGGTGTCACGAGCCGGGGAGGGGGTCACAAACTATGGGGTGTCACGAACTGGGAAGGGGGGGTTATGAACCGAGGGGGAGGGGTCACGAACCGAGAGGGGTGAGCTTTCCTATACTTTATCAGTTCATCCAAGCGAGAGCGAGAATCCAAGAGGTCTCTGAGAGAGGGATTCCAAGAGTGGGAATCCGAGAGTGGGATTCCGAGATTGGGGTTCCGAGAGCGTGATTACGAGAGCGGGAATCCGAGAGCGGGATTCCGAGAGCAGGATTCCGAGAGCGGGAATCCGAGAGCGAGATTCTAAGAGCGGGATTCCAAGAGCGGGAATCCGAGAGCGAGATTTTGAGAACGAGATTCTGAGAGCTGGAATCTGAGCTTTCCTATACTTTGTCAATTCATCCTAGGCGATGACTCCAAACTGAACCGGATTAGAACTTCTACCATGCGACAACAATTGTGAACTCTTCTGAAGATCAAAACTAATTCAACCAAAACCCGAGATGCAAAGGAGGTCCAAGTGAGAAGTTATTACTCAGGATCCAGCTGGGAACCAATGAGTTAACTTTTAGAGTTGGGCTTTGCTACGGGACGTGTGCAAAGGGGTTATCGATATCCATAATTTTGGTTCACCACTGAGAGATGAATTATGGGCTATGGATCAGTGCAATGGGGTCATTGTGACTCCCAGGGGCGAAGTGATCATAACAAAGGATTGGGTGATCGACGTGGCGGATATCGTATGCTTTACGCACTAAGTGAGAGATGTAAGGATGATTGCTATGTTTGATGTTTGCTATCACCATGACATGTTCACTTCCATTTTACACTTTATGTTAGTGTTACCTTAGAGTAATATACATCTTGTTGTGCTAACTCTTTGGTTGTAGGTCCAGGTTCAAGTATGATTTTTTATACCATTCATTGTTTTATTTTGCTGCTATCGCTCATACCAGACTTTTTTCTGAACCATAGTTTTATGCCTCTTCTTATTATTCTGGGTGCTCCTAAACAAGCGGACTAGAGACATGTTAGGTTGTTATGCGCGAGTAGCTGTCCGGAGACGAGCAGGGGGTTTCCACGTACTATTTACATATATTCTCCTTGTGTTGTTACTAGGGCTGGATTTTTTTTTCCATGTTTCCGCTTTTCCGCTCTTTTCCTTCCTAGCATCGCTGCCTAAATATCTATCGACAACATCATACGTCGAACCCCAAATAATGGGTACTGGGATGAAGAGAAGCCCAATGTGAATCCAAGTATACTTATATTGGAATTTATAGATTAACCTTTGATTTTATTTTGTATTTCAAAGTCTCGAAATTTGATTTGAGGAAGGAATCGGTGGCGGCTGAAAAGAAATTGACCAGGGAAAAGTAAAGTTAGTTTAGAAGGAGTTATTTATAGGGTAAGGTTACTTAAGGGTGAATGATCGACGCTAGTCTATGAATTAGAAAAGCGCGACATTTGTAATAAATTCTGCAAGCATACAGGTGTGTAGCATACAGGTCGAACACAGGGAGGAAAGTTAAATTTTATTATTTATATGTTTCGTGGGCGTGTTAGACGAACTTTGGAGGTTGATTTTGAAAATAAAACAAAACAAAATTAAAACTGTGATTTGATTCAGAACAGATCTAACTGAACCGACGATCAGATCACAATTTCAATGGAAAAGAAATAAAACTATGAATTAGATTTGAATCTAATCAAATCCAATTTGACCTAAGAAAATAATAAAAGCAGAAATTGAAATTGCAGAAATTGAAATAACAAACAAGAATTAAAATTAGGATTTCCGCTGAATCTAATCAGACGGTAAATCACTAATGCAAATAAGTGCAAAATACAAATAGTGTTCTACCGAATCTAATCGTATAGACAACACTAGTTGCTAAGAAAACAAAAAAAATGCAGAAAATAAAAGAGAAAGAAGAACTTTTATTAGAACAATGGAATAAGAGATGAGATGGTGGCTACAATGCCATTACAAGAGTATATATAGGGTAGATAGCCAAACCCTAACCCTAACCCTAATGATAACTGGGCCTGGTCATTACATTACTAATTAGTTTACAATGAGAAACATAAATGGGCCTTTGATAAACAAAGCAAATTTGGGCCTTTTCTCTTTTCCTCTTGCTTCCTTGACACTTCTTCATTGATTTGTGATGTGCAAAGCCTTGTTATCAAACCTTTTCTTGTCCAACAGCAACTAGATGTGATATCTTCATCTACAATTCTTCAAAATGCAAATACACAGCAAATTGAACTCTATTTCTCTACATTTCTGGTTGCATGCGGGCTGGGTTGGAATATCTGTAAAAGTAACAAAACTACCCAAGTAATATTTATTTATATATAAAAGATAAGAAATAAGAGCATAAAATAAACATATTTCTATGTCAATCAGTGAAGCTTTGTGTTTTATTTTAATATTTTATATTCAATTTTTAGTTCAATTCATCGTTTAAAAATTCCTACGATCATATACAACATCCAAAAATCACGAAAATTGAAATCTAACAATAATTTAATATTCCAAATCCAACAAAATTAGTTTTGTCGAAAACGGAGCTCATTTGCAAAACTGACTATTTTTAAAGCACTAAATAAACCCATTTAAATATTAAATATATTTAAAAATAATTAAATTAAATATAAATAAATAAATATTATCGTATATATTCACAATAAAATATCATACCGCTCCAAAATATTCCTATCTGAATTTATAACTCGACATTTCAAATATCGATTAAATCGATATTCGATTCATAATGAAATTCCTTTTATAATATAAATAAATCGTTAAAAATTATAAAGGAATTCCATAGCGACTATTTTAAAATTTGATTTGAACATAACTCAAAATCTATACAATGAAATCCAGATTTTTCTCTTCTATTAGAAAAATATACTTCACGAGCTCCGAACGTTTCTTGTTTCATAGAAATCTGATTAAAACTGATTATGTATATTCAATTGAAGTTCGAATCGCCAAATTATGAACTGCAGCGTTATTTCAAGCTCGATTATAATTATAATATAATTTATACTTTCAACCATCGTTCCTTAAATATATTAGCTATTATAATTCAATTCTAAATTGCATTATATATTTTATATGATCCAATTCACACAATATTGTAAATTCACTATTTCCGACTGTTACGGAATTAGATATATTTTTCTATTAATTATATTAATTAAATATTCAATATTATTTAAATAAACAATGATTTAATTCCCTGAATCACTATTTAAATAATTAATTAAATAAATTATTAAATCGTAAAATACGGGACAATACATTCTTCCACTCTTAAAATAATTTCATCCTCGAAATTGATAATGTAGAAATATTAATTGGGTTAAAATTGTTTTTTTACTTATTAACTTTAGTTTCAACCGAATCAACAAATTTTCAACTAAAATATTACTTTATTTCAATTAATGAAAATTTTCAAAAATCCTGAAAATATTCTTACACCCGAAATTTCTGAAAAATTTCATTAGCACATCCTTTGTACTGGTCAATCGGTACAACTACAAATCGTCTCTCTTGGCCTTCTTCAACCTAAAAGAAAATCAAATAGCAAAGCGGCTTGCAAAATAGGCTAATAAAAATCTCATACCCAATTAGAATATAAAGTTGTACCTTTTTGTCGGGCATATCAATATATCCTTTCCATGTGTTACCAATCCTTCATATAGCAACGTCATCCCAATCATTCGGTCATACCCAAGTCAAATTATGTTCTTAAATCAGATTCCATTTTTAATTTCAACTCTTAACTTACCAGTCAATTCCATTTCGGATTGTCTCTAATCCAATCTAATTTGATATTTCTATCTCAATTCATTTTCCACTTAACTGGTTTCAATTCAATTTCTATTTCTATTTGCTTTTACAAATTCTACTTTAATTTGTTTTAATTCAAATAATCTGTTTTTGGGAGTTTTTAAACATCTTAGCCTTTTCCAAAAATCAAAATATTCATTTGGAATATCAAAACAACATGTTTTCTCAAAACAATTCAAAAACAAAAACTTTGGTAGTAATCGGTCACTTACAACTTGAAAATGAACACCGATGATGCCATGATCATCATCAGAATCTATTTTCCAGCTATCGAAGTAAGTTCAATACTATATCACTTTCAAAATCATTTTTGAACACTTTTTTGAAATCCATTTCGAAATATCCTTTTCAATGCTTGTAACAAATTTAAAATCTTCCTGGATTTTTAGATTGACATATATTTAACCCGGATTCATTTACAAACACTTTTATAACCTTCCAGGGTTTTAATTCCAATTCTGATTTAAATTCAGATTTAATTCATCTAATTTCATGTATTACACTTATATGAATTCTAATTGGTTATTTAATATAACCATTTCACATTTTATGATCTTATTCGATTATAGTCACAACCAACACGTCCAATACACTATAATACTTCAAATATCTATACTTTGTTTATATCAAAATATAATTTGGGTAATATTATTTCATTTACCCTCATTTCAAAACATACGGTGTCAGGTCATCATATTCAAGTGTTTAGAAACTCGTACTGATACGGTGGATCAAACTGATCGATCAGAATTCATAAACAACCCAACCAACAAATCTCCGCAATATAAAACAATATTTATAAAATTTACTAATACGTTCACTCGTATATATACACTCAACTCAATCTAGGGTATTGCTAACTCCATCTCTACTAAGTCACGCCACAGAGCCAAGGTAATTACTTAACCTTCAGCTCTGATACCACTGTAACGACCCGGGTTTTCGCGATCCTGGATAACGGCATACAACACTATGTCCACTATTCAAGCATCGGTAACACCGGATAGTCCATGAAAGAAATTAGAGGTTGAGAATAGATAAGATAGAAACTTAGAATAGAAGAAGAAGAACATACAACATCAGAGTAAACACGAATCTCACAGTGGAACGAACAACATATAATAGATAATATATCTTTGAAATAAAATCAGTATATGTATACATTAACATTATCAGACTATAATACCTACAACACAGCGGAAATAGATAATAGCTATATATTCCTGAAGCCTTCTACTCCAAGCTCTCCAAGTATATATGTAAAATCCTGAATACTTGACTGCCTATACAAAATTGGGCACCCAAGAGTTTAGGGAAAACAAAACAAAATAAACTCCGGGTCAGTCATGGGACTGGTGTGAGTAAAACAATTTAAAAACAGTTTGGGCAATTAAAAGATATCTCATAAGACCACGCCGTATCATGGAACGGGTTTTTTCCTTATGAAAATCCAAATCAATTTGATCTAACTTTCAAATTATTTTGAAAGAAACAATGATCTTTTATATCAAAACTCATTGGTATTATATTAGTGTCTATCAACCACAATAAATAATCATCTAGCGGAACGCTTTCATCTCACATTCCACATACATAATATATAATCAAAAACCATGGGCGCTTATTGGGTAATGAATTCCAACTGGCAAGGTATGGCGACAGTGTATCTCTAGAGAGGAATACACTAGGTTCAACAAAAACATCTTGTAACCCAGGCTAAACATGATAGGTCACTCATTTCTCTTGAGTGTACCTGATGTATTATCACCAACGGTTGGGATCAGCAACCATTTCCCGTAAAGGACAGCATCGAAATAGATTATAGAAGTAAATGGAATTTCTCTAAATCAGGTGACAATACACCCTAATTGGCAGCTAACCACTTAGCCATGCGACCTACCATATTTTATACCATTTCATGGTTGTGAGGCTAGAGGCCACGCTTATCTCTGACAGATCACACATTTATTCACTTTGAATGTCACATCTTCATACCCACCAGATCACAAATTGATTTCCCCAAAATACCATGGGTATATAGCTAAGAGAAACGAATTGCTCCGCCACCAAACGTAAATATGTTTGAAGAGATCAACTTACGCGATCTATTAAATATACTCTGTCAGACGTTCTTCCATACTGGTCGTCCTGGGACTGGACAAACCGAAGGCACTATTTTACAAACAAGACAGCCCTTGCACAACTCCGTCTTCAATTATCTTGATCATATTTGATTCGCAACGCTAACGCCCATACAGAGTGGTTTTCAGATAATGAACCTGATCCCGGTCTCTTCGTATTGACGACGGAAAAATGGTCAAAAACTTCGACAGTCGGTGAGTTAACTATCAAAAAAAATACGTGTGCAAACAACGATATTATTTCAAGATGGAAATTCTATCAATCATCAATCAACATTTATTCATTTCCCCATTTCTCATTTCCATATATTCATCAAATCCTTTTTTTTCTAATTTTAGAAAATACATGTTATTAACTTTGGAAAACGTTTCTATTTCTGATTCACGCATCACTGCCTTTTCACATATATCAATCTCTAACTGTAACTAGCAAGAGAACAACCCCTACGTATTAACCCCAAAGGCCGAAACCAACATAAGATCAACACACAGAAAGCTATTCAACTCGGCTAATTTCCAGTCAGTTTCTAATTTCAGTAATTCCATTTAAATTCCTAATTCAAACCCCAAATTCCTTTATGATATTTCATTTGCAAAATATTTACTTCAATCTAATCTTTCACAAAGAATATGAATAATATTTCTTTATATAATTCTATTTGTTTTCCAAATAATTTCTTTTATAATTCTTTTTATTTCCTATAAATATTTCCCTTTTCAACATCCTATTTATTTCATATAAATATTTCGCTTTTCAATATCATTTTTATTCTATACAAATCCTTTTATATAATTATATTCATTTCCCAAATATTTCCTTAATTATATTTTCCAATATTTGTTTTCCAAATATTACTTCTTATAATATCCTATTTATTTCACATATAAATATTTCATTTTCAATATTCACTTTGAAAATTTCCTTTTTACATTCCACTATTTCATATGGTATTTAAAATACCAAATAACATAACCAGCGTCATCATAATCAATCACAGATTATATATCACATCATATATCACGATATATGAAAACAAACAGTCTTATAAATATTGAGGAATCCAGTTGGATCCCTCCAACCTGTTTCCCCGCATCATAGATGTTAAACAATATAAATAACATCGATTTCATTTTAATATGAAATATTCTGATAAACAGAATCAATATTTGATTAACGATTTATATATATATATATATATCGTTATCTATAATTTCAACTAATACATCAACAATTCAACCAAACAATCATCACACAACAATCAATCATCATTTGTCAATTCTTAAAATACGTTATAAAAATATAACTGTGTAGAGTTAGTGAGATTTACTCACATTAGACGGTCATCATTAAATAGCGATAATCGGTTGTCGATTCAGATCAGACAATTTATTTCTCTATAAATTATCACGAGCTCCAATTCACTCACAGTCAGTTCCATTGTGTAGCCACCGTCCATACGATCCCAATGGATCCTGTTTTGTTCGATTTCGTTTATGTATGAATTAGATATGCATTTTACAATTTATACAGGAAATTAAAAGAGATCAAATTTAAATATGTTCATTATTGGGCCTCACCTCAGCGCATTTAAACTCACCAACACAAACCCGCTCCAAATTGATTCGTCTTCCCCGAACTCAGTAATGCACACGCTGCTCCTCATTCAAATGGCCATTACGCCATCTTTCCACCCTCTTATCTCCATCATTACTTAACCGAAATTAAAAATAGCATCGCCCATCTTCTTCTCTTCCATAACTCTTCCATTCTCATACCAAAAATCACAACTCGCACAACCCCTCTATGTTGCGACATTCTTCAACGGCTAGACCGCGTCACTTTTTATCACGATAGTATACCAAAATTCACCACTACAAGTTACTCGACCTCCTCTAAACAAATGTGACTCTCAAAGCTTGATTCAATGCACTAAAATCAAAAAATCGATAACCCTAGCATCGCTGCCTAGATACCTATCGACAACATCATGCGTCGAACCCCAAATAATGGGTACTGGAATGAAGAGAAGCCCAACATGAATCCAAGTATACTTATATTGGAATTTATAGATTAACCTTTGATTTTATTTTGGATTGGAAAGTCCCTAAATTTGGTTTGAGGAAGGAATCGGTGGCGGGTGAAAAGAAATTGACCAGGGAAAAGTAAAATTAGGTTAGAAGGAGTTATTTATAGGGTAAGGTTACTTAAGGGTGAAGCTTTGTGTTTTATTTTAATATTTTATATTCAATTTTTAATTTAATTCAACACTTAAAAATTCCTACGATCATATACAACATCCAAAAATCAGGAAAATTGAAATCTAACAATAATTTAATATTCCAGATCCAGCAAAATTAGTTTTGTCGAAAACGGAGCTCGTTTGCAAAACTGGCTATTTTTAAAGCTCTAAATAAACCCATTTAAATATTAAATATATTTAAAAATAATTAAATTAAATATAAATAAATAAATATTATCGTATGTATTCACAATATAATATCATACAGCTCCAAAATATTCCAATCTGAATTTATAACTCGACATTTCAAATCCCGATTAAATCGATATTCGATTTATAATGAAATTCCTTTTATAATATAAATAAATCATTATAAATTATAAAGGAATTCCATAGCGACTATTTTAAAATTTGATTGTGACATAACTCAAAATCTTCACAATGAAATCCAGATTTTTCTCTTCCATTAGCAAAATATACTTCACCAGCTTCGAATGTTTCTTGTTTCACAGAAATCTGATGTAAAACGAATTCTGTATATTCAATTGAAGTTTGAATAGCCAAATTACGAACTGCAGCGCCATTTCGAGCTCGATTATAATATAATTTATATGTTCAACCATCGTTCATTAAATATATTCGCTATTATAATTCAATTCTAAACTGCATTTTATATTATATATGATCCAATTCACGCAATATTGTAAATTCACTATTTCCGACTATTCCAGAATTAGATAAATTTTTCTATTTATTATATTAATTAAATATTCAATATTATTTAATTAAACAACGATTTAATTCCCTGAATCACTATTTAAATAATTAAATAAATAAATTATTATATCGTAAAATACGAGACATTACATATATATAATTTACTTTTTCTTTTTTAATTGCTTTCAGTTTTGAAATAAATCCATTTTCATCATCTTTTTTATCCTTAAAGTCGTCAAAAATATATGGTAGCTTGACATCACTATCAATCTCTTTCCTTTTCCTCTTCAAACTATTAGTGTTTGTAGATTTTCTAGTACCGGGTTTTGCATATTGATGTCAATTTTAGATTCGGTGCTGAAACTTGGTATAGACATCTGCATATAAATGAAATAAATTAACTTGGTGCAATGAACATGACTAACTATATATATGTGTGTGTGTGTGTGTGTGACAACAAAGTACCTGTGAACTTCGTAACGCAACTACACCGTCTTCACTTTCTATCATAGAACTCCCAATCAACTCAAAACCTTCAAATATGTCTGTAGCCGTGTACATGCTTGAACCTCTGTTGTAACGACCTGGCCTTTTGATCGCCCCAAGACAATAATTAAACTAACTCGAACCGTTCAAAACGACAGAATGTTATTGCTTATGAAGTTGAAATACAAATCATCACAGAATCACAGACACAGAACATAGAGTATCTCACAACGGAAGTAAAATTTATACAATATTACAGAATCTTCTAAATTACATGATATCAGAGTACAAAAATAAGTACTGATACAGCGGAAGGATGGATATAGAATCACACTAATATTCGGTAATAAGTAGAAATTGGCAAAACTGCATATGACTTAGTAGATGGATGGCTGGATCTCCAACAAAACTCAAGCTCTAATAGACAGATCCTCAAGAAGCAATACTCGGTCTGACCCAGGCATTTTGCAAGAAATAAAACAAACAAAATACACGAGTCAGTACTAACAGTCTCATATAAGTGAATTGATTCAAATGAAGTGTCCACTAAAATGTACAATAACTTAAAGGATGTCTTGGATTCCATCCTTTAAGGATCCGCGAAACTAATATCTATATAATAATATGTTATTGTTGTAATGTCTACTCAATAAAGTAAATATAATGAAAATAGCTTAAGCGGGATTACATTTTTACCCTTACACTGTAACAACCCGGAATTTGGGGCCAATTTAAAATTATCATTTTAGAGATTTTAGAGGTTTTTAAATAATTTAAATGAATTATTTTAAATAAATTTATTGTGACTGAATTTAATGCGAATATATTTAAATTAAATACAAAAGGAATTAGAAAAGGATGGTAGTTGGAAAAGTCAAACTTGAACTTTGACTGACTACACAGGATGCAGAATAAACCGGATTTTGGTGAAACCAAAAATATTTAAATCTATTAATGAATATCTTTCTAATGAATCTGAAAAATCGAAGTTTCGTAGCGGGAATCAAAAGTTATGGCCAAATGAATTTCCAGAAAGGTCGCCATAGAGAATATATCGCCCTTGAAAATCGACATTTTGCGTACGACCTCGGAATTCGACGAAACCACTTTTGATGGGTCTGGGATGTAAAATTATTGCTAGGTTTCAAATTTCATGATTTTTGAAGCTAGTATGTGTGCGTGGCAAAAGAAACTGTGTTTTGTCAATTTCGGTCAAAATTAATTGACTAAAAAATAGCCATTTTTCAAACAGTCTCAGAATTCGACGAAATAAATTTTGTTAGGATCGTATCATCATAAGAAAGCCAAAAATAATTTTTCTGGATTTTTCTGACTTCGTATGTGACCCCAGTAAAATTAGAAAGTACGATCGAATTAAAAATAAAAGAATTAATTTGAAAATAAAAGAAACATGCTTTAAACTTCAGAATTGGACTTCGGCACTACCGCCATTGCGTTCAGGAGACGTCAATCGTTGGGGTCCGTTTAGTGATCGAATGGAAAAACCCTAATTTTGGGATTAAATAAATAAAATAAAAATACGTCGTATACTGTATAAATACGGACCATTACCCATCGTTCTCCTTCCCGATTGTACAGCCGCCGAAACCCATATAGCTCAAAATTTTGAGCTCCGATTCCTCCCAAACCATGGAGAATTAGTGTCTGCCCCTTTGGACTTTTTCGAAGTACTTCGCGAGCTCTTCCATCTCTGACAAGAATCACTTCCTCTCGCACCCTGTAGCTCTCGAACCGAGCAACCACAGCCGCGGCCTTCGAACCGCCGCCGCACCTCCCCATACTCCTGGCGTGGATGCGCCTCCCCTAGGCATTCCACCTCCAACAATCTGCTCCTCAATCCGATCATCCAATCTCCCGATTTCTTGATCCAAAGTTTTGAACTTTCTGAAAATATAAAGGTAAATTCAATCTCAGTTTTGCCACGCTTTTAAGCGTTACAGCGACAGTTGTTAAAAGTCAGTTCTAATTTATTCGTATGAACTTCAAATTGAAATCTTTCAGATCAGAAACTGTCGTGACCTTGAACACGAGATCTGATTGAATACGAACCTTCATTTCAAATCCAAGCTAGGTGAGAATTTATTTTTAATTAAATTTAATTAATTTATTGACACGACCCGAACTCCCCCGTGAAGGAAAGCACGGATTGCGTTAAGGATAAGACAAATCAGCACGCAAACGGAAGAACATTTCATTGTTATTACAACAATTCCATCAGATACAAGAATATACAAAGTATAAATGAATAAAATACATTCGATAAATATCAGAGATTACAATAAATTACATAGCAGCGGAAAAATACACAAAACACAACTAGAAGTGATACACGGATACAGAGCTTTCCGAGCATCGTTCCAGCTGTTAATCAGGATCCTGTGAATATAAATCTGCAAAACTAAAACTACTAGCTGCCCGTGTGGAAAATAGGGGCACCCAGAGTTTAGGTTAAAACAATAAACTCCAGGTCAGTCATGGGACTGGTGTGAGAACTAAAACAGTTATTAATCTTTATTTTAGAAGAAAGTAATTCAAGGGACCACGTCGTATGACACGAAACGGGTTTCCTCCCAAGAATACTAGTGCATAAAACAAACAACGCAATGCTAAAAAAAGAAAAAAGAAGCTGTTATAAGACCCAGGTCCCATCACACAATGCAACGCAAGCTGGAGGATAGGGTTTTTACCTTATAACAGCCAAAACATGCTTGATACGTTTAAAACACATTATTTGATACTATTATAGGTGTATAGTGTCAAAACAATTTCAATCATAAATATCAATCATAGGCGGCATGAATGACCCATACCACTATGTCGCCATACTAGGTCTACAATTAAAACCGCAATATCACGTATTGGAAATTGGATTTCCGTCATGAGTCGAGGCAAGAGGCAAGCTCCTCTCCGCGTTCGAGACACTTTAGCAAATGCCTAAGGACCCCACTATGATCCTTGGATCTTCAGGCCGGTGCTCTCTTACTTTTGAGGATTGGCAATTCCTGAAAACACGTTTCCCGGTCCTTACAGACCTATATCCGAGGCGCCTCATATCCAACAACCACACAGGTGAAAAGTATATAAATGTCAGGGCTGGTAGCTCACTGACACCACCTTAGCTAGAAAGAAACGTCGTGCTCTCCCTGCCGTCACTATCCCGTTTTTGACTCATACCGAGGTGTGAGGCTCGCGAATCCACGTTATACACAAAGCTATGTCACACAGACCATGCTTTGATCGTCAACCACAAGACTTTGCTTTTCAACAGAAGCCTTGATCAATTGCCACTTACGCGTGCCACACTGGCAATTCACTCCATGTGACTGATATCCATCGATATACAACCTCTGAGCTCGTACGTCTCAGAGAAGGGCGTTAAGCGAGAGAATAAATTCTCTGCTGCCAAACAGATGTATATTTAATAGAGATCAATCAACACAGAATAAAATCCAATGTCAGACACACAATCCATTTACAAGTTCGTTCTGGGTCTGAACGAAACCGGAGGCACTTTCCTCGCATATCCATCCATCTCCAAGTACGTCTGGACGATCACCAATTGTTTCCATCATCTTGGGTGTACAGCCCAATCGAGATCATCAGTAATCATCCAAACGATGTGAAGACTTCCAGTCTTCAACCACCGTCTTCATCTTCGACATCTCGTCGAATCGGTTATTCAGAATGGGTATAAACCCGTCCTTTCTGAATAACCCACGTATATTATAAACAAATGTTACACAAACACAACAAACGCCTCATTCCAATTCAGAATATTCTTTTATTCACAAAATCACATTCTTAGGGAAAGGTTCCTATTAATTTTATCCAAGATAAATTCCTCTAAATTTATTCTTTAATCTTCCTTTGGATATCATTTCTAACTAGTCGGGATTAGCGAGCCACACCGAAGTAATTATTTATTTTATTTCCCAATCCCAACCTATATATCCCATGGAGAAAACTGGTAATACTCCATATCTAACACCACGGTGTTATCGGTAAAATTAATTACCATTTCGCGTTCAGATCTAATTAAAGATTTAACTATCGCTTTGGAGCAAAACTCGTGGTACTCCATTCTTGATCACCTTTCAGATTTGATAATTTAAATTATCAATTCACATTTCAATCTAATTAAAGATTCATTAAAACTCCACTTAGTTTTAATCTTCTCAAAAATCAACATCTTGTCTTTAACTGGGTTAAAGAACCAACGTCATATAAAACACGATTCACGATAAACTCAAATCACATTTGATATTAAATACAAGGCTCTGAATAGAAAATATATCGGCTTATATTCAATATCAAATCCTGAAACCAACAAATATCGTATTGGAAATATCGATATAAAATATCTTTCAAATTCCCATAACCATATTTGTATAATCCCAGAATCCAATATCGAAACATTCCGAAGATAATTTCGATTCAACTCCTGTCCAATTCACGTATTGGGAATATTGATTATTTTTAAAATCACTTTGAATTTCAAATTATTTATTTGAAAAATAAATTGATTTTAATTCAAGTTCAAAACTAGTTCATTTTGATAAAAATCTATTTTTATCTTTTCAAATGTGGAAATTTTCATCCCAGTTCTTTCCAATTCATATATTATGATTTTACACAAATTATTAATATTTTTAATAATTTTATCAAGGCCCGTACAGTCGATTTCCATCAACGGCCATCGAACTGCACTTACAGCGACCTTTTCCAAATTTGATTTGGATATAATTCCAAATCCAACCATTAGATTTCAAATTTCAAATATTCATTGGAAAGCTCTTTTCGATACGAACCCAACGGTTCCGGTTTTTGGAGAATCCGACGGTCGGATCTCCCGCAACGTCAATTCGAAGTCAATGGTCGAAATTCACGAACTGCCGCGGCGCGGCGCGTTCTATTCAGGCCATTATACATATAATATATATATATATATTATATTTCGTCGATTTCCTTTTAAAACGTATTTTATAAATCGTTTTAAATTCGTTTTCCAAACCATTTCAACTCTATATTCAATTTCAGATCAAAATTGGATATTTCATATCATTACTATATAAATGATAATATTTTCAAAATGTTATATTTAGAAATCACTTCCTTTTCTATATTCATTATAAAACAAATATAATCGATATAAATATCGTTCACGTCAAAATGGCGCAACTCTAATCAACACGGCTTTATATATTTCAATAAATTCGTTATTCTATTCAACAAATGAATATTTATTCCATTCAATACATGAATCTATATTTCTTTCAAAACACAGCCAATCTCAACACATGAGTACTGTCAACACACAACTATTTTTGTTATGTAAAATATTTTATAAAACTATGGTATCTATCGTTTGATTTTTAATTAGACTCCTACTGGAAAGTAGTTCTAATTTAAATATGATAAAGATGTAAATTATATTATTAAATATTTTACTCAACACACGAATATTTTCAACACATGAACATTGTCAACACATGACTATTTTCATATTCAACACATGAATTTTCTTTTATAATATTCATTATTTTCCCAATTGGAATGAGGCCCAATCAATTACCATATAACGTTAATTATATGGATTCCATACAACACATGTATATAATAGCAACGATAAACAACCAACCATCATCCAAAGTGCATCACACAACTGCATAAGCATCAAATATAAATAATCAACGCTTACACAATCTGTCGACCAATCGATCGACATACAATGAAATAATTGAGATTAATGTACCCAAATATCATCCCAGTACCCGTGTGGAATTTCAAATCAACAAACACATATTTTTATTCGTGCAGTTGGGCGATGTGTAAAATTTATCATCCCAATCAATATTAGTCAAATCAGTGTATATAAACAAATCGGCCGATTTGTTTATAAACATTTATTTACTCACATTCACGTTAAAAATTATATTTTTAACGATAATTAATTTATTTCAACACATTAATTTATATTATCGATTTCACATCAACAACACAAACAAATTTTCACAACACATCAATCGAACAAACAAGCCATCCATGGTCTGTGGATGACGGGTGTCGGGTGCTGCTAAGCACCGTCTGCATCCTAGTATATATATATATATATATATATATATATAACTAGAAAAAGAGATTTAGAGTGAGAAGTTCTCACTAATAGCTAATCCAAACGTCTCGACTCTTTATATGTAGAAAATCTCCGCCGTTTCTTCTTTCGTCACTTTCGTCATCTGTATTCACTACATATATAAAAATCGAATTTTTACTTTGCTATTCAATATATAAAAATCGAAACTTTACTTCGCTATTCAGTATATAAAAATTCTATTTTTACAACGCTACTATATAGATAAAAATTCTATTTTTACATCGCTACTATATAGATAAAAATTCTATTTTTACATCGCTACTATATAGATAAAAATTCTATTTTTACAACGCTACTATATAGATAAAAATTCTATTTTTAACACGCTACTATATAGATAAAAATTCTATTTTTACATCGCTACTATATAGATAAAAATTCTTTTTTTATCACGCTACTATATAGATAAAAATTCAATTTTTACAACGCTACTATATAGATAAAAATTCTATTTTTATCACGGTATTCATATAATAAAGATTATATTTTTATCACGCTATTCTCTATATAAAGATTTCGCCTTTTCAAATATAAAATTTCACCTTTTCAAATATAAAGATTTCGCCTTTTTATTACATCTCTATAAAAATCACATTTTTATTTTACTACATATATAAAGATGATATTTTTACTATCCTACCCATATAAAAATTATATTTTTATACTTCTACAACATAAAAGATTATATTTTTATACTTCTACAATATAAAAGATTATATTTTTATCCTTCTACAATATAAAAATTCAGATTTTTAATTGCAAAAATTAATTAAACAAAACAAAATAAACGAAAGGGCTTACATTGCTTTAAGGAGGAGCGGAGGGGGGGGGGGGTT
Organism: Allium sativum; assembly: GCA_030737875.1. NCBI lineage: Eukaryota > Viridiplantae > Streptophyta > Magnoliopsida > Asparagales > Amaryllidaceae > Allium > Allium sativum. The sequence goes on along the minus strand of CM060926.1, from coordinate 487,688,522 downwards.
TCTTGCTCGCTGGTGACTTCTTTGAGTTGCGGGCTCGATCAGTTGGAGGAGAGGCAGGAGAAGAGGGCGCGGGGAGGCTGAGCTCGGTGGTGCGCGTCGTCGGTTGGAGGGAGGGTCGGGTGGCTGATTAAGGGGAAGCGGGGATGCGCAGTCGGAGAAGAAGAAGGGGAGGAGGAAGGAAGTGCGGCGACGGGTCTCTTTTTGGGTTTAGGGCTTTACGGGGTTTCACGAGGACAGAAGGGGGAGAGGAAGGAGATGATGGGGAAGAGGAAGAGGCGGAGCAGGTTGGCATGGGGAGGAGGGCGCCTGCCCTAGGCGGCGGTGAACGATCGGGGGGGGGGGGAGGGGGGCGATGGTGCGATCCCCCCCTTCTCTCCTCTTTTTTTTCTTTTCTGTTTTGATTTTTAACGGGGGGGCCTGAGTGATGTAAGGAGAGGAGAGAGAGATGGATTTATTTTAATTTCAAAAAGTTGACTTTTTATTTCGACCTCGAAACGAGGCCCACCGCCTGTCGTCCATAGCTAATTACCCCCATTCCAAACACAATGGGATATGTATCGTAAGCTGATTCGATTGTTTCGATCAGTTTCCGTTAAAATGAACATATACTCTATATATTGAATTTGAGTGCGCATTTCAATTTACCGGGGTCACAAACTAACTCGAAAAATTCCAGAAAAATATTTTCTAGCTTCTTATTGACGATACGGTCCTAACAAAACTAATTTCGTCGAATTCCGAGACCGTTTGAAAAATGGCCATTTTCTAGTCGATTAAAATCAACTTAAACTGGTCAAACGCGTTTTCCTTTGCCACGCTCACATATTGATTCGAAAAATTATGAAATTTGAAACCTAACAATAATTTGACATCACGGATCCAACAAAAGTGATTTCGTCGAAATCCGAGGTCGTTTGCAAAATTCCCATTTTTAAGGGCTTGAATTCCATAGCGACTATTCAGAATTTTCAACTGGACATATCTTTTGATTCCCGCTATGAAATCTTGATTTTTCGGATTCGTTGGAAAGATAGTCACAATTAGATTCTATTATTTTTGGTTTCACTAAAATCCGGTTTGTTTTGCACCCGGTACATTCAATTGACGTTTGAAATCGAATTATCGAACTACCGCGCCATTTTCAATTCCTTATAATTATATATAACTATTTCTATTCTAACGACGATGTATATAATATATACGTTCGAATTCTATTCAAAATAAATTTCTCGTCGATATTATTTAAAATAATTTATTTTAAATGTTCAAAATTCGCTAAAATTGCCAAAATAAATTTTTTAAACTGGCCCAGATTTTACGGGTTGTTACAATCTCCCCCACTTAAAAAATTTCGTCCCCGAAAAGGAACAAAGTCGAAAGTGGTTTGATCAATCAACTCTACATTCGATCTGGCTTCCATTCTCCAACTTTTCAGTTTTTGAGAATTTTCAAATTCTTCAAAAATTTGGCTAACACCCTAAATTTTCGAAAAATTTCTCCATAACCTCCCCTGCACCGGGAGCCACGGGAAAATCCCGAAATTGCCATATAGGCCTTATGATCTCAAAAAGAAAAAGAAAAAGCCAAGCGGCTAGCTAATCGGCTCATAAAATCATCATCACCCAAACAAAACAGCAAATTATAGTAAATATGTACATATTTGTCGGGCAAACAAATTTTATTCTCTGCTCTAGCCTCCTTGCTATGACCTGTTCAATGTAAGTACTTGTATATGCAAGCAAATGCGACTAATTTTCAATACAATTCAATATTTGATTCAATTAGGCTAAATGGTTCAAAATTATCAACAAATAAACAAACAACACAAACATCAATCAATTAGTGAATTATAGTTTCAAATTCATAATTTTGATATATATACAAAAATCATGTTTTTGATGCCAATTCACAGCAATAAATCTATCTATATAAGTTTTTGTTCTCACACCAGTCTAATGGAAATATATAGAAATCACACCTTCGAAACTCGAATATGAATACTGATGATGATTCACTATCATCAGAATCATCCCCGGATGTCTAGAATGTGATTCTATATCTACCCAGTATATTAAAACTTCGAATATACGTTCATGACGCGTATACGCGAAATCTTTATATATTGGATTGTCCAAATTCAAAATAAATAAATATTCAAATACATTAAAAACGAATTAAATTTTCAAAACAAAATTGTTTTCATTTGAAAAATATACTCTTCACACTCGTTCTAGGATACTACTGATCCTATCTCTAACGAGTCATTCTAATTGGATATTACTAACCCAATATCTGATGAATTCTTTCGTTCGGTTCTAATGTGTTTTGTTCTCGAGCTCTGTAAACCAAAGCTCTGATACCAAACTGACACGACCCGAACTCCCCCGTGTAGGAAAGCACGGATTGCGTTGAAGACAAGACAAATCAGCATGCAGATGGAAGAACATTTCATTGTTATTACAACAATTCCATCAGATAAAAGAATATACAGAGTATAAATGAATAAAATACATTCGATAAATATCAGAGATTACAATAAATTACATAGCAGCGGAAAAATATACAAAACACAACTAGAAGTGATACACGGATACAGAGCTTTCCAAGCATCGTTCCAACTGTTAATCAGGATCCTGTGAATACAAATCTGCAATACCAAAACTACTAGCTGCCCCTGTAAAAAATAGGGGCACCCAGAGTTTAGGTTAAAACAATAAACTCCAGGTCAGTCATGGGATTGGTGTGAGAACTAAAACAGTTATTAATCTTTATTTTAGAAGAAAGTAATTCAAGGGACCACGCCGTATGACACGAAACGGGTTTCCTCCCAAGAATACTAGTGCATAAAACAAACAACGCAATGCTAAAAAAGGAAAAATGAAGCTGTTATAAGACCCAGGTCCCATCACACAATGCAACGCAAGCCGGAGGATAGGGTTTTTACCTTATAACAGCCAAAACATGCTTGATACGTTTAAAACACATTATTTGATACTATTATAGGTGTATAGTGTCAAAACAATTTCAATCATAAATATCAATCATAGGCGGCATGAATGACCCATACCACTATGTTGCCATACTAGGTCTACAATTAAAACCGAAATATCACGTATTGGAAATTGGATTTCCGTCATGAGTCGAGGCAAGGGGCAAGCTCCTCTCCGCGTTCGAGACACTCTAGCAAATGCCTTAGGACCCCACTATGATCCTTGGATCTTCAGGGCCGGTCCTCTCTTACTTATGAGGATTGGCAATTCCTGAACACACGTTTCCCGGTCCTTACAGACCTATATCCGAGGCGCCTCGTATCCAACAACCACACAGGTGAAAAGTATATAAATGTCAGGGCTGGTAGGTCACTGACACCACCTTAGCTAGAAAGAAACGTCGTGCTCTCCCTGCAGTCAGTATCCCGTTTTTGACTCATACCGAGGTGTGAGGCTCGCGAATCCACATTATACACAAAGCTACGTCACACTGACCATGCTTTGATCGTCAACCACAAGACTTTGCTTTTCAACAGAAGCCTTGATCAATTGCCACTTGCGCGTGCCACACTGGCAATTCACTCCATGCGACCGATATCCATCGATATACAACCTCTGAGCTCGTACGTCTCAGAGAAGGGCGTTAAGCGAGAGAATAAATTCTCTGTTACCAAACAGATATATATTTAATAGAGATCAATCAACACAGAATAAAATCCAATGTCAGACACACAATCCATTTACAAGTTCGTTCTGGGTCTGAACGAAACCGGAGGCACTTTCCTCGAATATCCATCCATCTCCAAGTACGTCTGGACGATTACCAATTGTTTCCATCAACTTGGGAGTACAGCCCAATCGAGATCATCAATAATCAACCAAACGATGTGAAGACTTCCGGTCTTCAACCACCGTCTTCATCTTCGACATCTCGTCGAATCGGTTATTCAGAATGGGTATAAACCCGGCCTTTCTGAATAACCCACGTACATGATAAACAAATGTTACACAAACACAACAAATGCCTCATTCCAATTCAGAATATTCTTTTATTCACAAAATCACATTCTTAGGGAAAGGTTCCTATTAATTTTATCCAAGATAAATTCCTCTAAATTTATTCTTTAATCTTCCTTTGGATATCATTTCTAACTAGTCGGGATTAGCAAGCCACACCGAAGTAATTATAAATTTTATTTCCCAATCCCAACCTATATATCCCATGGAGAAAATTGGTAATACTCCATATCTAACACCACAGTGTTATCGGTAAAATTAATTACCATTTCACGTTCAGATCTAATTAAAGATTTAACTATCGCTTTGGAGCAAAACTGGTGGTACTCCATTCTCGATCACCTTTCAGATTTCATAATTTAAATTATCAATTCAGATTTCAATCTAATTAAAGATTCATTAAAACTCCATTTAATTTTAATCTTCTCAAAAATCAACATCTTGTCTTTAACTGGGTTAAAGAACCAATGTCATATAAAACACGATTCACGATAAACCCAAATCACATTTGATATTAAATACAAGGCTCTGAATAGAAAATATATCGGCTTATATTCAATATCAAATCCTGAAACCAACAAATATCATATTGGAAATATCGATATAAAATATCTTTTAAATTCCCATAACCATATCTGTATAATCCCGGAATCCAATATCGAAACATTCCGAAGATAATTTCGATTCAACTCCAGTCCAATTCACGTATTGGGAATATTGATTATTTTTAAAATCGCTTTCAATTTCAATTTATTTATTTCAAAAATAAATTGATTTTAATTCTAGTTCAAAACTAGTTCATTTCGATAAAAATCTATTTTTATATTTTCAAATGTGGAAATTTTCATCCCAGTTCTTTCCAATTCATATATTATGATTTTACACAAATTATTAATATTTTTAATAATTTTATCAAGGCCCGTACAGTCGATTTCCATCAACGGCCATCGAACTGCACTTACAGCGACCTTTTCCAAATTTGATTTGGACATGATTCCAAATCCAACCGTTAGATTTCAAATTTTAAATATTCATTCTAAAGCTCTTTTCGATACGAACCCAACGGTTCCGGTTTTAGGAGAATCCGGCGGTCGGATCTCCCGCAACGTCAATTCGAAGTCAATGGTCGAAATTCACGAACTGCCGCGGCGCGGCGCGTTCTATTCAGGCCATTATACATATAATATATATATATATTATATATATTTCGTCGATTTCCTTTTAAAACGTATTTTATAAATCGTTTTAAATTCGTTTTCAAAACCATTTCAACTCTATATTCAATTTCAGATCAAAATTGGATATTTCTTTTCATTACTATATAAATGATAATATTTTCAAAATGTTGTATTTAGAAATCACTTCCTTTTCTATATTCATTATAAGAATATAATCGATATAAATATCCTTCACGTCGAAATGGTGCAACTCTAATCAACACGGCTTTATATATTTCAATAAATTCGTTATTCTATTCAACAAATGAATATTTATTCTATTCAACACATGAATCTATATTTCTTTCAACACACGGCCAATCTCAACACATGAGTACTGTCAACACACAACTATTTTTGTTATGTAAAATATTTTATAAAACTATGGTATCTATCGTTTGATTTTTAATTAGACTCCTACTGGAAAGTAGTTCTAATTTAAATATGATAAAGATGTAAATTATATTATTAAAATATTTTACTCAACACACGAATATTTTCAACACATGAACATCGTCAACACATGACTATTTTCATATTCAACACATGAATTTTCTTTTATAATATTCATTATTTTCCCAATTGGAATGAGGCCTAATCAATTACCATATAACGTTAATTATATGGATTCCATACAACACATGTATATAATAGCAACGATAAATAACCAACCATCATCCAAAGTGCATCACACAACTGCATAAGCATCAAATATAAATAATCAACGCTTACACAATCTGTCGACCAATCGATCGACATACAATGAAATAATTGGGATTAATGTACCCAAATATCATCCCAATACCCGTGTGGGCTTTCAAATCAACAAACACATATTTTTATTCGTGCAGTTGGGCGATGTGTAAAATTTATCATCCCAATCAATATCAGTCAAATTAGTGTATATAAACAAATCGGCCGATTTGTTTATAAATATTTATTTACTCACATTCACGTTAAAAATTATATTTTTAACGATAATTAATTTATTTCAACACATTAATTTATATTATCGATTTCACTTCAACAACACAAACAAATTTTCACAACACATCAATCAAACAAACAAGCCATCCATGGTCTGTGGATGACGGGTGTCGGGTGCTGCTAAGCACCGTCTGCATCCTAGTATATATATAACTACAAAAAGAGATTTAGAGTGAGAAGTTCTCACCAATAGCTAATCCAAACGTCTCGACTCTTTATATGTAGAAAACCTCTTCCGTTTCTTCTTTCGTCACTTTCGTCATCCGTATTCACTACATATATAAAAAATCAAATTTTTTACTTTGCTATTCAATATATAAAAATCGAATTTTTACTTCGCTATTCAATATATAAAAATTCTATTTTTACAACGCTACTATATAGATAAAAATTCTATTTTTACATCGCTACTATATAGATAAAAATTCTATTTTTACATCGCTACTATATAGATAAAAATTCTATTTTTACAACGCTACTATATAGATAAAAATTCTATTTTTATAACGCTACTATATAGATAAAAATTCTATTTTTACATCGCTACTATATAGATAAAAATTCTATTTTTATCACGCTACTATATAGATAAAAATTCTATTTTTACAACGCTATTATATAGATTAAAATTCTATTTTTATCAGTATTCATATAATAAAGATTATATTTTTATCACGCTATTCTCTATATAAAGATTTCGCCTTTTCAAATATAAAGATTTCACCTTTTTATTACATCTCTATTAAAATCACATTTTTATTTTAGTACATATATAAAGATGATATTTTTACTATCCTACCCATATAAAATTTATATTTTTAAACTTCTACAATATAAAAGATTATATTTTTATACTTCTACAACATAAAAGATTATATTTTTATCCGTCTACAATATAAAAATTCAGATTTTTAATTGCAAAAATTAATTAAACAAAACAAAATAAATGAAAGGGCTTACATTGCTTTAAGGAGGAGCGGAGGGGGGGGGGTTTCTTGCTCGCTGGCGACTGCTTTGGGTTGCGGGCTTGATCAGTTGGAGGAGAGGTAGGAGAAGAGGGCGCGGGGAGGCTGAGCTCGGTGGTGCGCGTCGTCGGTTGGAGGGTCGGGTGGCTGATTAAGGGGAGGCGCAGTCGGAGAGGAAGAAGGGGAGGAGGAAGGAAGTGCGGCGGCGGGTTTCTTTTTGGGTCTAGGGCTTCACGGGGCTTCACGAGGACAGAAGGGGGAGAGGAAGGAGATGATGGGGAAGAGGAAGAGGCGGAGCAGGTTGGCACGGGGAGGAGGGCGCCTGCCCTAGGCGGCGACGAACGATCGGGGGGGTGGGGGTGGGGGGGGGGGCGACGGTCTCAATCCCCCCTTCTCTCCTCTTTTTTTTTTCTTTTCTGTTTTGATTTTTAACCGGGGGAGGGGGGGCTGAGTGATGTAAGGAGAGGAGAGAGAGATGGATTTATTTTAATTTCAAAAAGTTGACTTTTTATTTCGGCCTCGAAACGAGGCCCACCGCCTGTCGTCCATAGCTAATTATCCCCATTCCAAACACAATGGGATATGTATCGTAAGATGATTCGATCGTTTCGATCAGTTTCCGTTAAAATCAACATATACTCTATATATTGAATTTGAACGCGCATTTCAATTTACCGGGGTCACATACTAACTCGAAAAATTCAAGAAAAATATTTTCTAGCTTCGTATTGACGATACGGTCATAACAAAACTAATTTCGTCGAATTCTGAGACCGTTTGAAAAATGGCCATTTTCTAGTCGATTAAAATCAACTAAAACTGGTCAAACGGGTTTTCCTTTGCCACGCTCACATATTGATTCGAAAAATTATGAAATTTGAAACCTAGCAATAATTTGACATCACGGATCCAACAAAAGTGGTTTCGTCGAAATCCGAGGTCGTTTGCAAAATTCCCATTTTTAAGGGCTTGAATTCCATAGCGACTATTCAGAATTTTCAACTGGACATATCTTTTGATTCCCGCTATGAAATCTTGAATTTTCGGATTCTTTGGAAATATAGTCACAATTAGATTCCATTATTTTTGGTTTCACTAAAATCCGGTTTGTTTTGCACCCGGTACATTCAATTGAAGTTTGAAATCGAATTATCGAACTACCGCGCCATTTTCAATTCCTTATAATTATATATAATTATTTATATTCTAACGACGACGTATATAATATATACGTTCGAATTCTATTCAAAATAAATTTCTCATCGATATTATTTAAAATAATCTATTTTAAATGTTCAAAATTCGCTAAAATTGCCAAAATAAAATTTTTAAACTGGCCCAGATTTTACGGGTTGTTACATTTATTATTATTGCGTTATGTGAAATTGAAAGTCAAACACAATTAGACCTGCGATGAATGTTACCATGGGTTATGGATTTAAACTGTTGTGATGTTATGATTTTAGATCCGTTATTTTCAATCATAGATCTGTTAATTAAAATTATAGATCGGTAGGAAAAATTAGATTTTTACCTTGTTTAAATTTGTTGAAGTATGCCTTGTGGATATGAATCATGTATAAATCTATCATCATTTACATCGTTATGAAATTTACATCGTTATGTAATTCACATTATTTTAATGTGAATTAAAGTTGAAATTCACATCGTTATGAAATTTACATCGTTATGTAATTCACATTATTTTAATGTGAATTAAAGTTGAAATTTACATCGTTATGAAATTTCCATCGTTATGAAATTTACATCGTTATGTAATTCACATTATTTTAATGTGAATTAAAGTTGAAATTTACATCGTTATGAAATTTACATCATTATGAAATTTACATCGTTATGTATTTCACATTATTTTAATGTGAATTAAAGTTGAAATTTACATCGTTATGAAATTTACATCGTTATGAGATTTACATCGTTATGAAATTTACATCGTTATGTAATTTACATTACTTTAATGTGAACTAAAGTAGGAATTTACATTTTTATAATGTTAATATAAAGTAGAATTTGACATAAGATTAAATTTACATTTTTTTATATAGGTTAATAAAGTAGGAATTTACGATGTAAGGAACTTACATTTTTATAATGTTAAAATAAAGTAGATTTTGCATAGTGGAAAAATTACATTTTTCCTTTGTAATTAAAATTGAATGTATAACGTATGATAAAAATTATATTTTTCTATGTAATTAACATGTGAATTTCATCGTATGTTAAAATTTACATTTTTATATGTAAATAATATAGGAAATTATACCGTATGATAAAAAATACATTTTTCTATGTAATTAACATGTGAATTTCATCGTATGTTAAAATTTACATTTTTATATGTAAATTATATAGGAAATTATACCGTATGATAAAAATTACATTTTTCTATGTAATTAGCATGTTAATTTCATCGTATGTTAAAATTTACATTTTTATATGTAAATTATATAGGAAATTATACCGTATGATAAAAATTACATTTTTCTATGTAATTAACATGTGAATTTCATCGTATGTTAAAATTTACATTTTTATATGTAAATTATAAAGGAAATTATGCCGTATGTCAAAAATTACATTTTCTATGTAATTAACATGTGAATTTCATCGTATGTTAAAATTTACATTTTTATATGTAAATTATATAGGAAATTATGCCGTATGATAAAAATTACATTTTTCTATGTAATTAACATGTGAATTTCATCGTATGTTAAATATTACATTTTTATATGTAAATTATATAGGAAACAACACCGTATGATAAAAATTACATTTTTATATGTAATTAAAACATGAATTTACATCGTATGTTAAATATTACATTTTTATATGTAATGTATGTAGGAAATTTCGCCGTAGGATAAAAATTACATTTTTATATGTAATTAAAACATGAATTTACATCGTATGTTAAATATTACTTTTTATATGTAATGTATGTAGGAAATTACACCGTAGGATAAAAATTACATTTTTCTATGTAATTAAAAGATGCATTTACATCGTATGATAGAATTTACATTTTTTTTATATGTAACGTAGGATGAGAATGAACATTAGAAATAAAATTCATTCATTTTATATGTAAATAAGATGTAGGAATGTGACATGAAATTAAATTTATAGTTTTAGGATGTAAATAAAAAGTAGATTTTGCATTGTATAGACAATTTCCATTTTATAAAAATGAGAATTGGCATCGCACATAAAATCGCATTTTTATATGCAATCAAAGAATGAACTTCTACATGGTGAAATAAAATTTACATTTCATACGTAAGTAAAAGTTAGGTATGTTTATTGAATTTACAGAGTAATTAAAATAATGAATTCAACGTAAAAATGGAATTCACATTTTTATGTAAATAAAAGGTTAGGAGAATTATATTTATATATAAATATAATTAAAATTTATCGAATTGAGCGCGGTAGTTCACATTTTGAAATCGTATCTTTAAACGATTATATCGGAAGATCCGACCGTCGGAATTTCCCAAAACTGAAAACATTAGGACCGTCTCGGAAAATTCTTTCCAACGATATAAGATACATTATGATCCAACAGTTAGATTGAAAATCAAAATTTGTTGAAAGTAGCGCCAGGGTCATCCATTGACCTGAAGCGTCGCTAATTAAGATTTAATCATTTTAAATAATTAAAATAGGAATGAATCGTTAATAAAAATATTATTAACGTATAAGTAGGATTTTAAATATATACATATATATATATATATACGAGGATTATTTGGGAAGTCTGAGTTCTCTCATTCCAAATAATCAAACGACGTTAATGGAAGTTTAAAAGTTGGCGTATGAAGACCGTAAATCTTCCCTCGAATGGACAACGATCGAGACCCTGATTTGACTTGCTCCCAACTCAAGGGTCATGGTCATTGCCCAAACGTACGTGTTGATTTCACCGGTTTGGCTTTTGCTCAGACCCAGAGCATAAGCTAATAAATGAATTGTGTGTCTGACATCGTACTCTATCAAACATCATGTTATTGATCTTCTGTCGAATGTATGGATGTTTAGTGGCGGGGAATTTATTCTCTTGCTTAACACCCGTTCATATATTTCGGCAAAGGGTTGGTAGTGCGATATGGAGTGATGGTGTGGCATGCTAAGATGCACAGGATTAAGGTTTTGTTGAAAAGCAGTCCTTGTGGGACGATCAAAGCATAGCCTGTTTAGTCACAACTTTGTGTATAGCGTGACTTCGCGAGCCTCACACACCGGCGGGTCTAAAACGGGAGAAGGGAACGCTGGGAGAGCAGCACGTTTCTTTCTAGCTAGAAGTGGTGATTGGGCTTTAACACGGCCCGACATTTTACTTATGTGGATGATGGAATGAGGCGCCTCGGATGATAGGTCCTATAGGATCGGGAAACGTGTGTTCAGGAATTGCCAATCCACGAAGCTGTATATGTGGACCGGCCCTGCAGGATCCAAGGGTTCACTGCGGGGGATCCTAAGACATTAGCTAGAGTGTCTCGAATCGGTAAGGAGCTCCTCGCTAGCCTTGACTCATGATGGAAATCCAAACTTCCAATACGAACCTACGAATTTGATTGTTTTACTAGTATGGAAGCATAGTATTATGGTATCCATGTGTCCTAGGATTGATACATTTATTTTGAAATGTTTTTCATACATACTTATAATAATATTAAACTCGTATTTGCCGTATTTAGCATGTTTAATCACTATAAGGTAAAACCCTATCCTCTGGTTTGTGTTGCATTGTGTGATGGGACCTGGGTCTTATGGTGATTCCATTTTTCTCAAAAGCATGACGTTGTTATACGATTCACTCATTATTCGTTCTGACACTTTTATGCACGGCAATCCATTAGAGTAAACCCATTTCCGCGTTAGCGGCGTGGTCTTTGGATTTGTCCTATTAATAGTGATTAATTAGCTAAGAATTCTCACACCAGTCCCACGACTGACCCGCTGTTTGTTTCCACCTTTTTGCAAACTCGGGTGCCCTCCTTTCTACACGGGCAGCCAAGTAAACAGGTTTATTCTTTGCTTGGAGTCTTTTCTTTGGAGCTGCTTATTATCTTTCTTGGATTTTCTTTTGTGGAGAGGTGATGACTTGGAGCTTGAAGACATCTATCATTTGCTGCTATTGCATTTTTCTTTCTCTTTTTAATTCCAGACATTAAACTTGGTTCATTTCACGTTATTTAAGTTGGTGTTGAAACTTATTTCTTTTTCTGCAAACTTGATGTAATAATTTAGAATTCTGTGACTGTGGACTTTCTGTGGTTGATGACATTATATTTCCGCTGCTATGATGTTGTTACTCTATGAATTTCCTATGCTATGTTGTATTTGTGATATGTATTATTGTATTTATGTTGTATCCCAAATGATTATTCCTTACTTTCATCCCATGGAGGTTTGGGGTCATCACAGTTGGTATCAGAGCTTTGGTTAAACTTAGCTCTAGAATATAACATATTTATGATAATTCGTTTACATAGAATCACAATATTCTATGGCGAACATTTCATGCGAACACATAATAGTCAGTCATTCTATCATTATCTTTTATCCGTCCTTTTATCCTGATCAATTCCTCAAATCACCATTATAGTTGTTCTGACTCTTTCGTTGATCGTACAGAACTAACTAGAAATGAGTACCGCTGCCGCTAGAGCTAGAGCAAGGAGGCAAAATGCTGCTGGAACTGAGGAGGCTACTGTTCAACAACCACTACCACCGCAGCCCTTTGATTTGGATAAGGTGGCAAAGAAGTACAAAAACCTGGGAGGAATGCCATTCAAGGGTACTGAAACTGTGACACAAGCTTAAGCATGGCTGAGGAACTATGAAAAGATATTTGGAGGATTAGATTTTATTTTGAGGTGCGCTTAAAATATTCCCCATTCCCTGTGTTGGTTCCTACTCTTCTATTCTTCCCTTTTTCTTTTCGAGGACGAAAAGTTCTTAAGCGGGGGAGATTGTAACAACCCGGAATTTGGGGCCAATTTAAAATTTTCATTTTAGAGATTTTATGTAACAACAAGGAATTTCGCTCGATCCGAATCAGTCGCTAAACCGATCTAGACCGTTCGAAATGCCTGATTGTTTGAGAACACGACAAAATAGAACGCAGACGGAAGAACATTTCATTGTATATTACAACAATGCATCAGATTACAAGAATATACAAAGCATAAATGAATATTACACAGAAATATCAGAGATTTAAATTACATTTAAATACATAGCAGCGGAAAACAATACAATACACAACTAGAAGAGATATACGAATACAAAGCTTTCCGGATATCATTCCAGCTGTAAACCAGGATCCTGTGAATATAAATCTGCAAAACCAAAACTACTAGCTGCCCGTGTCAAAATAGGGGCACCCAGAGTTTAGGTTAAAACAATAAACTCCAGGTCAGTCATGGTACTGGTGTGAGAACTGAAACAGTTATTTATCTTTATTTTCAAAGTTTGGTAAATCAAGGGACCACGCCGTATAACACGGAACGGGTTTCCTCCCAAGAACACCAGTGCATAAAACGACAGCGCAATGCTAAATAAAGAAAAATGAAGCTATTATAAGGCCCAGTTCCCATCACACAATGAATCGCAAGCCGGAGGTTGGGGTTTTTACCTTATAATAGCCAAAGAATGCTTGATACGCTTAAAACAAATCATTTGATACTATAATAAGTGCATAGTGTATAAAACAACTTCAAATTATAAGTATCAATCATAGGCGACATGAGCGTCCCATGCCACTATGTCGCCATATATAGGTTTACAAATAAAACCGCAAAGTCACGTATTTGGAAATTGGGTTTCCATCTATGAACCGAGGCAAAAGATAGTCCTCAACCGATTCGAGACTGTCTAGCCCGAGTCTCAGGTCAGAGCTCGAGTGACCTTGGAGCGACAGTGCCGGTCCACCGATGTGGATTAAACTTAAATCCTGAGCACTGCGTTTCCTCGCCCTATAGGGCGTAAGTCTGGTCCGTCTGCCGACCAGAATGCATCGGCCGAAACCGATATAAACGAGGTGCCTCGCAACAGCAACAACCACACAGGTGAAAAGTATATAAATGTCAGGGCTGGTAGGTCACTGACACCACCCTAGCTAGAAAGAAACGCATGCCCTCCCTGAGGTCCGTCTCTCGATTTTGGTTCACAACCGGGGTGCGAGGCTCGCGAATTCACATTACACAAAGCTGTGCCACACAGGCTGTGCTTTGATCATCACTACAAGACTTTGCTTTTCAACAGAAGCCTCGATCATTTGCATCTTAGCATGCCACACAGGCAATTCACTCTATGCATTTGATATCCATCAGTATATAACCCCTGAGCTCGTATGTCTCAGAGAAGGGCGTTAAGCAAGAGAATAAATTCTCTGCCGCTAAACTGATATATATTTAATAGAGATCAATCACACAGACTAAAATCCAATGTTAGACACACAGTCCATTATAAGTCCGTTCTGGGTCTGAACAAAACCGGAGGCACCTAGTACCTCGCATATCCATCGATCCCCAAATACGTCTGGACGATCACCAACTGTTTCCATCTTCTTGGGTGTACAGCCCAATCAAGATCATCAGTAATCACCCAAACGACGTGAAGACTTCTGGTCTTCGACCACCGTCTTCATCTTCGACTTATCGTCGTATCAGTTATTCAGAATGGGATAAACCCGGTCTTTCCAAATAACTCGCGTATATTATAAACAAGTGTTACACAAACACAACATACGCCTCATTCCAATTCATCAGTCACTAACCGTAAATTAATCAAGAGAATAATTCCCCATGTTAACCCCGAAGGCCGAAACCAACATCAGATCAATATCCAGAAAACCATTCTGCTTGGCTAACCGACAGTTAGTTTCTAAATTTCACATTCATAGGGAAAGGTTCCCATTAATTTTATCCAAGGTAAATTCCTTGAATTCATTCTTTAATCATCTCTTGAATTTCGATTTAACTAGTCGGGATTAACGAACCTTACCGAAGTAATCCTTTGTTTTAATTTCCCAATCCCAACCTATTCATCCCATGTAGTAAAACTGGTTATACTTCATATCTAACACCACGGTGTTATTGGTAAATTCAATTACCATTTCACGTTCAAATCTAATTAAAGATTTAACTAACGCCTGGAGCAAAACTGGTGATACTCCATTTCGATTATTTCAATCTAATTAAAGATTTATTAAAACTCCACTTAGTTTTAATCTTTGACTGGGTTAAAGAATCAGTGTCATTTAAAACACGGTTCACGGTAAACCCAAAATCACCTTCATTAATTATCGGGTTAAAGAACAAGTGTTATTTAAAACACTGTTCACGATAAACCCAAAAATCAATATCAATTCAATTCCAATTAAATATTACTTAATTGGTACACTTCATTAAATCTAAATAAAAAGATTTAATCTTTTCTCAACTGGGTTCAAGAACAGTGTTAATGCAGACACCATTCACGATAAACCCAAATCACATTTGATATTAAACACAAGGCTCTGAATAGAAAAAATATCGGCTTATATTCAATATCAAATTCTACGACCAACAGATATCGTATTGGAAATAACGATATATATATATATATATATATATATATATATATATATATATCTTTCAAATTTCCATAACAACATCTGTATAATCACGAAATCCAACATCGAAATATTCCGAAGACAATTTCGATTCAAATCCATTCCCATATAATTATTGGAAATTTTGGTTATTTTCAAAACCATTTCAAATCCAATTTATTTATTTAAAAATAAATAAAATTATAATTCTAGTTAAAACTAGTTCATTTCGATAAAAATCTTTTTTTATCTTTTCAAATATGGGATTTTTCATCCCAATTCTTCACAAATCATTTCTGATGATTTTACACAAATTATTACTAATTTTAATAATTTTATCGAGGCACTAACAGTCGATTTCCATCAACGGCCATCGAACTGCACTTACAGCGACCTTTTTCAAATTTGATTTGGACATAATTCCAAATCCAACCGTTAGATTTCTAATTTCTAATATTCGTTAGAAAGCTCTTTTCGATACGAACCCAACAGTTCCGGTTTTAGGAGAATCCGACGGTCGGATCTCCCGCAATATCCGTTCGAAGTCAATGGTCGAAATTCGCGAACTGTCGCGGCGCGGCGCGTTCTATTCAGACCATTATATTATATATATATATATAATATATATAATATATACTTCATCGATTTCAATTCAGA
The DNA here is from genome assembly GCA_030737875.1 of Allium sativum. Taxonomy (NCBI): domain Eukaryota; kingdom Viridiplantae; phylum Streptophyta; class Magnoliopsida; order Asparagales; family Amaryllidaceae; genus Allium; species Allium sativum. The sequence goes on along the minus strand of CM060926.1, from coordinate 487,672,066 downwards.
ACATGCTTTATAAATCGTTTTAAATTCATTTTCAAAACGGTTTCAAATTCATATTCAATTTCAAATCAAAATTGAATATTCCAATATAAATTCATTTTAAATTCATTTCAAATTGATTTCAATTTCGATTTTAATTCGATTTGAATTCATTTTCTTTTCAATTCAATTAAATTCGAATCCGTTTTAAATTCTATTCAATTCGAATTCATTTTATATTCAATTCGAATTCGTTTTACATTCAATTCAATTCGAATTCATTTCTATTCAATTTCAATTCGAATTTCAATTCTTTTCAAAATATCAGATTTTGAAATCATTTTCGATATTCATTATAAAATGAATGAAATCGATATAAATATCGTTCACGTCAAAATGGCGTCAATCTAATCAACACGGCTTCATATATTTCTATTTTCAAATATTCTATTTCAAATATTTCTATTCACATATTTCTTTTTCAAATATTTCTATTCAAATATTTCTTTTCAAATATTTCTATTTAAATATTTCTTTTTCAAATATTTCTATTCAGATATTTCTTTTTCAAATATTTCTATTTCAAATGTTTTTACTTTAAATATTTCTTTTTCGAATATTTCTATTTCAAATGTTTTTACTTTAAATATTTCTTTTTCGAAACTGGAATGAGGCCCAATCAATTACCATATAATGTTAATTATATGGATTTTCTACAATACATGTATACAATAACAACGATGAATAATCAACCATCAACCAAAGTGCATTCTACACTGTATAAGCATCAAATATAAATATTCAACGCTTATAACAGTTTGTCAATCAATCGATCGACATACAACTAAACAATCGGGATTAGTGTACGTCAAATATAATCCCAATACCCATCTGGGGTTTCAAACAATCAAACACAGATTTTATTTTTGCAGTTGGGCAATGTGTAAAATTTATCGTCTTAATCAATATCAGTCAAATGTGTGTATATAAACAAATCGTCCGATTTGTTTATTTTTATGTCTTTTCATATACACGTTAAAAATTCTATTTTTAACTATAATTTTTTTTTTCATTTCACATCATACTATCAACTACACATCAAAATCAAACAACAAAGCATACAAGCCGTCCATGGTCTGTGGACGATGGGTGTCGGGTGCTACTAAACACCGTCTGCATCCTAGTATATATATATATAACTAGAAAATTAAATTAAAGAGTGAGAAATTCTCTCAAATAGCTAATCCAATGCCATGACTCTTCTTATGCAGAAATCTTCGTTGTTCTCGCCTCTTGTCGCTACATATGTAAAAATCGAATTTTTACTTTGTTATTCAATATATAAAAATCGAATTTTTTTCTTCGTTATTCAATATAGAAAAATTGAATTTTTACTTTGCTATTCAATATAGAAAAATCGAATTTTTACTTCGCCATTCAATATATAAAAATCGAATTTTTTACTTTGCTATTCAATATTGAAAAATCGAATTTTTACTTTGCTATTCAATATAGAAAAATCGAATTTTTACTTTGCTATTCAATATAGAAAAATCGAATTTTTACTTTCTATATTCAATATAGAAAAATCGAATTTTTACTTTGCTATTCAATATAGAAAAATTGAATTTTTACTTTGCTATTCAATATAGAAAAATCGAATTTTTACTTTCTCTATTCAATATAGAAAAATCGAATTTTTACTTTGCTATTCAATATAGAAAAATCGAATTTTTACTTTGCTATTCAATATAGAAAAATCGAATTTTTACTTCGCCATTCAATATATAAAAATCGAATTTTTTACTTTGCTATTCAATATAGAAAAATCGAAATTTTACTTTGCTATTCAATATAGAAAAATATAAATTTTACTTTGCTATTCAATATAGAAAAATCGAATTTTTACTTTCTCTATAACATAAAAATCGTATTTTTATGATCTCTACTACATAAAGATAATATTTTTATATTCTCCATTACATAAAAATCATATTTTTATTACTTCTACTGTATAAAAATTATATTTTTATATCCCACATCTGATAAAAATAATATTTTTATTATTTTAATAATATAAAAATCATTTCTTTAATACCTCAATAATTATAAAAATCCTATTTTTAACCTTTACAACATATAAAAATACGATTTTTATTATCTATAACTATAAATAAAAATCGTTTCTTTATTAACCACACATACATAGAAAATCAAATCTTTATTGAAAATAGAAATCAAATCTTTATTAACTATATATATGAACTGATTACCTAAAGTAAATAAATTAGTATAAATATTTAAAGACTTACAGTGGAAATTTGGCAGAGGAAAGGGCTGCGATTTAAGAGGAGGAGGGAGGGGTGCTCGAGCTCGCGGGTCTTCGTCTGGAGGAGGAGAGAGGAGCGACTGGAGTCGCGCGTCAGCAGGGAGGAGTTGAGGGGGAGACGCGCCTGTGCTCATGGTGATGGGGGAGGCTCGCTCGCCGGCTGGAGGAAGAGGGGAAGGGGAAGAAGGGCATCGGTTAGCGTTGCGGGTTCGGATTTGGGGTTCGTGGCTTCACCGCGTCGAGGAGGGGGCTCCGTTCTTGGGCGAGGAGGGAGAAGGAAAGGAAGCGGAGAAGAGGGGGTCTCGCGCCTGAGGCGCGGCGGTGAGTGCGTGAGGGGGGCGGCGGTCAACGATGTTCATGGGGTTTTTTTTTGTTTCTTCTGTGAAATGAAAGGGGGGGGGGGCAGAGGAGCTTAAGGGGAGAGGAGAGATATTTTTTTATTTAATTTATTTATTTTCAAAAAGCAACTTTTTCATACGACCTCTAAACAAGGCTCACCGCCTGTCGTCCATAGCTAATTACCCCCATTCCGAACACAGTGGGATATGTATCGTAGGCCAATTCGACTGTTTCGATCAGTTCCCGTTAAAATCAACGTATAACTCTATATATTGAATTTGAACGCGCATTTCAATTTACCGGGACCACATACTAACTCGAAAAATTCCAGAAAAATATTTTCTAGCTTCGTATTGACGATACGGTCCTAACAAACCTAGTTTCGTCGAATTCTGAGACCGTCTGAAAAATGGCCATTTTCCAGTCGATTAAAATCAACTAAAACTGGTCAAACGCGTTTTCCTTTGCCACGCTCACATATTGATTCGAAAAATTATGAAATTTGGAATCTAGCAATAACTTGACATCACGGACCCAACAAAAGTGGTTTCGTCGAAATCTGAGGTGGTTTGCAAAATGTCCATTTTTAAGGGTCTGAATTCCATAGCGACTATTCAGAATTTTCAACTGGACATACCTTTTGATTCCCGCTATGAAATTTTGATTTTTCGGATTCGTTTGAAAGATATCATCAATTAGATCCTATTATTTTTGGTTTCACTAAAATCCGATTTAATTTGCACCCGGTACATTCATTTGAAGTTTGAAATCGAATTATCGAACTACCGCGCCATTTTCAATTCCTTTTATAATTATATATAATTATTTATATTCTATCGACGATCTATATAATATATAAGTTCGGATTCTATTCAGAATAAATTTCTCGATGATATTATTTAAAATAATCATTTCAAATTATCAAAATTCGCTAAAATTGCCAAAATAAAAATTTTAAACTGGCTCAGATTTTCGGGTTGTTACAATCTCCCCCACTTAAAACTTTTCGTCCCAGAAAAGGAACAAAGTCGAAAGTGGTTTGATCAATCAACTCTACGTTCGATCCGGCTTCCATTCTCCAACTTTTCAGTTTCTGAGAATTTTCAAATTCTTCAAAAATTTGGCTAACACCCTAAATTTTCGAAAAATTTCGCCATAACCTCCCCTGCACCCGGAGCCACGGGAAAATCCCGAAATTGCCATTCAGGCCTTCTGATCTCAAAAAGAAAAAGAAAAAGCCAATCGGCTCATAAAATCATCATCACCCAAACAAAACAGTAAATTATGGTAAACATGTACCTATTTGTCGGGCAAACAAATTTTATTCTCTGCTCTAGCCTCCTTGCTATGACCTGTTCAATAGATATACACGTATATGCATGCAAATGCGACTAATTTTCAATTCAATTCAATATTTGATTCAATTAGGTTAAATGGTTCAAAATTATCAAACAAATAAACAAACAACACAAACATCAATCAATTAGTTGAATTATCATTTCAAATTTATAACTTTGATATATAGTCTAAAAATCAGATTTTTGATGCCATATCACAACAATAGGCCCTATCTAATTTTTGGTTCTCACACCAGTCAATAGGAAATATATAGATATTACACGTTCATCACTCGAATGTAAATTCTGATGATGATATATCAATCATCAGAGTCACCCCCAGGCGACTAGAGTGTAATTCTATATCCATCCAGTATATCAAAACTTCAAATACACGTTTGCAAGGCGTATATGCAAAATCTTTATATACTGGACTGTCCTAATCAATATAAAATAAATAATCAAATACGAATAATTGATTTAAATTTTCAAAACAAAATTTGTTTTAACTTTAAAAATATACTCTTCACACTCGTTCTAGGATACTACTGATCCCATCTCTAACGAGTCATTCTCATTGGATATTGCTGATCCAATATCTGATGAATTCTTTCGTATGGTTCTAAGGTGCCTTGCTCTCTGAGCTTTGTAAACCAAAGCTCTGATACCAACTGTAACAACAAGGAATTTCGGTCGATCCGAATCAGTCGCTAAACCGATCTAGACCGTTCGAAACGCTTGATTGTTTGAGAACACGACAAAATAGAATGCAGACGGGAGAACATTTCATTGTATATTACAATAATGCATCAGATTACAAGAATATACAGAGCATAAATGAATATTACACAGAAATACCAGAGATTTAAATTACATTTAAATACATAGCAGCGGAAAATAATACAATACACAACTAGAAGAGATATACGGATACAAAGCTTTCCGGATATCATTCCAGCTGTAAACCAGGATCCTGTGAATACAAATCTGCAAAACCAAAACTACTAGCTGCCCGTGTCAAAATAAGGGCACCCAGAGTTTAGGTTAAAACAATAAACTCCAGGTCAGTCATGGGACTGGTGTGAGAACTAAAACAGTTATTTATCTTTATTTTCAAAGTTAGGTAAATCAAGGGACCACGCCGTATAACACGGAACGGGTTTCCTCCCAAGAACACCAGTGCATAAAACGACAGCGCAATGCTAAATAAAGAAAAATGAAGCTATTATAAGACCCAGTTCCCCTCACACAATGCAACGCAAGCCGGAGGATAGGGTTTTTACCTTATAATAGCCAAAGAATGCTTGATACGCTTAAAACAAATCATTTGATACTATAATAAGTGCATAGTGTATAAAACAACTTCAAATCATAAGTATCAATCATAGGCGACATGAGCGTCCCATGCCACTATGTCGCCATATATAGGTTTACAAATAAAACCGCAAAGTCACGTATTTGGAAATTGGGTTTCCATCTATGAACCAAGGCAAAAGATAGTCTTCAACCGATTCGAGACTGTCTAGCCCGAGTCTCAGGTCAGAGCTCGAGTGACCTTGGAGCGACAGGGCCGGTCCACCGATGTGGATTAAACTTAAATCCTGAACACTGCGTTTCCCTGCCCTTTGGGGCGTAAGTCTGGTCCGTCTGCCGACCAGAATGCATCGGCCGAAACCGATATAACCGAGGCGCCTCGCAACAGCAACAACCACACAGGTGAAAAGTATATAAATGTCAGGGCTGGTAGGTCACTAACACCACCCTAGCTAGAAAGAAACGCATGCCCTCCCTGAGGTCCGTCTCCCGTTTTTGGTTCACAACCGAGGTGCGAGGCTCGCGAATTCACGTTAGACAAAGCGGTGCCACACAGGCTGTGCTTTGATCATCACTACAAGACTTTTCTTTTCAACAGAAGCCTCGATCATTTGCATCTTAGCATGCCACACAAGCAATTCACTCTATGCATTTAATATCCATCTGTATATAACCCCTGAGCTCGTACGTCTCAGAGAAGGGTGTTAAGCAAGTGAATAGATTCTCTGCCGCCAAACAGATATATATTTAATAGAGATCAATCACACAAACTAAAATCCAATGTCAGACACACAGTCCATTATAAGTCCGTTCTGGGTCTGAACGAAACCGGATGTACCTAGTACCTCGCATATCCATCGATCCCCAAATACGTCTGGACGATCACCAACTGTTTCCATCTTCTTGGGTGTACAACCCAATCAAGATCATCTGTAATCACCCAAACGACGTGAAGACTTCTGGTCTTCGACCACCGTCTTCATCTTCGACTTATCGTCGTATCAGTTATTCAGAATGGGATAAACCCGGTCTTTCCGAATAACTCGCGTATATTATAAACAAGTGTTACACAAACACAACATACGCCTCATTCCAATTAATAAGTCACTAACCGTAAATTAATCAAGAGAATAATTCCCCAAATATTAACCCCGAAGGCCGAAACCAACATAAGATCAATATCCAGAAAACCATTCTACTTGGCTAACCGACAGTTAGTTTCTAAATTTCACATTCATAGGGAAAGGTTCCCATTAATTTTATCCAAGGTAAATTCCTTGAATTCATTCTTTAATCATCTCTTGAATTTCGATTTAACTAGTCGGGATTAACGAACCTTACCGAAGTAATCCTTTGTTTTAATTTCCCAATCACAATCTATTCATCCCATGAAGTAAAACTGGTTATTCTTCATATCTAACACCACGGTGTTATCGGTAAATTCAATTACCATTTCACGTTCAAATCTAATTAAAGATTTAACTAACGCCTGGAGCAAAACTGGTGATACTCCATTTCGATTATTTCAATCTAATTAAAGATTTATTAAAACTCCACTTAGTTTTAATCTTTGACTGGGTTAAAGAATCAGTGTCATTTAAAACACGGTTCACGGTAAACCCAAAATCACCTTCATTAATTATCGGGTTAAAGAACAAGTGTTATTTAAAACACTGTTCACGATAAACCCAAAAATCAATATCAATTCAATTCCAATTAAATATTATTTAATTGGTACACTTCATTAAATCTAAATAAAAAGATTTAATCTTTTCTCAACTGGGTTCAAGAACAGTGTTAATGTAGACACCATTCACGACAAACCCAAATCACATTTGATATTAAACACAAGGCTCTGAATAGAAAATATATCGGCTTATATTCAATATCAAATTCTACGACCAACAGATATCGTATTGGAAATAACGATATATATATATATCTATATATATATCTATATCTTTCAAATTTCCATAACAACATCTGTTTAATCACGAAATCCAACATCGAAATATTCCGAAGACAATTTCGATTCAAATCCATTCCCATATAATTATTGGAAATTTTGGTTATTTTCAAAACCATTTCAAATCCAATTTATTTATTTAAAAATAAATAAAATTATAATTCTAGTTAAAACTAGTTCATTTCGATAAAAATCTATTTTTATCTTTTCAATTATGGGATTTTTCATCCCAATTCTTCACAAATCATTTCTTATGATTTTACACAAATTATTACTAATTTTAATAATTTTATTGAGGCCCGTACAGTCGATTTCCATCAACGGCCATCGAACTGCACTTACAGCGACCTTTTTCAAATTTGATTTGGACATAATTCCAAATCCAACCGTTAGATTTCTAATTTCTAATATTCGTTAGAAAGCTCTTTTCGATACGAACCCAACGGTTCCGGTTTTAGGAGAATCCGACGGTCGGATCTCCCGCAATATCCGTTCGAAGTCAATGGTCGAAATTCGCGAACTGTCGCGGTGCGGCGCGTTCTATTCAGACCATTATATTATATAATATATATATAATATATAATATATACTTCGTCGATTTCAATTCAAAACGTGCTTTATAAATCGTTTTAAATTCATTTTCAAAACGGTTTCAACTTCATATTCAATTTCAAATCAAAATTGAATATTCCAATATAAATTCATTTTAAATTCATTTCAAATTGATTTCAATTTCGATTTTAATTCGATTTGAATTCATTTTCTTTTCAATTCAATTAAATTCGAATCCATTTTAAATTCTATTCAATTCGAATTCATTTTATATTCAATTCAATTCGAATTCGTTTTACATTCAATTCAATTCGAATTCATTTCTATTTAATTTCAATTCGAATTTCAATTCTTTTCAAAATATCAGATTTTGAAATCATTTTCGATATTCATTATAAAATGAATGAAATCGATATAAATATTATTCACGTCAAAATGGCGTCAATCTAATCAACACAGCTTCATATATTTCTATTTTCAAATATTCTATTTCAAATATTTCTATTCACATATTTCTTTTTCAATATTTCTATTCAAATATTTCTTTTCAAATATTTCTATTCAAATATTTCTTTTTCAAATATTTCTATTCAAATATTTCTTTTTCAAATATTTCTATTTCAAATGTTTTTACTTTAAATATTTCTTTTTCGAATATTTCTATTTCAAATGTTTTTACTTTAAATATTTCTATTTCGAAACTGGAATGAGGCCCAATCAATTACCATATAATGTTAATTATATGGATTTTCTACAATACATGTATACAATAACAACGATGAATAATCAACCATCATCCAAAGTGCATTCTACACTGTATAAGCATCAAATATAAATATTCAACGCTTATAACAGTCTGTCAATCAATCGATCGACATACAACTAAACAATCGGGATTAGTGTACGTCAAATATCATCCCAATACCCGTGTGGGGTTTCAAACAATCAAACACAAATTTTATTTGTGCAGTCGGGCGATGTGTAAAATTTATCGTCCCAATCAATATCAGTCAAATGTGTGTATATAAACAAATCGTCCGATTTGTTTATTTTTATGTCTTTTCATATACACGTTAAAAATTCTATTTTTAACTATAAAATATATTTTTTCATTTCACATCACATCATACTATCAACTACACATCAAAATCAAACAACAAAGCATACAAGCCGTCCATGGTTTGTGGACGACGGGTGTCGGGTGCTACTAAACACCGTCTGCATCCTAGTATATATGTAACTAGAAAATTAAATTAAAGAGTGAGAAATTCTCACAAATAGCTAATCCAACGCCATGACTCTTCTTATGCAGAAATCTTCGTTGTTCTCGCCTCTTGTCACTACATATGTAAAAGTCGAATTTTTACTTTGTTATTCAATATATAAATATCAAATTTTTTTATTCTTTATTCAATATAGAAAAATCGAATTTTTACTTTGCTATTCAATATAGAATAATCGAATTTTTACTTCGCCATTCAATATATAAAAATCGAATTTTTACTTTGCTATTCAATATAGAAAAATCGAATTTTTACTTTGCTATTCAATATAGAAAAATTGAATTTTTACTTTCTATTCAATATAGAAAAATTGAATTTTTACTTTGCTATTCAATATAGAAAAATCGAATTTTTACTTTCTCTATTCAATATAGAAAAAGCGAATTTTTACTTTGCTACTCAATATAGAAAAATCGAATTTTTACTTTGCTATTCAATATAGAAAAATCGAATTTTTTACTTTCTCTATTCAATATAGAAAAATCGAATTTTTACTTTGCTATTCAATATAGAAAAATCGAATTTTTACTTCGCCATTCAATATATAAAAATCGAATTTTTACTTTGCTATTCAATATAGAAAAATCGAATTTTTACTTTGCTATTCAATATAGAAAATCTAATTTTTACTTTGCTATTCAATATAGAAAAATCGAATTTTTACTTGGCTATTCAATATAGGAAAATAAATTTTTTACTTTCTCTATAACATAAAAATCGTATTTTTATGATCTCTACTACATAAAGATAATATTTTTATATTCTCCATTATATAAAAATCATATTTTTATTACTTCTACTTTATAAAAATTATATTTTTATACCCCACATCTGATAAAAATAATAATTTTATTATTTTAATAATATAAAAATATTTCTTTAATACCTCAATAATTATAAAAATCCTATTTTTAACCTTTACAACATATAAAAATACGATTTTTATTATCTATAACTATAAATAAAAATCGTTTCTTTATTAACCACACATACATAGAAAATCAAATCTTTATTGAAAATAGAAATCAAATATTTATTAACTATATATATGAACTGATTACCTAAAGTAAATAAATTAGTATAAATAATTAAAGACTTATAGTGGAAATTTGGCAGAGGAAAGGGCTGCGATTTAAGAGGAGGAGGGAGGGGTGCTCGAGCTCGCGGGTCTTCGTCTGGAGGAGGAGAGAGGAGCGACTGGAGTCGCGCGTCAGTAGGGAGGAGTTGAGGGGGAGACGCGCCTGCGCTCGTGGTGATGGGGGAGGCTCGCTCGCCGGTTGGAGGAAGAGGGGAAGGGGAAGAAGGGCGCCGGTTAGCGTTGCGGGTTCGGATTTGGGGGTTCGTGGCTTCACCGCGTCGAGGAGGGGGCTCCGTTCTTGGGCGAGGAGGGAGAAGGAAGGGAAGCGAAGAAGAGGGGGGTCTCGCGCCTGAGGCGCGGCGGTGACAGGGTGAGGGGGGCGGCGGTCAACGATGTTCCCGGGGTTTTTTTTTTGTTTCTTCTGTGAAATGAAAGGGGGGGCCAGAGGAGCTTAAGGGGAGAGGAGAGATATTTTTTTATTTAATTAATTTATTTTCAAAAAGCAACTTTTTCGTATGACCTCTAAACGAGGCTCACCACCTGTTGTTCATAGCTAATTACCCCCATTCCAAACACAGTGGGATATGTATCGTAGGCCAATTCGACTGTTTCGATCAGTTCCCGTTAAAATCAACATATAACTCTATATATTGAATTTGAACGCGCATTTCAATTTACCGGGACCACATACTAACTCGAAAAATTCCAGAAAAATATTTTCTAGCTTCGTATTGACGATACGGTCCTAACAAAACTAGTTTCGTCGAATTCTGAGACCGTTTGAAAAATGGCCATTTTCCAGTCGATTAAAATCAACTGAAACTGGTCAAACGCGTTTTCCTTTGCCACGCTCACATATTGATTCGAAAAAATATGAAATTTGGAATCTAGCAATAACTTGACATCACAGACCCAACAAAAGTAGTTTCGTCGAAATCTGAGGTCGTTTGCAAAATGTCCATTTTTAAGGGCCTGAATTCCATAGCGACTATTCAGAATTTTCAACTGGACATATCTTTTGATTCCCGCTATGAAATTTTGATTTTTCGGATTTGTTGGAAAGATATCATCTATTAGATCCTATTATTTTTGGTTTCACTAAAATCCGGTTTAATTTGCATCCGGTACATTCATTTGAAGTTTGAAATCGAATTATCGAACTACCACGCCATTTTCAATTCCTTTTATAATTATATATAACTATTTATATTCTATCGACGATCTATATAATATATACATTCGGATTCTATTCAGAATAAATTTCTCGACGATATTATTTAAAATAATTCATTTTAAATTATCAAAATTCGCTAAAATTGCCAAAATAAAAATTTTAAATTGGCTCAGATTTTCGGGTTGTTACATTTTAGAGGTGTTTAAATAAATGAAATGAGTTATTTTAAATAAAAATGACTAGAAATTTATTGTGACTAAATTTAATGCAAATATATTTAAATTAAATACAAAAGGAATTAGAAAAGGACGGTAGTTGGAAAAGTCAAACTTGAACTTTGACTGACTACACAGGATGCAGAATAAAACGGATTTTTGTGAAACCAAAAATATTTAAATCTGTTAATGAATATCTTTCTAACGAATCTGAAAAATCGAAGTTTCATAGCGGGAATCAAAAGTTATGGCCAAATGAATTTTCAGAAAGGTCGCCATAGAGAATATATCGCCCTTGAAAATCGACATTTTGCATACAACCTCGGAATTCGCCGAAACCACTTTTGTTGGGTCCGGGATGTAAAATTATTGCTAGGTTTCAAATTTCATGATTTTTGAAGCTAGTATGTGAGCGGGGCAAAAGAAACTGTGTTTTGTCAATTTAAGTCAAAATTAATTGATTGAAAATAGCCATTTTTCAAACAGTCTCAGAATTCGACGAAATAAATTTTGTTAGGATCATATCGTCATAAGAAAGCCAAAAATAATTTTTATTGATTTTTCTTACTTCATATGTGACCCCAGTAAAATTAGAAAGTACGTTCGAATTAAAAATAAAAGAATTAATTTGAAAATAAAAGATACATGTTTTTAACTTTAGAATTGAACTTCGGAATAGCGCCATTGCGTTCAGAAGACGTCAAAACCTATTATTCGACAGTCGTTGGGGTTCGTTTGGTGATCGTATGGAAAAACCCTAATTTTGGGATTAATTAAATAAATAAAATAAAAATACGCCGTATACTGTATAAATACGGACCATTACCCATCTTCTCCTTCCCGATTGTACAGCCGTCGAAACCCATATAGCTCAAAATTTTGAGCTCCGATTCCTCCCAAACCATGGAGAATTAGTGTCTGCCCCTTTGGACTTTTTCGAAGTACTTCGCGAGCTCTTCCATCTCCGACAAGAATCACTTCCTCTCGCGCCCGGTAGCTCTCGAACCGAGCAACCAAAGCCGCGGCCTTCGAACCGCCGCCGGGCCCACACACCGCCGCACCTCCCCATACTCCCGGCATGGATGCGCCTCCCCTAGGCCTTCCACCTCCAACAATCCGCTCCTCAATCCGATCATCCAATCTCCCGATTTCTTGATCCAAAGTTTTGAACTTTCTGAAAATATAAAGGTAAATTCAATCTCAGTTTTGCCACGCTTTTAATTGTTATAGCGACAGTTGTTAAAAGTCAGTTCTAATTTATTCGTATGAACTTCAAATTGAAATCTTTCAGATCCGAACTGCCGTGACCTTGAACACGAGATCTGATTGAATCCGAACCTTCATTTCAAATCCAAGCTAGGTGAGAATTTATTTTTAATTAAATTTAATTAATTAATTATTATTATTGCGTTATGTGAAATTGAAAGTCAAACACAATTAGACCTGCGATGAATGTTACCATGGGTTATGGATTCAAACTGTTGTGATGTTATGATTTTAGATCTGTTATTTTCAATCATAGATCTGTTAATTAAAATTATAGATCGGTAGGAAAAATTAGATTTTTACCTTGTTTAAATTTGTTGAAGTATGCCTTGCGGATATGAATCATGTATAAATCTATCATCATTTACATCGTTATGAAATTTACATCGTTATGTAATTCACATTATTTTAATGTGAATTAAAGTTGAAATTTACATCGTTATGAAATTTACATCGTTATGTAATTCACATTATTTTAATGTGAATTAAAGTTGAAATGTACATCGTTATGAAATTTACATCGTTATGTAATTCACATTATTTTAATGTGAATTAAAGTTGAAATTTACATCGTTATGAAATTTACATCGTTATGTAATTCACATTATTTTAATGTGAATTAAAGTTGAAATTTACATCGTTATGAAATTTACATCGTTATGAGATTTACATCGTTATGAAATTTACATCGTTATGTAATTTACATTATTTTAATGTGAACTAAAGTAGGAATTTACATTTTTATAATGTTAATATAAAGTAGAATTTGACATAAGAATAAATTTACATTTTTTTTATATAGGTTAATAAAGTCGGAATTTACGATGTAAGGAACTTACATTTTTATAATGTTAAAATAAAGTAGATTTTGCATAGTGGAAAAATTACATTTTTCCTTTGTAATTAAAAGTGAATGTATACCATATGATAAAAATTACATTTTTCTATGTAATTAACATGTGAATTTCATCGTATGTTAAAATTTACATTTTTATATGTAAATTATATAGGAAATTATACCGTATGATAAAAATTACATTTTTCTATGTAATTAACATGTGAATTTCATCGTATGTTAAAATTTACATTTTTTTTTGAAGGAAAAGGTAGTGAATCAACATGATTCACGCCTAATATATATTAGCATCCATAAAGTAGCATAAAGTAGCAGTACGTGTATGTATAACATATATACAACCAAAAAAACAGGCCATTGCTACAACCCAACGAATACATACAGCCTGACAAAAAGGAACCAAGCATCATAATTTACATTACACAGCAAAATACATAACAGCAAAATCTAAGGCCAGTGAACATCCTCATCAAGCGTGTGGACCAGTGATGCTCTGCACCCGCTTGCGCACATGGCCGGCAATGCTTTCGACCTGTCTCTTGCGCTCCATGCTTGCCCAGTCATAGACAAAATTGAGAATAGAGTAAATGATACTGTTAGGGGCTTTCAATTTGTGGTTAAATTTTCTGGAATTGCGTTCATGCTAAAGCAACCAAATGTAAGCAAATTTCAATAAAGCAAAAAGAAAACTATCATGAGAAGCATGCAAGGTCGGGTAAATGTTATGCCAAAAATCAAATTGGTCAGCAATGAAGTCGCTCCAGTGCAAATCAAGGCAAAGCGCAACCAAACATTTCGTCCAAACGTAAAAAGCAAAGTCACAAGCCAAAAAAAGATGATGATAGTCCTCGTCGTCGCAACCACAAAATACACAGCCACCCGTAACGCACACGTCTCTCTGACGAATTTTGCTAACCGTGTTCAATCTACCATGTATCACAATACACATGTGAATTTTAACTTTATCAGGGACTTTGAACCGCCACATATGTTCGAACCCCAACCTCCTAATTCCAGCAAAGTTGAACATCTTGTAAATGCTTCGAACGCTAAACAACTTTCTTTCTCCCTCCAACATCCAAATAAACTCATCCCTCTCATTAGTTAAATTCACTCCTTCAAGCGAAACAAACAAACTGCATAACTGAACCAATGCATTACCAACCACCAGCCTCGAAAAAGACAATGTCCATTTGCAATCCGCTGCTTCATTATCATACATCTCTCTAACAGTGAAATTTTTGTTGCGTGCAATATCAAAAAGCTCAGGAAACTCCGCACAAAAAGGGACATTAGTTAGCCAGCTATCTAACCAAAATGATGTGTTGTGTCCATTCTTCACCACAATCTTAGTACCCAGCTTCATCCATTGCGCATGAGCCATAACATTGCGCCAAAACACGGAGCACAATGAGAAATCAGTATTCCAACTAAAAATGCCATTGTAACATGTAATAATAATCCATTCTTTCCATAAAGCGTGCTTGTTAGAGATCATTAACCACAGCCACTTACAAAGTAAAGCATGATTCATTGTCTTCAAGTTAATGACATCGAGTCCCCCTTGCTCTTTAGACTTGCAAACTTGATCCCAAGAAATCAAACAGCTAAGCTTCTTCGTCTCTTTAGTACTAGTCCAGAAAAAAATTACGACGAATTGCATCAATCTTCCCCAGCACCCAACCAGGAAATTGGTAGAAGGACATCCAGTACAACGGAATTGACGATAGAGCAGAATTGACAAGCACAAGACGACCAGCTCTTGATAATGAGTTGCCTTTCCACCTCGCCAGTCTTGTGTCCACCTTCTCTATCAAATGCTGCCAGTCTTTCTTCATTAATTTCTTGGGGCGAATGCACATACCCAGATAGTTCAAATGAAAAGCATCAGCCTTGCAATTAAACATCTCAGCACATGACCTACGTAAATCATCACTACAACCCAACGTGTAAACACTGCTCTTATGAAAGTTAATTTTTAAGCCAGATAAGCTTTCAAAAGCATAGAGAATAAATTTAAGTGCAGCTAGGTATTTACAGTCTGGTTTGCTAAAAATGATAGTGTCATCAGCGTATTGCAGAGAATTGATACCCCCAACCACGTGATCACTGCCAAAGCCGCTAAGAATCCCATCTGCACAGCCCAGCTTCAGAATTTTTGAAAAGACATCTGCCGCCAAATCAAAAAGAAAAGGGGAGAGTGGGTCGCCCTGTCTCAGACCACTCTTGGAGTGGATAGTAGAGCCAGCAACTCCATTGACACAAATGTTAGATCTACTTGATGAAAGAATCATAGAAATCCATTTAATCCACTTGGTGGGGAAGCCTCTTGCCTTCAGCACTTCAATCATAAATCGCCAGTCAACTGTGTCAAAAGCTTTGGCGAAGTCCAAATTATGAATAGCACAAGGGACATCAAATCTATCACAGTGAGAAATCACTTCACCAACCAACGCAACACCATCAAGAATGTTTCTTCCTTTAATAAAAGCAGTTTGGGACTTATCAATCAACGTATCCATCTTAGTTTTCAGCCTATTGGCCAACACCTTCGTGATTAGTTTGAAACTAGTGTTAAGGAGGCTAATCGGTCTGAAGTTAGCGGCAGAAACATTACCTTCCTTTTTGGGGATTAAAACCACATTAGCATAACTAATCAAATCCAACCTTAATGAGCCTTTGTGAAACTATTCAAACAAACACATTACATCATCTTTCAACATGCCCCAATAGCGTTTGAAGAAAAAGGTAGGAAAGCCCTCAGGTCCAGGTGCTTTGTCGCCAGGCATCTCCTTCAAAGCATTCAGTATTTCCTCTTTTGAAAAATCACTTGCAATGTCCGAGAGATCAACAACATCAGGATACAATTTGTGCCAATCAACAGAAATGCGGTTCTCAATGCGAGCACCAAAGATACTTTTATAATATTCAGTGAAAGTATCACTCAAAAGTTGTTGTTCACAAATCTCCACTCCATCTTTCTAAATACTGTGTATCAAATTGGTACGACGTCTACCATTAGCAACTTTATGAAAATACACAGTATTTCTATCCCCTTCCTTCAGCCACTGAGATCCGGATCTCTGTCTCCAAAAAATCTCTTCTTGATCCAGGACTTTGTTGAGTTCTCTCTCTTGTTGATGAAGCAAATCTCTTTCAACAACATTGAGTCCTCTCTCTTCGTCCAGTACATTAAGTTCAAGAATCAGTTTTTCAATCCTCTCCTTTTTAATTCTGATATGACCAAACTCCTCTATATTCCATTTTATAAGAAATTTCCTCAAAAACTTGAGTTTAATACATAGAGCTCTCGCTGCATCGCCACTCACCCCAAATTCAGACCATTTATTATACAGCAAATCATCAAAGTTATCTTCCAGGCACCACATTTTTTCAAACCTAAATATAGGGTTTTTCCTAATGTCGTCTCCCGAATCCAACACAACAGGGCAATGGTCAGAAATAATCGTAGATAAACCTTTTTGGGAGGTTAAAGGATGAAGATCCTCAAAGTGAACGTTAATGAAAAAACGATCAAGTTTCACAAGCGTCGGAGGAGATCTGCCTTCAGACCAAGTGAACTTTCTATTAGCAAGAGGAAGGTCAATCAACTCACACTCCCCTACAAACTCACTAAAGTCAGCCATGTCACCATAATGATTAGCACCTGAGTTACTTCTTACATAACCAAATCTAGTTACATTAAAGTCTCCTCCAATAACCCAAGGGTCGTACATCAAACTATGAAATTCCAACACTTCTCTCCACAAAATTTTCCTCTCACTTCTAGAATTTGGACCATAAACGTTTGAAAAAAGTAAAGCTTCTTAGTCGCAACACATTCCAAAGCAACATGCAGGCAATATGTTTGACAAATCTCTTGTTTAAATCTCCACAAATAACTATCCCAACCAGTGAACAAGCCTCTAGCGCTACCAGCGGCCGGAATAAATCTCCATTCATCAATAACCCCCCAACCCAGAGTTTTAAAAGTAAGAAAATCAGGATTGTCAAGTTTAGTCTCTTGAAGCAACACAATGTGGGGCTTAACAGATTTAAGGTGGTTTTTGACTCTAAGATGTTTTCCATAATTACCCAAACCTCTAACATTCCAAGTTTAGACCATCATTGGGGTGTATCATCCCTTTTTAACTCTTTACTTTTAATATCACTAGCAACAGAATTATTTAACAAAAAACTAGAGCTACTAGCAATAGCATGCAATTGGTCAGGGGACAAAGAATTAAGGATAGCTGGGATAAAAATGCTACCTTCCAAAGGATGAGGAAGGCCACGAGCACTTCTCCTTAGGATAACCACACCAGGGTCCACTGGCTTCTTGCGTTTCCTTCTACTTGTTGCACAAGAGCGTTCATCAGAATCTGAAATGGCCATAGCATTGCTCCCTCCACCAAGATCATAATCATTATCGTCCCCCCAAGATCATAGTCCTCTTCATTGTCATCCCCAAACATATTCCCCAAACCATCATACCCACTCTCCTCCCTACCAGCATCATCATTACCACCTTCGACAGCATCAACCTCAACACCATGAGCCTCCACGTTATCCTTTACATCATTTTGATCCACAGCATCACCCTCTCCTTCGACTGAAATTGGAGCAAAAGAATTGCTACCCAACCCTACATAAGCCATGGGAGAACTAACACTTCTAGCCTTCAGCATTTTCATCTTACCATTCTCCCCTCTGACAAAAACCGTTTTATGAAGTTCTTGTCTATCAACTTCCTCAGAAGATTCGCCGTCAACTTTCGTAATGGAAACATTATGGAAAAAACCCTCAACAGGAACTACAATCGAAGGTGGAAGCTCCAAATCCTCATCAATCCACATCATCGCCCTCAAAGAGGAAAAATCAGTTACGTTCCACACTCCATGCTGGAGTCTAATCACTTCTCCTACCTCCGCCAATGCCGACTTAAGGTAATCTACACTTCTACACACTAATGGTATATTTTTAAGAGAAACCCAAACTTCAATCCTCTTTTTAACCATACTCCCATTTTGTGGGCTCCATCGCTTCAGATTAACTACTCCCTTCGAGTCGAAGAGCGAGTAGTAAAATGTTTCAGTCAACAAAGAGGGGGGGGGGGGGGAATTTCACTATGAAATCATCGCCGAATCTACGCACCGTCCACACCCATCCCGGCGCTCGCTTGCCAAAATGAGTTCCCAATAAAGTCTCCATTTCATTGATCGAGAAAGCACCACGAGCGATGGAGAGAACAACCATCGATCTAGCCTTTTTAAAGTCATTAAGGTAAAACGCCGCTGAAAGTGGGGGGAGCGATTTAGGGTTCTCCATTTTTTTTGGATTTTTGAGATGATATTTGCAGTTGAAACCCTTATGCCCAATTTTGTTACAGCGAAAACAAACCATAGGATTTCGACAGAAGAGCCGCATCTGAAGCAACCATTATCAGATTTGATGTTTTTTAATTATTCAAGATAATTGATCGAATTACGAGGCGGCGGTTGAGGAGTATTGCGAGATTTAAATATATTATTTCGAGGAAACATGTTACGCTTTACACCCGGCCGCAACAAGATCTCCTTATACGATGGAAGTACACCATTGTTTTTATCTGGTCTGTCGTCTAATGAAGAAGAAACGTGATTTAAGATAGAGGAAGCGAGATTGTTGATCACGTTTTTAGAATTCTCCATTAGGGTTTCGAAGGTCACCATTTTTCCCCTCGTTATACTCTCTTTGATTTATTTTCAAGCTCTCTTCAAATTAGCCAAGCAAACCCCATGATTCCTAAGAATTGGAGTGTAGGAATTTTGATTTCCCTCTTCCTTGGGGCTTAGGAATATGTTTAGGAAATGAAATAAGGATTAATTTAAATTTAAATTTTTATATGTAAATTATATAGGAAATTATACCGTATGATAAAAATTACATTTTTCTATGTAAATAACATGTGAATTTCATCGTATGTTTAAATTTACATTTTTATATGTAAATTATATAGGAAATTATACCGTATGATAAAAATTACATTCTGCTATGTAATTAACATGTGAATTTCATCGTATGTTAAAATTTACATTTTTATATGTAAATTATATAGGAAATTATGCCGTATGTCAAAAATTACATTTTTCTATGTAATTAACATGTGAATTTCATCGTATGTTAAAATTTACATTTTTATATGTAAATTATATAGGAAATTATGCCGTATGATAAAAATTACATTTTTCTATGTAATTAACATGTGAATTTCATCGTATGTTAAATATTACATTTTTATATGTAATGTATGTAGGAAATTACACCGTAGGATAAAAATTACATTTTTATATGTAATTGAAACATGAATTTACATCGTATGTTAAATATTACAATTTTATACGTAATGTATGTAGCAAATTACACCGTAGGATAAAAATTACATTTTTCTAAGTAATTAAAAG
Organism: Allium sativum; assembly: GCA_030737875.1. Lineage (NCBI taxonomy): Eukaryota > Viridiplantae > Streptophyta > Magnoliopsida > Asparagales > Amaryllidaceae > Allium > Allium sativum. Next base: position 487,651,938 of record CM060926.1, on the reverse strand, counting down.
ATGCATTTACATCGTATGATAGAATTCACGTTTTTTTTATATGTAACATAGGATGAGAATGAACATTAGAAATAAAATTCATTCAGTTTATATGTAAATAAGATGTAGGAATGTGACATGAAATTAAATTAATACTTTTAGGATGTAAATAAAAAGTAGATTTTGCATTGTATAGACAATTTACATTTTATAAAAATGAGAATTGGCATCGCACATAAAATCGCATTTTTATATGCAATAAAAGAATGAACTTTTACATGGTGAAATAAAATTTACATTTCATACATAAGTAAAAGTTAGGTATGTTCATTGAATTTACAGAGTAATTAAAATAATGAATTCAACGTAAAAATGGAATTCACATTTTTATGTAAATAAAAGGTTAGGAGAATTATATTTATATATTTATATATAAATATAATTAAAATTTATTGAATAGAGCGCGGTAGTTCACATTTTGAAATCGTATCTTTAAACGATTATACCGGAAGATCTGACTGTCGGATTTTCCCAAAACTGAAAACATTAGGACCGTCTCGGAAAATTCTTTCCAACGATATAAGATACGTTATGGTCCAACGATTAGATTTTGAGGAATATAAAAATCAAAATTTGTTGAAAGCAGCGCCAGGGTCGTCAATTGACCTGAAGCGTCGCTAATTAAGATTTATTTATTTTAAATAATTAAAATAGGAATGAATCGTTAATAAAAATATTATTAACGTATAAGTAGGATTTTAAATAAATATATATATATATATATATATATATATATATATACGAGGATTATTTGGGAAGTCCGAGTTCTCTCATTCCAAATAATCAAACGACGTTAATGGAAGTTTAAAAGATGGCGTATGAAGACCGTAAATCTTCCCTCGAATGGACAACGATCGAGGCCCTGATTTGAATTGCTCCCAACTCAAGGGTCATGGTAATTGCCCAAACGTACGTGTTTATTTCACGGGTTTGGCTTTTGCTCAGACCCAGAGCATAAGCTAATAAATGGATTGTGTGTCTGACATCGTACTCTATCAAATATCATGTTATTGATCTTATGTCGAATGTATGGATGTTTGGTGGCGGGGAATTTATTCTCTTGCTTAACACCCGTTCATATATTTCGGCAAAGGGTTGGTAGTAATTCTATTATTCAAATCTATATATCACTTCTATTATTCAAATCTATATATCAAATTCTATAGTTTAAATTATTCAAATCTATTATTCATATCTATATATCACTTATATTATTCAAATCTATATATCAAATTCTATAGTTTAAATTCCATTTGAATTCTATATTCAAATTCCATCTATTCAAATTCTATTATTTGAATTTCATTTGAATTTCATTTGAATTCTATATTCAAATTCCATTTGGATTCCAATATTCAAATTCCATTTGGATTCCTATATTCAAATTCCATTTGGATTTCTATATCCAAATTCTATTTCACTTCCATTGAATTTCATATATTCAAACTCCCTTTGAATTTCTATATTCAAATTCCATTTCACTTTCGATATTCAAATCCTATATTTTCAAACTCCATTGAATTATATATTCCAATTCCCATTTCAACTCTATTTGAATTCTATATTTGAATTCCTATTTCAAATTCTATTTTCAAATTCCATTTCAATCTATTTGAATTCTATATTCAAATTTCATTTCAAACTATTTGAATTCTATATTCAATTTTCCATTATTACTCTATATGAATTCTATATTCAATTTTCCACTATTTAAGTCTTCTTTATTCAAATCTCATTTGAGTTTCTATATTCAAATCCCCTTTGAATTTTCTATATTCAAATCCCCTTTGAATTTTCTATATTCAAATCCCCTTTGAATTTTCTTATTTACATTCTATGTTTGAACTTCCATTATTCAAATTCCTTTTCAAACTTTCTTTATTCATTCTTTACATAAGTCTCAATTTTCATTCCTTTTGAAATCAATATTTCTACCTTTGGAAAATAGATTTCCCTTTCAATTTCACACTTGTATTTTTTTTATTTCTGAATTATCCAATGATAATTCTTTCCACTTCATTTATTAACTTCGTTTATAAAAGAACTATTTATAAACTTCATTTATAAAGGAACTTCTTATTTTATTTCTTTTAAACAAGTTAATATTTCAAATCTATTTAAAAGTTCAAATTCTATTTTATAAATCCCATTTTGAAATCCAACACAACTTGTCTTTCCCAAAACAAATTCAAAACAGTATCTCTGGTAGTAATTCGTCACTTACAACTCAAAAATGAATACTGATGATGCAGCTGTCATCATCAGAATCTATTTTCCAGTAATCGAAGTGAGTTCAATACTATAAAACCATTTCTAAACATTTCCACTTTGAAATTCATTTCAAAATATAATTCACACTGCTTGTAAAACAATTTAAAATCTCCCAGGATCTTAAATTTTCCTTACTTTTAATCCAAATCCATTTACAAACACTTATCCAATTTTCCAGAATTTTAATTAAATTTCTAGTTTAAATTTCAGATTTAACTCATCTGATTTCGCGTGTTTCACTTATATGAATTCTGATTGGTTATTTACATAACCATTTAATTTATAGTCTTACTCGACTATAATAGCAACCAATATATTCACTATATTATAATTTTGATATATATATCTTCTCTATATCAAGATATACCTTGGGTAAACTTATTTTAATTTACCCTTTTTTCAAAACATATCGTGTCGATTCGTCGTATTCGAGTGTTTACAAAATCTCTACCGATACAATGGATCAAACTGATCGACCAGAACTCATAAACAACTCAACCAATAAATCTTCACAATATGAAACAAATTTTATATCAATAACAAATACGCTCACTCGTATATATACACTCAACTCAATCTAGGGTATTACTAACCCTATCTCTACCGAGTCACGCCACAGAGCCAAGGTAATTCACTTAACTTAAGCTCTGATACCAACTGTAATGACCCGGGATTTTGAGGACTTTGGTTATCGACATAAGCACTATGTCGATAACCAAAAACATCGAAAAATACTGATCATTAATGAAAGAAATTAGAGGAAGAGGAAAGATAAGATAGAAACTTAGAATGGAAGAAGAAGAAGAACACAATATCAGAGTAACACGAATCTCACAGCGGAACGAATAAATATATTTCATAATATAACTTTGAAATACAAATCCGTACTTGAATATACATATCATTTATCAAAGTACAAACTTACAACACAGCGGAAATAACTATAGCTATATAATCCTGAAGCCTACTGCTCCAAGCTCTTCTAGTATATCTGTAAACCCCGACTACTTGACTACCCATACAAAATTAGGCACCCAAGAGTTTAGGGAAACAAACAAATAAACTACGGGTCAGTCACGGGACTGGTATGAGTAAACAGTTTAAAACAGTTCAAGCAGGTAATCGATATCTCATAAGACCACGCCGTATAACGGAACGGGGTTTTCCCTTATGAGAATCCAAATTAGCTTATATTAAAAAAACCTTTTGATATTATAATAATGTCTATCAACCACAATATAATAATCGTCTAGCAGAAACGCTTTCATCTCACGTTCTACATATATAGTATATAATCAAAACCACAAGCACGTATTGGGTAATGGATTTCCAACTATGACAAGGTATGGAACCACCTTTCGCTAGTGTACCTCTAGAGAGGAATACACTGGGTTCAACAAGAACAACTTGCAACCCGGCCACACATGACCGACCACTCATTTCGCTTGAGTGTATCGAATGTATATCACCAACGGTTGGGATCAGCAACTGTTTCCCGAATGGGACAGCATCAACAATAGATTTTTAGAAGTAAACGAAACTCTAGATCAGGTGATTATACACCCTACTTTGGTGCGACCGACTTAGCCATGCTGCCTGCCCGATTTCTGTCATTTACCGGATGTGAGGGTAGAAACTACGCTTTATCATCACACCAGATTCACATTTAATGCCACATCGTCAAATCCATCAAATCACCGATTGACGTCCTCAACCATACATTATGTGTTAGCTAAAAGAAGTTTCCTTCTCCGCTTCCACTCTTGGTACGATTGGAGAAATCAATATACGTGATCGTCTGGAAATACTCTGTTAGACATCCGTCCATACAAGTCATCCAGGAACAAGATGAACCGAAGGCACTATTCCGTAAACAGGATAGCCCTTGCATAACACCGTCTTCAATTATCTTTGGCATATATGATTCGCAACGCTTATGCCAATACAGAGTGGTTCTTTGGATAATAATCCAACCGGTCTCTCCATATTAACAACGTTAAAAATGGTCAAAAACTTCGATAGTCTGTGATTTAACTATCGAAGAAAACAGGTGTGCAAACAATGATATCATTTCCAAATGGAAATTTATATCGATCAAACATCATTCAATATTTATCTCTTTATTTCATTAATTTACTTATCTTCTGTTTCCCTATATTCAATATTTCTTATTTTCTAAATTTGGAAAATATATGTTATTAACAGTGGAAAACATTTCCATTTCTTGTTTTCTTTATTAGAAAACATTTCTGGTTTCTTATTTGGAAAACATTTCCAAAGCTTCTTCATTGGACTTAGACAGATGTTTAAACAAAACATCGCGATGCCAACTCAAACCATTTCCTTTAATTACTAAATTCACTTAACCATCCTTTACTATCGAACCTTAACCATTCCTTAGTTAAAAATGAAGTCAATCAAGTTGGGGTAATACTACCTCTCAGACCTTAACTGAAAAACGTTTCTAATCTTGAAATAGACAAAGTTCACCCTTCTAACTCTTTAACAATTCCTTACGTAACTCTCTTTCAAATCTTTTCTATTCGATAATTCTATTCAATTTACTCTATTTGATTAACCCTTATCAATTAACTCTATTGGACTAACGCTATTGGATTAACTCTATTGGACTAACGCTATTGATTTACTCATTTCACTTAACTCCTTTCGAATAAACTATATTCGATAACTCCTTTTACTTTCTTCGAATAAACTATATTCGATTAACTCATTTGCTTCTATTCGAATAACTATATTCGATTAACTCATTTTAATTTCTATTCGAATAAACTATATTCGATTAACTCATTTGCTTTAACTCTAATCGACTAAACTAACATCGATTTAACTCCTTTACTATAACTCTAATCGATTAAACTAACATCGGTTAACTCCTTTCGATTAAACTAATATCGATTAACTCCTCTGCTTTAACTCTAATCGATTAAACTAACATCGATTAACTCCTTTGCTTTAACTCTAATCGATTAAAATGATATCAATTAACTCCTTTCGATTAAACTAATATCGATTAACTCCTTTGCTTTAACTCTAATCGATTAAACTAACATCGATTAACTCCTTTGCTTTAACTCTAATCGATTAAACTAACATCGATTAACTCCTTTCGATTAAACTAATATCGATTAACTCCTCTGCTTTAACTCTAATCGATTAAACTAACATCGATTAACTCCTTTGCTTTAACTCTAATCGATTAAACTAACATCGATTAATTCCTTTGCTTTAACTCTAATCGATTAAACTAACATCGATTAACTCCTTTGCTTTAACTCTAATCGATTAAACTAACATCGATTAACTCCTTTCGATTAAACTAATATCGATTAACTCCTCTGCTTTAACTCTAATCGATTAAACTAACATCGATTAACTCCTTTGCTTTAACTCTAATTGATTAAACTAACATCGATTGACTCCTTTCGATTAAACTAATATCGATTAACTCCTTTGCTTTAACTCTAATCGATTAAACTAACATCGATTAACTCCTTTGCTTTAACTCTAATCGATTAAACTAACATCGATTAACTCCTTTGCTTTAACTCTAATCGATTAAACTAACATCGATTAACTCCTTTGCTTTAACTCTAATCGATTAAACTAACATCGATTAACTCCTTTTACTCGATTAACTATTCAATGATAAAGATTTACTTTTAGTAACAGTTCTTCACTTTACAAATGAGTTTCCTTTTATAAAACTCTATTCGTTTTAAAAACATTTTTCCCTTTTATTTACTTTCGAAATATTTCCTTTTATAAAATCTGTTGATTTTATAAAATCCCTTTATTTCAATATACATTGAAATAATTCTTTTTACATCCCAGGGTCTTTTATGATATTTAAAATATCGAATAACAATGATCAACATCATTCCAACACACATAATCCATAATAGATTATATAACACATCATATATCACAATATATGAAAACCAGTAAAATAAATGTTAAGGAATCCAATTGGATTCCTCCCACCTGTTTTCCTGCATCACAGATGTTAAACAATATAGATAACACCACTTTCAGTTCCATATGATATATTCAGTTAAACAGAATCAATATAGCTGACTAGCAGTTCAATCAAACAGTCAACACACAGTTAATCAGCCAATATCTAACAGTTCTAAAAATACAACATGAAATTATAAACTGTTCAGAGTTAGTGAGATTTACTCACTTTGGCAGTTCATCGTTAAAGAACGATAAACTGTTTGTTTGATTTGAATCAAACAGTTTATTTCGTCATAAATTCATACGAGCTCCAATCCACTCCCGGTCAGTCTCATTGCGTTGCTCCCGTCCATACGATCCTAACGGAACTTACGGTTCTCGATTCTGACCTCGTATGGATGAGATATCACATTTACAAGCTATACGATTATTTAAATTAAAACTAAACTTAATAAATTACTAAATGGGCCATACCCATTCACCATCAGCCCAAAAACCCTTTCTGTACAGAGACCCACGGCCCGTGTTTACCTTCCCCTTTCTTCCCAAATGAACCGAACCCGAAACTTCCCATGGCCATAGATTTTCATTGTTCGATCTCCCACTCCCTTAGATCTAAAATCAATCCAAAAATACCATGATACTCCTCATCACATCCTCTTCATCTTCATCACAATAGGACGCAACTCGCGCCTGCAACATGAGTCGCGTCGTTCTGTTCTCGACGAACAGTAACAGTCATCGTGTGAACTTTTTCAGCATGCAAATCCCAAAAAAAAATCACATATGGTCGGTCGTCCGATGCTGAACCCAAATATGAAACCCAATTCACCAATAAATGCCTACATCCGACGATCTCCTTAACCCTAGTCGGCGCTAAGAGAAAACAGCAAGTAAAAGCTTGCGTCGAACCATGATTTGAGCATACCAGAATGTAGCGAACCCTTCAAGCATCCCAAATACCTCAGTATAATAATTTATAGCATTTGATTTTGATTTCCATGATTTTTCTTTGAATTTCTAAGTGGCAACATTTTGTTCCCTGTACCAATGAACACGGCGGCTCAAAATTTGATTTTATAAGGAGCTGAAAATCTTGTGTGGTTGTAAAGGTGTAGAGGTGGCTTTGTTTTGGCCTTTAATTTGGTTTAGATATTTTCTTTTTATATTTTTATATTCGTTCTTCCTTTATAAAAATTCGTGTGACCACACACGATACCCAAAAATCACGAAACTGAACATGTAGCTAGAGTTCGACATTACGAACCCAACAAAACTGGTTTCGTCAAATTCCGACTCCGTATGCTCACACAGCGTATTTTAAAGGTCAAAATATCGACTGTTTCTCACATTAAAAATCGGTACGGCCACATACTGACTCTAAAAATCACGAAACTGGAAATCTAACAACTATTTGATATTGCTGATCCAACAAAATTAGTTTCATCGAATTCCGACTTCGTTTGCAAAAATGGCTATTTTTAAAGTTTTGGATGACCCATTTAAATATATAAATATATTTAAATATAATTAAATTTAAAATTTAAAAGTAAATATTATCGTATATATTCATAGTGGAATACCATACAGCTCTAGAATATTCCTATATGAATTTCTAACTCGATATTCACTTCTGGGTCAACACGATATTCGATTCATATTGAAATTCCTTTTTAAAATATAAATAATTCCTTTATAAATTATAAAGGAATTCCACAGCGACTTTTCTAAAATTTGATTTCGACGTGAATCAAAATCTAAACGACGAAATCCCGATTTTTCTCTTCCACTAGAAAGATATACTCCACCAGCTCCACACGTTTCTTGTTTCACAGAAATCCGGCTTAAAATGAATCCTGTACATTCAGTTGAGGTTCAAATCGCCAAATAGCGAACTACAGCGCCATTTCGAGCTCGATTTTAATTATATTATAACTTTACATTCAAACTGTCGTTTATATAATATATTCGTTATTCAAATTCAATTCCAACCTGAATTAAATATCACAGATGATCTGGTTCACACCATATCGTCATTTCAGCCAATTCTGATTATTTCGGAATTAAATATATTATTTAATTTATTATTTTAATTAAATATTCATCATTATTTAATTCCACAACCATTAAATTCTCTTGGTCACCTTTTAAATAATTAAATAAATTAATTATAATACCTCTGCCAATGCAGGTCATTACAGGCCAACTTCCGTCCCTTCCTTTCCAAGCTTAGACCCAGGTCCTTGCTGGAAGGAGGCTATAAGGTTTAAACATGCCTGCTAGACTTTAAGGAGGAAGTCGATCCAACAAGTTGTAGGTAGGGCGAGTGTCGGTTGATTCAGGTTCTTTCAGGTAGGGGTTTTAAGATTCTACATGAGCGTGATGTTTGCGCGACGATCTTAAAGGAACATTTGGTCAAAAAGTGGGTTTTTCTTTCTTTTACGACTCCAGGTTGGATCAGAAGGAGTTCGTCTGGTGGGGAGGAACGTCAGCCGATTCACAAGAGTGGTGGGGTGCTATCGGTGCCGGTGGCAATTGTCAACAATTCACTGGCTCGCGGTGACTTGAGGACGATGGCGATGGGTTTAGACAGGGCTCAGTGCGCGAGGGAGGAAGGGTTCACCGTCGATGGTGCTAGGCGATGGACAATGGGACTTGACTAGATGCGAGGGAGGCATGGGCGGAGGCCATGCTCGACACGGTGGCGAAAATGGTCATCGATTTTTCTTATATTGGACGATTTCAATTTGGGGGAAACAGAAAATGTGAAAATAGGAGTGAGTGTTTTAGCTGGGTAAATAAATGAAGGGAAACGATAGATACTAGAAGAAAGCGTGGAGCTCTTATTCCTACTTTTCAAAAATTGTTTTACTGATTATCGCATTGGATACTCTACACACAAAGATTTCAAAATCTTTGTACACTGTTTCAAAATCTTGTAGCCGACAAAGTAAGATTTGGAGCTGTGCCTTACTTTTTGGGAGAAGCAAAATTTCAGATTCAACAGTAATGTGGAGAAATATTTTAAAGCTAGAAGGGACACTTGTTTAACTTAACCCAATGCAGAGAAAAGTGTTATTTTGGCTGAAAATTTATTTACAATTGTATCAAGGCCTTGGAATTTTAAATTAAAGTGTCGATTGTTCATCATTTTTCCTTTTCGTTTGGTAACGTGTTTAAAGAATTACAATTTTACACAAATCTGAGGACACAACCGGATTCATTGTACGTGAAAATGGACGCTATTTATTTTACGCGAGTTTCCTTTTGTTATAAATGCGCTCTACAAATAAGTAACGCTTGAAATTATTACATTGAATTTCTTGGATGCTAGATTTCTCTATTTAACAAAATAAATTTCAAATTGTAAAGGATTATAATTTCCCATTATAATCTAAATTATGCTAAAACTTTGGTTTTGTTATACGTTCATATTAAAACAACCAAAGCATTCTAACTTTACACATCCATTTAATTAAAATGTACATCATGTTTAATTGACAAACATTGTTTTTAAAAATTATATTTACGAAAAGAATTTAACCATGTCCATAATATGAAAAATTCCAAATTTTGTATCAAGACTAAAATATAAATGTTTACTTCGACGATAAATTTTTAATTTAATTTATATTTAAAATGTCAAAATTACCGGTTCGTTACATTCTCCCCCACTTAGCACTTTTCGTCCTCGAAAAGGAAACGTCATATGCATTTTAGTCGATATATATAACATTACAAACACTTCACTTAGTTTACCACTTTGCTAAAAGAAAATTGGATTTTTTTTTTAAATTCAAAATTTTTCTAACGCTTGGAATTTACGGAAATTTTTGGCAATACCTCCTTTGCACGGCTTGCCCAAAAAAATTTACAAAGCCAATATACATCTCATCCTCTTGATGAGGCATCTCAATATTGGGGAAACAAAATAAAAGTAACCCAAGTGCAACATGTAAACCGAGATACGTGCCTCATTTAGCTGTTTAAAGCGTATTTGCTTTTTTTCTTAGCATTTGTGCAAAAGCAAGCTCCGTAAGCAAAGCACGCCATTGCAACCTACTAAGATACTCAAAATATGATAAAAATCAAACACATATAGAGAGAATAGATTAAATAGCACAGAAATAAGCATGTAGGTGACAACATATGTGATTACAACTATTTACATATCTGCTATTTACATTCAAATGTAATTAATTCATCCCACACGTCATTTATGTACATTCGTATTCCTTTGTTTTCATTTCAAGTCATCAATTTTTATTTAATTTCACATATTCATTTAACATGTGTAAATTTTCAAATCACAAAACTGTAAACATTAACAATGCAAGTCTCGTTTTCATATTCTACTTTTTTTCATTAAAGCTCATGAAATTGTTTCCTATTAAATATTTTTTTCGCTCTTTAGCAACAGCTGCTGCCACTGCCGTGGTCGACAGTGGTATTGCAGCTGCCCCTGTAACGGCTGCAGCTGCTGTTGCTTCAGTTGGCAGCAGCCCCATTTTCTCGCTTTTTTTTTCTTGTAGCCTTTGCTACTGGGCTGACTACTATTGACAGCAGCCTTGGCTGCTGTTGGGTAATGAATGGAAGAAGCATTTTACTGCCACCCCCATTTCAAAATATGAAGGTTGCAAATAAAAACTTGAATCAAAAACCGGTTTCCTATTTGTTTCATATTCAAAAGAGTCTAATGTAAGATGTGGTAAGTCAACTAAATTTTCGATGTCGGTTTAGTTAAGACCGTAATGAGTTGCTTTTTGTTTTGTTCCATTTGTTATTTTGCTATGATTCAACATTTGAGGTTTGTCTCTAATTATTTGTAAACCTATAATTGTACATTACTTGCTATCATATACAATCTACAGAATGTTTTTCTAACCAAATCTAGTTGAAGAACTCACAATTTAGGTATGTACTATTGCAGACAAATAATCTAAGCCATAACACTGCTAACTGAGTGTGCATATGCAGTATTAGTTAAAATGGCCATTATGATAGCCAAAACTTACATTGTAAGCCTGCTTAAAAAACTGTTTATGCTACAAGCATCATGTCCAAAAATTTATTTATTTATTATATTATATTTTTGAAATAATGTTTCTAGTCAATCTATATGCCACAGAGGATATGCCAAGGATTAGCTAACTATGTTGATCCAACATAATCAACGGTATTTAAATAATAAAATTTAATGATCGAAATTTACTTTACAAAACTTGCAACACCTTAGAGGAAAAAGAGAGATCCACAAATGCATGCTTTTAAAGTTATATATAAAATCGGAATTAATCCTGTTTTGCATAAATATACTTATGTAGTTCGAATGAATCACCACATTAATTATAATGGATATCTTATGAATTTAAATGAGGATACCTAATGTTTTTATTGAAGAATACTGAATGAACTCCTTTTCTTATGTGAATTTTTTAATTCTTAATATCACATTTACAAGTCCACTAAATATAATCCATTTTAATTTCCTAAACAAAAAGACTTATTTTATGAAGAATTTTTCCCATCAATGTTCAAATTCTTAATTATCTTAAATTTCATAAGTTTACATATATATATATACACACACACACACACACACACACTTATCTAAATTTTCATATTCGTATAGGAAAATTAATAAAAATGAAATATCCATAGAAGTATTTAAATTTATTGATTCAAAACCATTTTCTAATTCTAATGCAATATTAAATTAAATTTTCCTTATTCTTTCAAAATAAAGATTTAAGTATTAATTCGACATCTCAAGTGGAGTTATACATCTTCGTCAGTTTCGAAACTTGAAGATAAACACTAGTGATCTTGCAACAACCACCAGATTCATTTTCAAGTGACTACAGTGTGAATCTGTATTTATCTAGTACCCAAAAGATTTAGTACATACGTTAGCTAGGTGCGTGTCCAGAACCTTCCTTGTACTCGATAGTCCAATCCTAACGTCAAAATATAATATTCGAAACTCTTTTCTTTACAAATAAATGTATTGAAATTTTCTAAATATAAACCACAACAATATATCTTTTCCAAAGCGTCTCTTATCGTAAATTTTCTAGCAGGGAAATTATGTCTCCCCTACTTATTTGTTTTATCAAATTTTGACTACCGTTGTGTATATTATATAAAATTCATAATGGAAAATTGAATAAGTTTTTATCCTTAAAACATATATTATAGGGTTTCTTCTCGCATTTTTTCAAGTTTCCTATAGATTATTCCTAAAACCTTCAATTTAATGTTTGTTTTTTGTATACCTATGAAATATAAATATTTGTATGGATCACTACTATAAATTCCGTGTTTCATAAAGAAATTTAGTTCCAAACATTCACTTTAAGTACCAAGTTTTATTCAATTTATGTTTGTACGTCTTTTTGTCATATTACGCTTCTTATGACGTTTTTATCTCAGGTTATTATTTGATGTTTAACCCTTTCCTTACAAGTTTTACTTGTATACAATATATATGTTCGTCAAGAATTTCTTTCCATTAAGTTTTCCTTAATCTAGGGTTATAAGTTCATACTTAACTAAATATCCTTAAAAAAAAATTCCTTCCCTTTTCTTTATTCAATATCCTTGAAAAATATCAAGGAATTTTCCAAGATTGAGGAACAACCCGTTCAAAATTTCTAAGATGGGACAAAGAAAAACAAGACTCATAATTTGGAGATCCAATTTAAAGGCGTTCCAACTTAAGGGACGAGTTCCAAGGAATGAGATTTAAAACAAGGAACTATTTTTAAAAAAGGGCTAGAATTTTGAATTATTTATAGAAAATCCTTTTAAAATCCATAAAATCATTTAAAATGTTTTTTATTTTCAAAATACGCTCTCTCGAGTAATTCTAGTGATAATTTCACTCATTCTAGAGTATTGCTACTCTATCTCTAATGAGTGTTTCAACTTCATAAGCTCAGCTTTGCATAACCAAAGCTCTGATACCACGTTGTAATGACCTAGCTTTTTGACCGCTCCAAGTCAGTAATTAAGTTAACTCGAACCGTTCAAAACGACAAATTGTTATTGCTTATGAAGTTGAAATACAAATCATCACAGAATCATAGACACAAAACATAGAGTATCTCACAGCAGAAGTAAAATTGTTACAATATTACAGAATCTTTTGAATTACATGATATCAGAGTACAATAATAAGTATAGATACAATAGAAGGATGAATATAGAATCATACTAATATTCTGTAATAAGTAGAGATGGGAAAAACTGCATATGACATAGTAGATGGATGGTTAGATCTCCAACAAAACTCAAGCTCTAATAGACAGATCCTCAAGCTACAATACTCGGTCTGACCCGGGCATTTTGCAAGGAATAAAACAAACAAAATACATGAGTCAGGACTAATAGTCTCATATAAGTGAATTAACTCAAATGAAGTGTCCACTGAAATGTACAATAACTTGAAGGATGTCTGGGATTTCCATCCTCTAAGGATCCGCAAAACTAATATCTATATAATAATACGCTATTGTTGTAATGTCTATTCAATAAAGTAAATATAATGAAAATAGCGTAAGCAGGATTACATTTTTTACCCTTACACCATTTATAATACCGTAATCTATACAGTACCATAAACCCACCCTAACACGGATAGCATCAGAGGGCACTCCATAGGTATAATACAAATCTAAATCATAGGGGTCTCGATAAGGATAATATGATAAAGCACACGAGGAATACCCATGGTAGGATACTACCGAATTGCAGCTTCCTGGTCGGTGGTAACGCATAACAGCCACTACCGCCCACCTCGAACAACACTCCCATAATCAAAAGGGGCCCAAAATCAGTCACATGTTAATATCCATACCTTCCTACTTCTTTTTGGAACTCCAACGCGTACATAGTTGTTAAAGTAGTATCGGCATTGGTAGCGAGTATGACATCTACCGACTCCGGTCTCTTTAACAACCAAACGTTTACATTTTTCACACCGTGGCCATTAGATTTGAAATCATAATTTCAAGTATCACAAATCGATTATTTAAATATTTCCCAAAATTGATTCCTTGAATAATTTGCCATTTTCTTCCAAATTTCACAATTTCTTTGTTAACCATTTGGTTTTTGTTTTAATTTCAACTTCCATGAAATATCAATACTGCTTGAAATCCTTTATTTCACCCTTTGGATTCATTAGACTAGATTGGACATAGATTCTAGTTGTATTTATAACATATATCTCAAAATAATTAAGTTGAAAATAGTATGTATGCATATAATTTAAAAATGATGTATACATGTATATATGCTTGGGTAAGTAGTTATGAAGTAGAAATTTTATATTTGCCTAAATGATCATAAGACATTATAATATGCTTAGAAAATTAATTTTTAAAATATAATATATATACGTTTTTATAAATAGTTGAAAATAGATATAAGATTTTACAAGAGAAATTTTACGAAGTCAAGTAAAGTGAAAGGTTGCATTTTTGAAAAATATAGTTCTATTTACATAATGTTAATCCAATCCAATCCATGCGTCACAATCTCTTTCCCATCTATATTTCATATTTATATCAAATTCATTTGGTTTTGTTCCAATACTTCCATGGTTAAACAATTCATGCCGATACGACTTGAATGGTGGTCAATACAGTGACTATGGGTGGACTGGCCAACTTCTGTCCCTCCCTTTCCAAGCTTGGACTCAGGTCCTTGCTGGAAGCAGGCTACAAGATTTAAACATGCATGATGGACTTTAAGGAGGAAGTCGGTCCAACGATTTGTATGTAGGGCGAGCGTCGGTTGATTCGGGTTCCTTCATGTAGGGGTTCTAAGATTCTACACGAGCGTGGAAGTTTGCGCGACGGTCTTAAAGGAACATTCGGTCAGAAAGTGGGTTTTTCTATCTTTTAAACTCCTGGTTGGATGGCAAGGAGTTCGTCTGGTGGGGAGGAATGCCAGTCGATTCTCGAGAGTGGTGGGGTGCCGCCGGTGCAGGTGGCGGTTGTCAACAATTCACTGGCTCACATTGACTTGAGGACGATGGCGATGGGTTCAAACAGGGCTTAGTGCACGAGTGAGGAAGGGTTCACCATTGGTGGTGCTAGGAGATAGACAGTCGGTCTTGGTTGGATGCTAGTGAGGCATGGGCGGAGGCCATGCTCGACATGGTGGCGAAAATGGACATCGAATTTTCTTGTATTAGACGATTTCAATTTGGGGGAAAACAGGAAATGTGAAAATAGGAGTGAGTGTTTTAGCTGGGTAAATAAAAGAAGGGAAACGATGGGTACTAGAAGAAAGCGTGGAGCTCTTATTCCTGTTGTTCGAAAATTGTTTATTGAGTATCGCTTTGGATACTCTACACACAAAGATTTCTTAATCTTTGTACACTGTTTCAAAAACTTGTAGCCGACAGAGTAAGATTTGGAGTTGTGCCATATTTTTAGGGAGAAGCAAAATTTCAGATTCAACAGTAATGTGGAGAAATATTTTAAGTTAGAAGGGACACTTGTTTAACTTAACCCAATGAAGAGACAAGTGTTATTTTGGCTGAAAATTTATTTACAATTGTATCAAGGCCTTGGAATTTTAAACTAAAGTGTCGGTCGTTCATCATTTTTTCCTTCTCGTTTGGTAACATGTTTAAAGAATTACAAATTTTACACCAACCTGAGGATACGAGCGAATTCATTGACCCAAAAATGGACGCTATTTATTTTACGCGTGTTTCCTTTTGTTATAAATGCTCTTTACGAATAAGTAATGCCTAAACTTATTACATTGAATTTCTTGGACGCTAGATTTCTATTTAATAAAATAAATTTCAAATTGTAAAGGACTATAATTTCCCATTATAATCTAAATAATGCTAAAACTTTAGTTTTGCCATATGTTCATATTAAAACAGCCAAAGAATTCTAACTTTACAGATCCCATTTAATTAAAATGTACATCATGTTTAATTGACAAATGTTGTTATTAAAAATTATACTTACGAAAAGAATTTAACCATGTTCATAATATGTAAAATTCCAAATTTTATATCAAGACCAAAATACAAATGTTTACTTTGATGATAAATTTTTAACTTAATTTATATTTAAAATGTCAAAATTACTAGTTTGTTACTTCTTTGTACATTTTTCTCACCAACATATAGAGTTATTGTATATTGCCTTCCATTCAAACACTTCAAAAGTGTTGTAAATTCATTTTTCTTTCCTTACTAGAAATAATATTATTATTATTATTAACTTTACTAAATAATAAAGTATTAAAATTTTCTGTTAGAATATTTGGAGATATACATACCTTTTCTTGATCTCCCATTACGTCATAACCATTTTTCTTAATATTCTGTAAACCTAACGGTCTTGCAAAATTATTTTAGCACCGCCACTATTATCTTTAGCAATAACACATAATCTAAATTTGCAAACAAACACACACACACACACACATATAAAAACTATTAGTAGGAAAGTAAGTAAAATTTTCTCTAGCATTACAGAAAATTACCTTATGTCTAGACAAGGTACGCTTCTTTTACAATTAAGACATTTATACTTCCCATCTTTCTCATTAACTTCTTGATCACTACGTGCTAAGCAAGCATCATAATATCAAGTTTGCTCCTCTTTTACATTCCTAACGGTTACTTTACAAATAACTTCTTTCTGAAATTTATAAAACTTTAGGTACTTGAATAGGAATGAAAAATTAAAAATAAAATTTTTTAAAATCAATAGAGTATACCTCAATATATTCAGATTTCAAGTTCCTTATCTTACCAATACTCATTATTTGATAATCTCCAATAATCATATAGTTAACATCAACTTTTCCTTCATTGAAATCAATAATATCCAACCTGCATATTTTATAAGTTTAATTTTTGATGTATATTATATTTAAAAAATATATTGTATTACATTTCAATAAAACTCATATTTACCTCTTTATCACTTTATGAACATTGTGATGATTGTAGTTGATGAAAAACGTGTTGCACGAACATTGTTTATATTAGGTTGCTCTACAATATAAGACACGTTATGTTACTAAATTTTCACACATTAAAGTAATTGATAATTGATAACATAATTGGACCAATAGATGAGAAAATTGAGCTAAACTGATGGAGAAAAAGGGGTAAATCCTACCAAAACATTTTTTAATAAATTTTCTCAATTATGAATAACATAAAAGTCATACTAAAATGGTACCTTTAAACGAAATCAATCTACAACTAGCCACAATGATGATAACTGGTTTCTCAGTAGCTTCTTTTAAAGCCGTAGCAAACAATTTGGTGAAATCATCCCAAAAACAAAATTTCATAGTAGAACTATTAAAACATAAAAATGGGAAGCAAAATATTGTTTTTTCATATAACAAAATAAAGATTTAAATTCCATAACATTTAAAGTGCTATATATACATACCTCCTATCTGTAAGTTCAAATATAAAATAACATTGCTCTTTGCATTCACAAACTCATTTAAATCATCTTTTAAAATATCACAACCCTTATACTTGAGCACTCCAATAAAATCTGATAAATAATAATAAATAAATGAAACTTGCTTCTTATTGTAAAATATATATGTATGTATGTCTAAAGTTTCTTAGATCATACCTAATAATTGAGCTTGGTCTTTCTCTAGTGATAACTCTTTCACATCAGCAATATCAAAGAAATCAAATTAATTTTCCCATATCATCATCTCATAATTCAATAATTTGGTTACCTTGGTACGTCTTATTAACCAAATATGTAGATCATTGCGGGTAGGTTTTATAGATTTTGGTTTGTAGGATTTGACACACAAATTACTGAGAATGTATGTTTGTCCTTCTTCCAACTTGTCCTTCAAGTATTCAACATGATTTGCCTACATAAAAGCATGAATTCGGGTATGCTATATTATGCAACAAAAACTTTTGAAAAAATGAATAATTATGAGATTATATATATATATATATATATATATAAAATGAATAAAGTAAATAACAATCTAAAAGGGCTTGTTAATGGCGACAGGTGATTTTCGTCACCTGCTTTCACTATGCGTGAGCCCTAAATTTAATATCATTTCAATTCTAATCGTCTTCCTCTAACAATTTCAGATCACTTGCGATTTGTAGATAACTTTTAACGATTTCATCTTGTTGATAAGCCAACTATCGGTTTTTTATAGTCGATTTCCTTCTGCAAATTTCAACGAATTTTTTTGTTGATAAGCCATTTGTTTTAAATCCACCGATTTCCACTTGCCAAGCTTCAACAAATTCGTATTTCGATTTTGTTGATAAGACATTAGATTTTATTTCACATTTGGAATCCAGATCTGAGATGAGATCGACTTTTAATCGCTGCGATAACATCACCAGGCCAACTTTTTTCTGTTCGCATCTTAGATCTGATTCTTCATTACGCAGATGTGGTATTCAATTCAAAAAATTTCAACAGAGTTTTCTAGATAGTCTTTGAATCCCAGATTAATTAAGCTGCCCCAAATCTATACTACTTCTCTAAAAGCAGATCATATGTGAACTCGCTTTTATAAGGGTTGATTTTGTGGCTGGAAAATTGAGTACGATTTGGTGTATATGGATTTTAAACTGGATGAATTCGGTTTGGAACTTTCTGCTGGATAGTTTTTATTTTGCATTTGAAGGGGAGAAAATGACTATGGGTTCAACAATGTTATTCTGTTCAAGTTTTATTAGCTGATTTTAGTGTTCATTTATTCTTCCTGTTTGTGATCTGTTGTGTTTACGATCAGTTCAAGACTATGCAGTAGTTGATGAAGAAGTTGGAACTTATGGCTCGAGTGAATTTGGTACTGGTTTTTCATCATTTCCGCGACGAGGTTGGCTTCCCGCGGTTTCTTCTTCTGCAATATTAATTGATTATGCCTTTCTGCATTTTGGTTACCATTTGGAATTTGGGTTAAATTGACTGTTATAAGCACCATGAGAAGACAAATAGATATGATTCGCAATGGGTTTAAATTTGACCATCTCGATGGTAACTCTAACAGTTAATCAGCCATTCAAATGTTTTGCAACTGGGTAGCTTATAGGATGATAGTAGTACTTTATGAATGAAGAAAGGTCTGGTTATCACTGTGACAGGTTCTTGAATTTTATAAGGTCGATTCATTTTTATTCTTTGAGAAGCAGATTTGGACTTTATGAAGATGTTATTTCTTTGTACGGGATTGCGTGATTTAGCTTCCCTGTCAATTCATGGATTCAAACTATTGAGGATACAATGTCTGTAGTATTGAAAAAATCAAGTTCAGTTTATCAATTTGGTTATGGAAACAAGATGAATAGGCATATTATAAGCTTTGTACACACTGATTTGGATAATCAAGCATAAATGGAGCATTTGGCTCGAGGGGGGTGTAGAGAGTTGCACTGAGTAGCGGGATGGTGGCCTCATCATGGGTTGTTCTAATGCTTCTTAGATTTATTTTTACTTGTAGTTCATGTAATATTTTTTATGTTTTTGGCTTTCTTTCTAGTTGTAAACGTTAGTATGCTAACCTGTTATTTGTACTGTTTTTTTCCAGATAATAAAGTGAACCAATTTTCAAAAAATAAAATAAAAAAATATAAAGAATAAAATGTTTAAATATAATTATTTACCTTATCGACTAACAATAGTATATTTCTTTCTAGATATTCCTTGTCACCTTTACTGATATAACTTTCCCAGATTCTAATAACTCGAACTCTAAGTTTCTAGTCATATTTATTATTAATAGGTTTTAGAGAGCTTAAGCTATCAAATCTTTCCATATATGCCAGTGATATGAGTTCCTAAGAATACAGAGAGGCTTGGAGATGAGGAGGGTGTGACAATATGGAGAAGTAGGGACAAAAGTGATTTATATTGTGCTATGTACAATCTGTTTAGCTGGTCAAACATGAAGGTCCATATTCATTTTATTTGTTTGAATAAAATTGAAAGATGCATCTATAATTTAATTTAATTTAATTGATTAGTTGCTAATGTTAAGGTAAGGATTATGAAGTAATTAACTACTAAAATTGGACATGACACTATCATGAATTTTCATATTCATTTTATAAGTAACCTTGTATGAATATTTGATGCATAAGTGAGATTAATAAAATAATAAATTAAAGTAAAAAAATATTACAATATAAATTACTATAATGTAAAAATAAGTAATTATAAGATAAGATGTAAGTGTTAAAATATTGAACATTTAGAATATGAACAATATAGAATACAGTAATGAAGAATAATGGCATGAATAGACGTAAAATCAAAGGGGAAGAGAAATGATAACGTAGAAGAGAGAAAATAATAAAACAAAAGTAAAGAGAACTTTAGGAGTGAAACTGCAGTCTAGTATTTTGAATATTGGTGCATCAATTTTTTTCCTTCTTTAACATAATTTATCATTTTTTACCTTTTATAAGACTTAATGCATGGTCATATCACCAATTATATATTAATAAATTATATATTCATAAGACTAAATATATTTGCTTTATTAACAAAGATGGTACAATGAGATATTTTTGAAAACACCTGGGGATACGCTAGTTTAAAAAATATCAAAAGGTAGCCACTTTTCTTTCTTTTTTATAGAAAACAGTAGTCATAATAAGTTGCAATAAATACTTGTAGAAAATTGTGTATGCAATAATTTTTTAATAGATCAACAGTCATAATGAGTTGCAATAGGTGCTTGTAGAAAATTGTGTATGAAATAAATACTTATAGAAAATTGTATATGCAATAAATTATGTATGAAATAAATACTTATAGAGAACAACAGTCATAATGAGTTATAATAAATACTTGTAGAAAATTGTGTATGCAATAAATACTTGTAGAAAATTGTGTACTTATATAAAACAACAGTCATAATGAGTTGCAATAAATAATTGTAGAATATTGTGTATGCAATAAATACTTGTAGAAAATCGTGTATGCCATATTATGACTGTAAATAACATACGCACAATTTAGTTTTGTAACTATGCACGCTAACCATTAAAAAAACATAGAACTCAAAATGTTGGTTGCGTCACCTTTCAAGTAACAAATAAAATTTTGTATAAGTAATCTAGCAACCATAATATAATTATAAAACCACTTTTGAAGTTCAAAATTTTATAATTTAATTTTGAGAATGAATAAATAAGATAATACTTGAAACTTAATAAGATAAGAAATAAGTTTAAAAATAGTTACATGTATCAAAATTTTAGAGATCATATATAACAAAATCTATTTAGTTAATTTGAGTTAAGACCTAATGGTAGTAAATGCCCAGGCTCACCCTAGCACAGCTCTGACATAATATTGAACCATAGTTCACACTTGCCCAATTTTTTTCAACAAAAAATACAATTTAGATCTTTTTTATTTTTAAGGTTTTCTTTACAAACCATTCTTTTTAACATTATAAAATCAGTCTTACTTGTTTCACCAATCTAACCTACATATTAGGTCCACGCTGTACAATGAAACAAATAATAATATAATAATACAAATTTATTCAGTACAAAGACACACACATATATAAACGTATTTCTCTATACTTATAACAAATTTGATGATGGAAATAAGAGAACAAACCTGTATAATAAGTATTTTCTCCAACTTTAGCAGTATATTGATTTTCGCCCATAGCTGATTGCAAGTTTGTTGAATATATTTTGATAATAGCAGCAAGAAAGTTTTCAAGAGAAAATATGTAGGAAAAATTGAAAAAGAAATAAGTAAATAAATTAGGGATATAACTGGAAATCCAGAGATGTAAGATTAGTGGGAATTATTATATAGATAGATAATCAGTATTCCAACAGGCTTACCTTTACTTTTCAGTAATTAGTAAGTAAAATCGAGTAATTAATATCAGATATATAATAAACAATAATCAACAATAAATATTAATAATTACATTTTAAAAAATACTGTATGATTAATAATACTACTATTAAATGACACTTTAATCTATAAAGACACAACAGGAACAAATCCATAATAATTTAAACTAGAGTTTGTTTAAATAAAAGATACAACAGAAATTTAAAGAACTTTAATATATATAACCATGGTTAAAATTAAATAAGAATCCCCTACATTATAATAGTTTCATGCCTTTTACCCACAACGTCCAAATTAGACGGGATGTTATGAGTTGATTGGAAATTAAGACCTAAATTTCACTTTCCATTTGGCTCCAAAATCAAATTTTTGGCTCTAAATCTAAATTTCCTAGATATAATCACTGCTGCATAGTGTTCTTCCCTCGTTACATCAATCTTCCATCACCAAATGTTCTTCCCCTAAACCTAATAAGAAGCCTACTAACTTCCCTTCTTAACTTTGCTTGCTTTACCTTTTCCTAATAATAAAAAATATCTTTTCGTTGATAGCGATGCATCGAAAGTGACGATCTGAGTTACTATACTGAAATTTCGTTGCTAATATTTCGTTTCGAAGATTACTGATGTAATTAAAGCTATAGGGAATCTTGCAACTAATTCAGCAGGGGAAGAGGGAGAAGAAGCGTCAGAGATTCAATAAGCGGCTAGAAGTGGAAATTTGCAAAAGGACTAATTGATTTGTATGTCAAATCCACTCTCTATTAATTCAAGAGATAAGAACTCTAGAACTCCTTATCCTTTCTTAGTCTTATACAAATATTGAAGTAGCCGTTGACTGATTATTTTCTGGATTTTTCTCTTACTCGCCATGTAATTTGGTGAAATCTAGGATTTTAATTGTGAAATTTGTTCATGTTAAATTCTGTTGTTATTAAGCTAGGCTGAGTTCTGCTAACTTCTTTTTAATGATGAAGCTTTTCCTGAGTGGTTTTTTTCAGTTTGTTTGTTTTGATTATTTATCATCACTTAGTTTTATTTAGCATTGTTTTTCCCATCAAGATTGTGATGCATATTGTAATCCATAATGTGATTTTCCTATTAAGATCAATTAAGGTCAGTTTGACCTATGTCGGGTTGCTCTGCATTCTTGCACTACCGGAGATTGCATTAGAAACAAGCTTGGACATAACTCCCAGGCTATTTTGTTTAACAATGATTATTTAACCATTTTTTGATAAAAACACCTGAATTATCACCTAAGAGTTACAGTCTGCAGAGAGCTAACTGGATAATTTTGATATCTGTCTTTGAACATATCATATAACTTACAAGGTTAGGGAGCGTAAGCTTCAGTTCTGAAGTGGTTTGAGAAGTCTGTTACAACGTTGATATCTGTCTTTGAGCATACCATTTGCTTGACCAAAAATATACGCACTATCTTCATACATAATTCTTTGATATATTACATGGTCCTCTTGTCTTGGACTTCTAAAGAGGCCATGACACATATTGAGTCAACATTCCCATTAAATGTCAATACTAAGCTCAATTGGTAAGCTATATCCCAATTTTTTTAATCCATCAATTAATTCATTAAGTTTGCACTTTTAGTTTCATGTAGTTTTCTATAAGATTGTTATGACATCTTGTATTGATGAGTTTTCTATTACATAGTTTAAAAGAAAAGTTTTGTTTAATTTTACCATTCTATATATGGAATATGTTCTCTATATTGTTTAGCTTTACAACTCAAAAATTAATATTATGTATTTGACTTTCGAGGAAAGTGATCGGACAAACTCTAGCTCAAGCTCACAATAGAATTCCTGCTTATTCTGGAAGCCTAAAATAAATTATTGGCATTCTACTTGTATGTCTAAAATATCTACCATGCTTTTATCTTATATAGTGTAATATTTAAAAATAATATAGTACCGCATTTGCATGTTTTGTTGTGTTGTTAAAAAGTCAAGTGAAGAAACTCCTTAATGTTCATGCTGAGATAGAGGTTCCTATTGGTACTGTCTCAATCTGAAAACATGATACTTATAGTTATTATACAGAATCAAGAACTCCATCCAACCCTGTCATTTTAAAATTTTGAGTAATCTTTCATTCTTGGCACTGAAACTAGTCTGACGTTCCTCAAAAATTAGGGACAACATTTCCAATATCAACTTTCATGGCATTGTGTTCAACCGTTGCAGCTTTCAACTCTGCAAGACTCTTGAATCCACTATTACAAGGTTAGGGAGTGTAAGCCTATCATATAACTTATCGGTTAACATGCTAAGTATTTTATAACAAAAAATGTAATTCTAATAAATATTTGCACTTCATTCTTATAGCTGTCACTACACCATATATGCTAATTATGTTGTGTTTTTAGCCGTATCTAAAGCAGTTAGGCACAATAACAACCCGTATCAAAAAATGGCGCGTTAAATTATTAGATACGGCTCTAAACCATATCCCAGTGTAATAATATACGGCTATTGGCCGTATCTAAAGGATTAGTAGATACGGCTATAAACCGTATCTTATATATATATATATATATATATATATATATAGAGAGAGAGAGAGAGAGAGAGAGAGAGGAGCAATCGGGGGCACCCCTGTTTGTAACCACCCCTTTAGCACCCCTGCCGATTCTTGAGATACGGCGATCCAAATCGAACGAGAATTTGTAGATATTCAATCCACATATATTTAAGGACCTATCCAAAATTTGAGCTCGTTTCGACATCCGTAGCATATTCAAAATCTTAGCTCAATTATTCACCGTTCAGACATTTATTCAAACCGTTAAATTTAAACACCAATTATATTATTGTATGGATGTTGGAACGAGCTCAAATTTTGGATAGGTCCTTAAATATATGTGGATTGAATATCTACGAATTCTCGTTCAATTTAGATCGCCGTAGCTCACGGACCGGCAGGAGTGCTAAAGGGGTGCTCACAAACAGGGGTGCCCTCGATCGCTCCTTATATATATATATATATATATATATATATATATATTTGTATGCAAAAACTGTAGCACATATTATTTGTAACACAAAGCGTATATAACACAATTTATACACAGGATACGCTAATTCACAATTGTAACGGTAAACGAAACAATTGTATGAAATATTTCATTACATTACAATATATTATGATACATACTATTGATTACATTACAATAAATAACACACACGTTGTTTCATTTCATTAAAGAAGATACATAATGTTACATTACAATAAAGAAGACACGTACCGTTTCATAATTACATTACAATAAAGAAGGTAAAATTTAGTGATCAACCACTCTCCGGTTTTCAACATCGGCGATCGACCACTTCGATCCACAGCTAATGCATTCACCAAGCCGAAGGTGTAACTTTCTAGTTAACAATTTACTGGGTGATTCACCAGGTGGATGCACTTTAGCTCACGCACCTAGGTTGGGTATTTATCCTAACTTATGCATTTAACTAAGCGCCAAGACTAGCAAAGGGGATAATATATCAAGTATCATATGCTGCTTCACTAAACTTTAGGAAAAAGCATTTGATACTTAATATTATCCCCTTTTCCAGCCTTGACGCTTAGTTAAATGAATATGCTGGGATAAATATCCGAACCGGCGTCGTGAGCTAAAGTGCAGCCACCTGTTGAATCATCTAGTAACTCTTAACCAGAGAGTTAAAGCTTTCAGCTTGGTGAGGCTTCACTGGTGGATCACCCAATAAATTCTTAACCAGAATGCATCATATTCGTCTATACTTGCAACCTAATTTGCATTAGAACAATAATGAGTCAGAACGCACATATTTACACATAAAAGAACATATTTCCACAAGACTAAGTACTGAATTGAATGCACAAGATAACAGAAGAATATACAATTACAACACACGCACCTACTCTGCACAACAACATCATGAACATACAAGCAAGAAGAACACAATCAGCTCATGGATGAATACAACAAATCAGTGCACCACCACATGCACATACTTGATGCACATAATGTCATATACATGAGCACAAAGCAGTTTGGTTCAAAGCAGCAAGTCATAAATGGAAAAGCAGTTCACGTGGTGCCAGGGTAAATGAGCACCAAATTTCTCAGTCCTCCTAATTATTATTTCCTTAAGGAATTTTATAAATCTAGATATCTTAGTTTGCAAGGCATTTAGTTTTATGCCTTTACTCACACACAGTGTGACACGCATGACACACCAAACAAATTGACTAAATCTCAACCTATAAATGCCATTATATTTTCATTCATGCATCCATCACCGACATTTCTACTCAATCATACAAATTTCGCAATATCAACTACCAAATACATGTAGCTTAGTTAAAAAAACAAGTATGCTTTTGTTCTCAAATCATACCACTTGATTTTTTTTTTGGCATAAGCCAGAAAATACACATGCACTTCAGATCAGTAAGGATCGGTGTACGTGGTGCAATAATACACACAGATGAGCAGGGCATCACAAGTAAAAGTCTCTGAACTCAAGGTAGACAAATACAGTACAAGTAAATGATAGAAAATACACTATCGCACTATAAAACTGGAGATAATACCCAATTTAAACACAATAGCAGCATGAATTCTAGGTAGACAAGCACATGCAAATATCTGTAACAACCCGGAATTTTTGGGGCCAATTTAAAAATTTTATTTTGGGAATTTAAAAGAAAATTGGATATTTAAAACTATTTATTTTAAATAATAATGGCTAAAAATTTAATTTTTAATCAAAAATAAAACAAATAAATTTATTTAATTATATAGGGAGTTTAAAATAGCACTACAGTTTGAAATTTTAAAGGTGTGGAATGATGAATGTTATATTTAATGATGATTGTTTTATTGAATGCCAATATCTCATGTTAATTTAAATTTGATAAATCGTCATGTTAGTATACATTATACGTTAGAAATCAATTTTGTCCTATATGTTAAGAAATCAATTCTGGTCATTACTATTCGCAATCAAATTTGTCATCTATGATAAATAAATATGTCATTGATTAGTATAAATGTTGTAATAAATGAATATGTCATTGATTAGCATAACAAAAATTAACATTTTGTTAAGAGAATTTGTGTAATAACAAAATTAACATTTTGTTAAGAGAATTTGTGTAATAACAAAAGTCACATTTTTGTTAAGAGAATTTGTGTTAAAATGAAATAACGTTTTTGATGGGAAATTTAGAAAGAATAATCAACTATAAATATACATGAGAATAAAAGATGAATGGTAATTAAAGAAATACATTGAATGTTAACTAGTTTTAAAATAACGATTGCAATAGATTAATGGACTAGTGTGGGAAACCAATTGCTATTTAATTCATTGGTGATGAATTGGAAATAAGTTACAATTAATACACAAAATTTATTATCATATTGTCATGCACGTATGTAACATACTTTGTATATACGCGTGAGACCAAACAAATGGATAGAAAGGCAACAGGTGAATAGAAATTTATGAATGCATGTATGTTCGTGTTAAAAGAAATTTATTGTCATAATATATTATTATTATTATTATTATTTTCTCCTTTAATGCTGCTGAGCGTTTCATGATATATATTTATTTATATGTAAGATGAAAGATGGCAATGTTCAAAACCCGCGTATTAAAGATGGCAATGATATTAATGTTTCCTGTGCATGAAAAATAAATAAATAAAATTTGGAATTATAATCAATGGAAATTAGAGGCGTGTCATTCATTGAATATATATATATATATATATATATATAAAGAAGGAAAAAGAATAATGAAAATGAGAATAATAATGGCCGCATGCATTTCATTTATTTCTCCTATGTTCTCTCTCTCTTCCTCTCATTTGCATATATGTCATATTTTATCCCTTTTATAAATTCAAGAAAAAAGAAGAAGATAAACACCTATTAAATTAAATATTATTTAATATACATATAACCTAATATATATACGGTCAAAACTAAACCCTAATTCTTATTCCAAGCCGCCGTCATGTTCTTTATCAATGGCCATAACACTCCTAAATTCCTTTCCCCTTTACTTTGAACCCATTCAGTAAAATTCAAAATTTCCAAAGAAAAAATGAAAGAGGGTCTCGAGAGACCACCGAACTGATGGTGGTTACGGGCGACGGTGGCACACAATAGGGGCTCTAACGTGGTGAAGACGGATGCAATCTGAACTCCTGTAGTGGCGGCGTGACGTGAATGTTTAGTGGAAAGCTTTCGGTGAGATTCTATGTTTAATTTGATTTTTTTTTCTCTTTCGTTGTATGAAAATCATTGTATGATGTGAATGAATATGAATCTGTGATGTATGCTTGAATATGGATGTTGTTGCTTGTAATGTGATTGTCAGTTGATGTTGCATATGTGGTTGATACTATTGGGTTGAGTCGAAATGGAACCTTTAATTTTGTTAAAACAAATGAAGCACAAATATTTTGTTTAGTGAAACAAGAATGAAACTTTTACTTTTGTTTGTTGTAACAAAAATAGACCTTTTTATATTTTTGGTTTATTGGAGAAAAATGAAACATTTTTATATTTTATTTTGTTGGAAAACAAAAATAAAACATTTTTATATTTTATTTTGTTGAAAAACAAAAATGAAACATTTTTATATTTTATTTTGTTGAAAAACAAAAATGAAACATTCTTATATTTTATTTTGTTGAAGAACAAAATGAAACTTTTCTTTTTGTTTGTTGAAACATAGAATGCAACTTTATTTTTGATTTTGTTTTGTTAAAAACATAATGAAACTTTATCTTTATTTTTTTAATTTTTTTTGATTTTGTTTTGAAATTAAGATAGTGTTTGACTTTTATTTTTAATAAAAGATTAGAATAAAGATTATTTCTTTATTTGAAAAAGGATTAAAAGGTAAAAGTTTATTTCTTTATTTTAAAGGAACTAAGATGTATAAGTTTTATCCTTTATTATAAAAAGGACTTTAATGAACAAAGTTTTGTTCTTTATTTTAATAAAGGACTTAAAAAAAAAAGTTTTATTTCTTTATTTTAAAATGAATAAAATTTGTTCTTTATTTAGGAACGGATTTAAAAAGGAAATAGTTTGTATATGGGCTGTTTACATTAAATGAAATGGTATAAAGTGAATATGTTTATTGTAAATTTATTTCATTTAAAAGGGATGAAATTGGAACCGTCATACCTGTTATGTGAACATCGTTAATTGGTTATGTTATTTATGTTATTATTTAATGCACTTGTATACACTGTCATTTACAAGCGACCTTGGCTTGTTTATGTGATTGGACGATCAATTTTAACACATTGTCCAGAAGCACCGTTTATTTTATAATATTTGAATTGTGTTGGTTGAAACCCCACACGGGTCATAGGTTGGCATTTGAATACATGTCACCCTTGGATTTAATTAGAAAATGCACTTTGGTTGTTGATGTTTGAAATTTGCTATGTAATAAATGTACAATTTCCGTATAATCGAATTATATGGAAATGAATGGTGTGGGTCTCATTCCAATTTTGAGTCAAACAAATAAATATGCAATTAATACAATAAATTGGAAATTGGATTAAGGAGTTATGTATTTTACTATTTAAACAGGATAAAATTGAAGTTTGGAATGAAAGAAATAAATTCCATTGATTACTCAATTAATAGAATTAATGGACGCTTAAATTAAGGAGGACATATCCTTGTTTATTTGGAAAGTTATAAAACAAATTTCTAGAATTGGTAAATTACATTCCAACTATAAGGAGAATTTGAAACTGAAAGATTCTGTTTTATGTTAACATTAAATTTGGAAGATGGATTTCAATACTTGACATAAATGATTGATTTAATGTTGGAATGGTAGGTTTTTAATATAACAATTAAAACCATTTTTGAAGTGATTATTATTATAGTATTATAATAATGGGGAAAAATTAATGTGTATTGAAATTGAAAGATAAGAATTTATATAAAGAGTATTTCAAGGAATGAATGATATTTTAGAGGTTTTAAAATATGAAATATTTTAAAAAAAATAAGATTTTTAAGAAACAATTATAATTATAAATTATAAATTGTATTTGGACACGAGGTTAGGTCACGTTTATGGCGGAAGTCTGCCCGGAACCAACCGGCATATCCAGCAGCCATAAATGTTGGGCCTAATGTGAGAGGTCTAATATACACGAATACAATTTGGGTTTTGACTCGAGGTTAAGCCCAACTGTGGAATAAGTCTGCCCGGACCCAACCGGCATATCCAGCATCCACAAGTTGTAGGCCTAATGTGAGAAGTCTGGCCCATTATAAAACATAAATGGATTATATAACGAATTGGATTATTTAATCCATTTTAAATAGAAACATCATTTTAACCTGAATAAGTTTATTAACTTATATTATCCATTTTATAATGAATATTAAAAGAGTTAATTTCAAAATTAATATTTTGAAAATAATGTTTTAATATGAGAAATGATATTTTGATCAGAATAAATGGTTTATTTATTTTAAAATAAATAAAAGGAATTAAAAAAAGGTTTTATTATAACTACAGATTTACAATGAAATTTGAATTTGGGTTTATCGTGAATTATGTTTTAAATAACATTTATTCTTTAACCTGGATTAATGAGGGGATTAATTTCCTAATTTTTGATTAATTATTTAATAATGACTTTGGAAGGTTAAAACGAAATAAGGTTTTAATTAAAACTTTAATTAGATTGGAGAGGAATTAAGTAAATAAATAAGAACAAGAAATTAAAACTCTTTATTTACAAATAGTGTAAATAAGGAAGAAAAAGAAGATGAAACCATTTATTTATATTTAGGTGAATAAATAACAAAAGGATAAGAATATATTTATTTACAATTAGGTAAATAAATAGGAAAAAGAATACAATTTATTTACACTTAGTGTAAATAAAATTAAAAGGATATATAAAGCATAATTTATTTACAATTAGAGTAAATAAAATAAGAAAGGTAGTAAAATAAAACAAGAAATATTTTATCGTCATTTTAGATGCGATAAAAAGAATAGACTTTTATAATTGAAATAGTAAAACGATTTATATTTATATATATATATAAATTAAATTTAAACGAAACACGCGCGGTAGTTCACGTATCGACAATCGTAACTTTAAACGGTTATACCGAAAGATCCGACCGTTGGATTTTCCCAAAACAGGAACCTTTAGGACCGCTTTGGGAAAATCTTTCCAATGATATAAATTTCATCAAAATCCAACGTTTAGATTTAGAGAAACGTGTAAAACAAATTTGGTGAAAACAGCGCCAAAGTCGCCTGTTGACATGAGACGTCGTTAAATAGAATTTAATTAAAAATAAAGATTAATCGTTATAAATTAATTTTAACGATATGAAATTGCTTTCAAATTTATATATGCGAGAATTATTTGGAAAGTCCGAGTTTACTGTCATTCCAAATAATGATACGACGTTCGAAGAGTTGAAGACGGTGATTGAAAACCGACGATCTTCACATCGAATGGGTGTGTTGCTATTGAGACCCATGATGGGAGTAGCTACCTTGAAGGGGCGACAGTAGTAGCCGTCCGGACGTAGTGTTGATTGCACGGGTTTGGCTTTCGCTCAAACCCAGAGCATAAGCGCGTAAATGGATTGTATGTCTGACATTGTATTCCTTTATACTGTATTCGTTGATCTCTGCTAAACATATATCTGTTTGGTGTTTTACACCCTTCTCTGAAACGTATGAGCTCAGAGGTTATATGTTGGTAGAAATCAATGGTATGGTATGGATTGACGATGTGGCATGCTAAGATGCATATTATCAAGGCTTTGTTGAAAAGCAGGCCTTGTGGGATGATCAAAGCATAGCCTGTTTAGGCATAGCTTTGTGTATGGCGTGACTGCACGAGCCTCACACACCGGCGGAGTCTAAAACGGGAGAAGGGAACGCAGGAAGAGCAGCACGTTTCTTTCTAGCTAGAGTGGTGTCAGTGACCTACCAGCCCTGACATTTTACTTATGTGGATGATGGAATGAGGCGCCTCGGATAGGTCCTATAGGACCGGGGAACGTGTGCTTAGGAATTGCCAATCCTCTAAGCTGTATTTGAGGACCGGCCCTTCCATTTCCAAGGGTTAACTGCGGGTAATCCTGAGGCATCAGCTAGAGTGTCTCGAATCGGTAAGGAGCTCCTCCCTAGCCTTGACTCAGATGGAAATCCAAATTCCAAATACGACCCTTGCGGTTTTGATTGTATTACTAGTATGGAGGCATAGCATATGGTACCTATGCTTCCTAGGATTGATACATTTACTTTGAAATGTTTTAAAACATATACACACTAATAATAATATCGTTTTTATCGTATCAAGCATGTTTGACCATTATAAGGTAAAACCCTATCCTCCGGTTTGCGTTGCATTGTGTGATGGGACTTGGGTCTTATGATGGTTTCATTTTTCTACAAAACATTGCGTTGTTTTGACGATTTACTTAAATTATGCACGGCAATCCATTGGAATAAAACCCGTTCCGCTTTAGCGGCGTGGTCCTTGGATTTGCCTTATTACAATTAGTTATATTAGTTAAGAATTCTCACACCAGTCCCACGACTGACCCGTTGTTTGTTTCCACTTTTGCAAACTCGGGTGCCCTCTTTTCCACACGGGCAGTCGAGTAGCTTTTTTTGCAGATATTTATCTCTTTAGCAGAATCCTGGATTGAAGCTCAAAGCTGTGTCCAGAGCATAGAAAAGTCTTCCGCTGTCTTAGTTATTTTATTTCCGCTGCACTGTATTAAAGTAATATAAAATTATCTTCCGCTGTAAATTTATTTAATGTACTCTGATATATATTCTGTACTCTGATGTAACATTTATCATGATGTTATAAAAGTCTGCTGTTATTGTTCTGATGTTGTTGTATTCCCAAAGTTAAAGTATTCGTGGATTTCCGACCCTTGGGTCAGACCTGTGTGGTTTATGGTCGATCCAAAGAGCGGGAATTTACGGGTCTTTACAGTTGGTATCAGGGCTCTGGTTAGCTCAAATCTTTGGGATACAACTCGTTAGAACTGAACAAAAGACTCATCGGAGATTGGATTAGTAATGTCCAATAAGAATACTCATTAGAGATAGGATCAGCAGTATCCTAGAATGAGAATACTCATTAGAGATGGGGTTAGTAATGCCCTAGAATGAGTTCAGAGTGATAAGCTTATAATTAAAGTATTTTGATTATATATATAATCCTATTTCAGAAGATAAGATTTTTAAATATATAAAAGTATATATGTATTTGATAAGTTAGCCAACAAATGAAATTAATAAAAGTAAAATTAAAATTTAGTTAGTAAATTAAACAACTTTTAGCTTAGTTCCTTTCCGAGGACGAAAAGATTTTAAGTGGGGGAGACTGTAACAACCCGGAATTTTTGGGGCCAATTTAAAATTTTTATTTTGGGAATTTAAAAGAAAATTGGATATTTAAAACTATTTATTTTAAATAATAATGGCTAAAAATTTAATTTTTAATCAAAAATAAAACAAATAAATTTATTTAATTATATAGGGAGTTTAAAATAGCACTACAATTTGAAATTTTAAAGGTGTGGAATGATGAATGTTATATTTAATGATGATTGTTTTATTGAAAGCCAATATCTCATGTTAATTTAAATTTGATAAATCGTCATGTTAGTATACATTATACGTTAGAAATCAATTTTGTCCTATATGTTAAGAAATCAATTCTGGTCATTACTATTCGCAATCAAATTTGTCATCTATGATAAATAAATATGTCATTGATTAGTATAAATGTTGTAATAAATGAATATGTCATTGATTAGCATAACAAAAATTAACATTTTGTTAAGAGAATTTGTGTAATACCAAAATTAACATTTTGTTAACAGAATTTGTGTAATAACAAAAGTCACATTTTTGTTAAGAGAATTTGTGTTAAAACCAAATGACGTTTTTGATGGGAAATTTAGAAAGAATAATCAACTATAAATATACATGAGAATAAAAGATGAATGGTAATTAAAGAAATACATTGAATGTTAACTAGTTTTAAAATAACGATTGCAATAGATTAATGGACTAGTATGGGAAACCAATTGCTATTTAATTCATTGGTGATGAATTGGAAATAAGTTACAATTAATACACAAAATTTATTATCATATTGCCATGCACGTATGTAACATACTTTGTATATACGTGTGAGACCAAACAAATGGATAGAAAGGCAACAGGTGAATAGAAATTTATGAATGCATGTATGTTCGTGTTAAAAGAAATTTATTGTCATAATATATTATTATTATTATTATTATTTCTCCTTTAATGCTGCTGAGCATTTCATGATATATATTTATTTATATGTAAGATGAAAGATGGCAATGTTCGAAACCCGCGTATTAAAGATGGCAATGATATTAATGTTTCCTGTGCATGAAAAATAAATAAATAAAATTTGGAATTATAATCAATAGAAATTAGAGGCGTGTCATTCATTGAAAAAAAAATTATATATATATAAAGAAGGAAAAAGAATAATGAAAATGAGAATAATAATGGCCGCATGCATTTCATTTATTTCTCCTATGTTCTCTCTCTCTTCCTCTCATTTGCATATATGTCATATTTTATCCCTTTTATAAATTCAAGAAAAAAAAAAAAGATAAACACCTATTAAATTAAATATAATTTAATATACATATAACCTAATATATGTACGGTCAAAACTAAACCCTAATTCTTATTCCAAGCCGCCGTCATGTTCTTTATCAATGGCCCTAACACTCCTAAATTCCTTTCCCCTTTACTTTGAACCCATTCAGTAAAATTCGAAATTTCCAAAGCAAAAATGAAAGAGGGTCTCGAGAGACCACTGAACTGATGGTGGTTACGGGCGACGGTGGCACACAATAGGGGCTCTAACGTGGTGAAGACAGATGCAATCTGAACTCCTGTAGTGGCGGCGTGATGTGAATGTTTAGTGGAAAGCTTTCGGTGAGATTCTATGTTTAATTTGATTTTTTTTCTCTTTCGTTGTATGAAAATCATTGTATGATGTGAATGAATATGAATCTGTGATGTATGCTTGAATATGGATGTTGTTGCTTGTACTGTGATTGTCAGTTGATGTTGCATATGTGGTTGATACTATTGGGTTGAGTCGAAATGGAACCTTTAATTTTGTTAAAACAAATGAAGCACAAATATTTTGTTTAGTGAAACAAGAATGAAACTTTTACTTTTGTTTGTTGTAACAAAAATAGACCTTTTTATATTTTTGGTTTATTGGAGAAAAATGAAACATTTTTATATTTTATTTTGTTGAAAAACAAAAATGAAACATTTTTATATTTTATTTTGTTGAAAAACAAAAATGAAACATTTTTATATTTTATTTTGTTGAAAAACAAAAATGAAACATTTTTATATTTTATTTTGTTGAAAAACAAAAATGAAACATTTTTATATTTTATTTTGTTGAAAAACAAAAATGAAACATTCTTATATTTTATTTTGTTGAAGAACAAAATGTAACTTTTCTTTTTGTTTGTTGAAACATAGAATGCAACTTTATTTTTGATTTTGTTTTGTTAAAAACATAATGAAGCTTTATCTTTTTTTTTTTTTTTGATTTTGTTTTGAAATTAAGATAGTGTTTGACTTTTATTTTTAATAAAAGATTAGAATAAAGATTATTTCTTTATTTGAAAAAGGATTAAAAGGTAAAAGTTTATTTCTTTATTTTAAAGGAACTAAGATGTATAAGTTTTATCCTTTATTATAAAAAGGACTTTAATGAATAAAGTTTTGTTCTTTATTTTAATAAAGGACTTAAAAAAAAAGTTTTATTTCTTTATTTTAAAATGAATAAAATTTGTTCTTTATTTAGGAACGGATTTAAAAAGGAAATAGTTTGTATATGGGCTGTTTACATTAAATGAAATGGTATAAAGTGAATATGTTTATTGTAAATTTATTTCATTTAAAAGGGATGAAATTGGAACCGTCATACCTATTATGTGAACATCGTTAATTGGGTATGTTATTTATGTTATTATTTAATGCACTTGTATACACTGTCATTTACAAGCGACCTTGGCTTGTTTATGTGATTGGACGATCAATTTTAACACATTGTCCAGAAGCACCGTTTATTTTATAATATTTGAATTGTGTTGGTTGAAACCCCACACGGGTCATAGGTTGGCATTTGAATACACGTCACCCTTGGATTTAATTAGAAAATGCACTTTGGTTGTTGATGTTTGAAATTTGCTATGTAATAAATGTACAATTTCCGTATAATCGAATTATATGGAAATGAATGGTGTGGGTCTCATTCCAATTTTGAGTCAAACAAATAAATATGCAATTAATACAATAAATTGGAAATTGGATTAAGGAGTTATGTATTTTACTATTTAAAAAGGATAAAATTGAAGTTTGGAATGAAAGAAATAAATTCCATTGATTACTCAATTAATAGAATTAATGGACGCTTAAATTAAGGAGGACATATCCTTGTTTATTTGGAAAGTTATAAAACAAATTTCTAGAATTGGTAAATTACATTCCAACTATAAGGAGAATTTGAATCTGAAAGATTCTGTTTTATGTTAACATTAAATTTGGAAGATGGATTTCAATACTTGACATAAATGATTGATTTAATGTTGGAATGGTAGGTTTTTAATATAACAATTAAAACCATTTTTGAAGTGATTATTATTATAGTATTATAATAATGGGGAAAAATTAATGTGTATTAAAATGGAAAGATAAGAATTTATATAAAGAGTATTTCAAGGAATGAATGATATTTTAGAGGTTTTAAAATATGAAATATTTTAAAAAAAATAAGATTTTTAAGAAACAATTATAATTATAAATTATAAATTGTATTTGGACACGAGGTTAGGTCACGTTTATGGCGGAAGTCTGCCCGGAACCAACCGGCATATCCAGCAGCCATAAATGTTGGGCCTAATGTGAGAGGTCCAAGTACACGAATACAATTTGGGTTTTGACTCGAGGTTAAGCCCAACTGTGGAATAAGTCTGCCCGGACCCAACCGGCATATCCAGCATTCACAAGTTGTAGGCTTAATGTGAGAAGTCTGGCCCATTATAAAACATAAATGGATTATATAACGAATTGGATTATTTAATCCATTTTAAATAGAAACATCATTTTAACCTGAATAAGTTTATTAACTTATATTATCCATTTTATAATGAATATTAAAAGAGTTAATTTCAAAATTAATATTTTGAAAATAATGTTTTAATATGAGAAGTGATATTTTGATCAGAATAAATGGTTTATTTATTTTAAAATAAATAAAAGGAATTAAAAAATGGTTTTATTATAACTACAGATTTACAATGAAATTTGAATTTGGGTTTATCGTGAATTATGTTTTAAATAACATTTATTCTTTAACCCGGATTAATGAGGGGATTAATTTCCTAATTTTTGATTAATTATTTAATAATGACTTTGGAAGGTTAAAACGAAATAAGGTTTTAATTAAAACTTTAATTAGATTGGAGAGGAATTAAGTAAATAAATAAGAACAAGAAATTAAAAATCTTTATTTACAAATAGTGTAAATAAGGAAGAAAAAGAAGATGAAACCATTTATTTATATTTAGGTAAATAAATAACAAAAGGATAAGAATATATTTATTTACAATTAGGTAAATAAATAGGAAAAAGAATACAATTTATTTACACTTAGTGTAAATAAAATTAAAAGGATATATAAAGCATAATTTATTTACAATTAGAGTAAATAAAATAAGAAAGGTAGTAAAATAAAACAAGAAATATTTTATCGTCATTTTAGATGCGATAAAAAGAATAGACTTTTATAATTGAAATAGTAAAACGATTTATATTTATATATATATATATAAATAAATTAAATTTAAACGAAACACGCGCGGTAGTTCGCGTATCGACAATCGTAACTTTAAACGGTTATACCGAAAGATCCGATCGTTGGATTTTCCCAAAACAGGAACCTTTAGGACCGCTTTGGGAAAATCTTTCCAATGATATAAATTTCATCAAAATCCAAAGTTTAGATTTAGAGAAACGTGTAAAACAAATTTGGGTGAAAACAGCGCCAAAGTCGCCTGTTGACATGAGACGTCGTTAAATAGAATTTAATTAAAAATAAAGATTAATCGTTATAAATTAATTTTAACGATATGAAATTGCTTTCAAATTTATATATGCGAGAATTATTTGGAAAGTCCGAGTTTACTGTCATTCCAAATAATGATACGACGTTCGAAGAGTTGAAGACGGTGATTGAAAAACGACGATCTACACATCGAATGGGTGCGTTGCTATTGAGACCCATGATGGGAGTAGCTACCTTGAAGGGGCGACAGTAGTAGCCGTCCGGACGTAGTGTTGATTGCACGAGTTTGGCTTTCGCTCAAACCCAGAGCATAAGCGCGTAAATGGATTGTATGTCTGACATTGTATTCCTTTATACTGTATTCGTTGATCTCTGCTAAACATATATCTGTTTGGTGTTTTACACCCTTCTCTGAAACGTATGAGCTCAGAGGTTATATGTTGGTAGAAATCAATGGTATGGTATGGATTGACGATGTGGCGTGCTAAGATGCATATGATCAAGGCTTTGTTGAAAAGCAGACCTTGTGGGATGATCAAAGCATAGCCTGTTTAGGCATAGCTTTGTGTATAGCGTGACTTCACGAGCCTCACACACCGGCGGAGTCTAAAACGGGAGAAGGGAACGCAGGGAGAGCAGCACGTTTCTTTCTAGCTAGAGTGGTGTCAGTGACCTACCAGCCCTGACATTTTACTTATGTGGATGATGGAATGAGGAGCCTCAGATAGGTCCTATAGGACCGGGGAACGTGTGCTTAGGAATTGCCAATCCTCTAAGCGGTATTTGAGGACCGGCCCTGCCATTTCCAAGGGTTAACTGCGGGTAATCCTGAGGCATCAGCTAGAGTGTCTCGAATCGGTAAGGAGCTCCTCCCTAGCCTTGACTCAGATGGAAATCCAAATTCCAAATACGACCCTTGCGGTTTTGATTGTATTACTAGTATGGAGGCATAGCATATGGTACCTATGCTTCCTAGGATTGATACATTTACTTTGAAATGTTTTAATACACACTAATAATAATATCGTTTTTATCGTATCAAGCATGTTTGACCATTATATGGTAAAACCCTATCCTCCGGTTTGCGTTGCATTGTGTGATGGGACTTGGGTCTTATGATGGTTTCATTTTTCTACAAAGCATTGCGTTGTTTTGACGATTTACTTAAATTATGCACGGCAATCCATTGGAATAAAACCCGTTCCGCTTTAGCGGCGTGGTCCTTGGATTTGCCTTATTACTATTAGTTATATTAGTTAAGAATTCTCACACCAGTCCCATGACTGACCCGTTGTTTGTTTCCACTTTTGCAAACTCGGGTGCCCTCTTTTCCATACGGGCAGTCGAGTAGCTTTTTTTGCAGATATTTATCTCTTTAGCAGAATCCTGGATTGAAGCTCAAAGCTATGTCCAGAGCATAGAAAAGTCTTCCGCTGTCTTAGTTATTTTATTTCCGCTGCACTGTATTAAAGTAATGTAAAATTATCTTCCGCTGTAACTGTATTTAATGTACTCTGATATATATTATGTACTCTGATGTAACATTTATTATGATGTTATAAAAGTCTGCTGTTATTGTTCTGATGTTGTTGTATTCCCAAAGTTAAAGTATTCGTGGATTTCCGACCCTTGGGTCAGACCTGTGTGGTTTATGGTCGATCCAAAGAGCGGGAATTTACGGGTCTTTACAATATCTATCATTCATATTTTTGAAATAAGGCATGAAAATTCAAATTAAACCCAATTTAAACACAATTTAAACCCAATTCAAATTCAAATTAAACCCAATTTAAACCCAATTCGTATTTAAATTTAACCTTGATCTAGTACTCACCTCCAGTGGCGACTAGAAGGATGGACAACGGTGGACTGAGGCTTTGCCGGTCAGCTGAAGGCAACGCGAGCTAACGATAACCCATGGACTGCGGTGGATGGCTTATTGACAAAGAAATTCGGTCGAGTACCAAAACCCTAATTTGGGTATTCGGTGGTCGTCGTTGCAAAATAAAAAGAGGGATAATTCGGCCGAAAGTTTTAATGTGTCAAAACTCGATTGCGCCAGAATGGAAGTAGGGAGGGAAAAATTTGATACACAATTCATACGGTCCAAAGACGTATCAAATGAACTAATCCGGGGCTTCGTTGATGGACGTCAGGTTAAGGGTGTTTGGGAAGTTACGGATCACAAAATGTAGTTTGATACATATTTAAGCACTATAAAATTTGATACGGCTTATAGCCGAATTGTATATCCGCATCCTTGTGTGCCAAATTCATGGATATGGTGTAGGGTGTGGTACTTTGAATCTAATTTAGTTGTTGTTGATGTAACTATCAAAGAATTATGTTTATGGTAATGATACACAGTTAATTTTGCAAATACATTATTGTACTATTTGTTGTTATGCTTCTTGTAGAATATACATGCTCTTCATTTACTTTGTTATTTTGATGTAACAGATGCAGGTCATGTTTTAATGGTTGTCATCAATCGGTTTATTTACAGCATAGCATGTCTTCCTAATATATCTGTCGATGTGCTTTTTGATACTTCAACAATTATTCAATCCATTACCTATTAGCGTAAATATTAAACATGTATATTTAAGTGACAATATCAATTATCAATTTCAATTAGTTATGAATCCTCCTTGTTCTTAGAAATCCAAGATTTGACGGTTTTTTGTTGAAATTTGGGAAGTCACTAGCTTATTTTAAAAAAAAAACATAATAAAATATGATAATCTTAAAAAAAGATCGAGCATAGGCAAACTATTGGTTGTGTCCTTCAGTAGAATTATATTTATTTTTGGTTCACTTTGTCAAAAAGCGCGGGAATAGGCTTTGGCGAAAGACGAAAGAAGAAGAAGCTGCTGCTTTTGAGTTTTACTATTATAAAGTGCAGAAAGAGTATTTTTGTTATTTCTTGTAAATATGTATAAAAAGAATTAAATGTATGACTTTATAAATGATGTGAATATATAATTTGTATCGGTTTTTAACAATTGCGAGTACAATTTATATATATATATATATATATATGTTGCATCAATATTTTTTTTTATTTTGCATCGTTTTAACAACAGAAAAAAAAAATAGTTGTAATAGATATCTATTACAACGGGTAATGGTTGTAAAATAAGGTTTTATACAACTTTTATTACCCCTTGTAAAACATCAACCTATTACAACGTAGCCTACTACAACGATCGAAATATCCATTTTGAAAACCATATTACAACGGGCATTTCCCGTTGTAAAAAGGTTTTTACAATGGGCAATCATCATTGTAAAAGGGGGCCTACTACAACATTGGCTAATAGAACGGCTGCGTTGCCCATTGCGAAAATCCTATTATAATGGGCGTTGCGCATTGTAAAAAAATCTATTTTGTTGTAGTAAGATGAAATCTAGATTTTCACTTTCACTAGAAAATTATACTTCAATAGATTCGTAACTTCGTTTCAATGAATTCTGACTTATATTTCAAACCGTAATATTACGAATTAATGTGCTGCTATGAGCTCATGTAGTGACCCGAAAATCCGGTCCAATTTGAGCTGACTAAATAACACAAGTCCAACCACAAATTGCACTGGAAATTCAAGAAACTAATAGAAAGAAGATAGAGGGTGAGGAAAGATAAGGTAGAACTATTAGAATAGAAGAAGAAGAACATCATCATCAGAGTAAACACGAATCTCACAGCGGAACGAATAAAATATAACATAACTTTTGAAATACAAAGTTATAACTGTTTATACATACCATTTT
The DNA here is from genome assembly GCA_030737875.1 of Allium sativum. Classification (NCBI taxonomy): domain Eukaryota; kingdom Viridiplantae; phylum Streptophyta; class Magnoliopsida; order Asparagales; family Amaryllidaceae; genus Allium; species Allium sativum. Next base: position 487,609,793 of record CM060926.1, on the reverse strand, counting down.
CAGAGTACAACATATAACATCACAGCGGAATAAATAATAGCTATCGACTGCTGAAGCCTCCTGCTCCAAGCTCTCCAAGTGCATCTGTAAATCCCGACTACTTGACTGCCCGTACAAATTTAGCCACCCAAGAGTTTAGGGAAGACAAAACAAATAAACTCCGGGTCAGTCATGTGACTGGTGTGAGTAAACTCAAATCATTTAAACAGGTATATGATATCTCATAAGACCACGCCGTGAATACGGAACGGGTTTTTCCCTTATGAGAATCCAAACATCTTTGAAAAGCAATATCATTCTGATATTATGATAATGTCTAAATACAAATAGATATCAGTCTAGTAGAAACGCTTGCATCTCACGTTCTACATATATAGTATACAATCAAAACCGCAAGCACGTATTGGGTAATGGATTTCCAACTATGACAAGGTATGGAACCACCTTCCGATCAGTGTACTCTAGGAACGATACACCGGAGTTCAACAAGAACATCTTGTAACTCAGCCACACATGACCGACCACTCATTTCGCTTGAGTGTATCGAATGTACATCACCAACGGTTGGGATCAGCAACCGTTTCCCGTACATATATGGGACAGCATTGATAGATTAAAAGAAGCAAATGAATATTCTCTAGATAGGTGATTATACACCCTAATTCGGTGCGACCGACTTAGCCATGCTGCCTGCCCGATTTTTGTCATTTACCGGATGTGAGGCTAGAAGCTACGCTTACTTTCCATTCATTTATAACACGATCACTTTGAATGCCACATTATTAGATCCGTAAATCATTAGTTGGTTTATACAAATACCCTGGATGTTATGCTAAGGGATAAATCCGTTGCAACCATATATATTTATACAGACCAACCCATTCGATCATTGGAAATACTTTGTCAGACATTCGTCCATTTACGTTCGTTCTGGGACTGAACGAAACCGAAGGCACTATTCAGTACACCCATCTTAGTCCATTGTTATCTAAGATTTATACAACAACCCTTGCACTTTACTCCGTCTTCAATTTATTCAGCATATATGATTCGCAACGCTTATGCCAATACAGAGTGGTTCTTTGGATAATAATCCAACCGGTCTCTCCATATTAACAACGCAAAATGGTCAAAACATTTGATAGTCTGTGATTTAACTATCAAAGGAAAACTCGTGTGCAAACAACAATATTATTTCCAGTTGGAAATTATATCAATCAATCATCATTCAACTTTTATCCCTTTAGTTCATTAATTTACTTATCTCCTGTTTCCCTATATTCTAAATTTCTTATTTTCTAATTTTAGAAAATATACTTTATTAACAATGGAAAACATTTCCATTTCCTTGTTTTCTATATTAGAAAAACATTTCTGATTTCTTATTTGGAAAACATTTCTAAAGTTCCTTCATTGGATTTAAACAGATGTTTAAATAAAACATCGCTATGCCAACTCAAACCATTATTGAATTCACTTAACCATCATTCACTATCAAACCTTACCATTCCTTAGTTAAGAAGGAAGTCAATCAAGTTGGGGTATAATTACCTCTCAGACCTTAACTGAACAACGTTATAACTTCGAAATAGTAACAGTTTATCTTTTTAAACCTTTAACAACTTCTTCACGTAACTCTCGGATTCAATTTACGAATCCACTTCTTTATTGAAACATTTGATTATAACGATAACGTTATAATCCCTACTTTCACAATATCTAACTTCAATTATAACCTTTTTCTTTAATTTGAATAATTAAACCTAACCCTAATGTATTTGTGTATACTTTTGATTCAAAAACCGGAAAGTAAATATTACTTCCCTGAATTCGATATAATTGAATTCGACGTATAATTCTCTTTCGAGTAATCTCTATTTGATTAACTCTTCTTCGATAACTCTATTTAACTCCGTTTAACTCTATTTGAATAACTAATATTCGATAACTCTATTTAACTTCGTTCGAATAACTAATATTCGATAACTCTATTTAACTCCGTTCAACTCTATTCGAATAACTAATGTTCGACTAACTCCTTTGGATTAACTCATCTTGACTAACTTAACTTAATTAACTCAACTCGATAACTTAACTCGATTATCTTAAGTCCATTATCTTAACTCGATAACTTAACTCCTATCGAATAACTAATATTCGATTAACTCCATTCGCTTGACTCTAGATCGCAGCGATCACAATGGTTACGCCTGATTCCCTCAGGAAACATCCGACCGCCTTAGGCTATCTGCAGCCCTGCGAATTACGCTAGCAGTCGTGCTAAATGGCATATTATTTGGATTAACTCTAACTGATTAACTCTATTGGTTTAACTCTAACTGATTTATTCTAATTGGTTAACCCTAACTGATTACTCTAACTAGTTAACTCAAATCGATTAACTCTATTTGACTAACTCGACTCGACTAACCCCTTTCGAATAACATATTCGATTAACTAACTTCGAATACCATATTTGATTTACTAACTTCAAATACCATATTCGATTTACTAACTTCGAATACCATATTCGATTAACTAACATCGAATACCATATTCGATTAACTCCTTCGAATACCATATTCGATTTACTAACATCGAATACCATATTCGATTAACTAATCTTCGACTAACTAATAGTCGATTAACTCTTTTATTTGCTTAACTAATAGTCGATTAACTTACTTCGACTAATTCGATTAACTTTTATTTGATTATCTTAAATCGATTAACTTTATTTGATTATCTCTAATTGAATAACTAATATTCAAATAACTCTTTTCAAATAACTAAATTCGATTAGCTCCTTCGAATACTAAATTCGATTTAACTCTATTCGATTATCTCTTTTATATCTCGTCAAATTTCCTTTTTATAACGTTTATTTTCTGTTACAACTATTCCCTTTTTTTTTATAACTTCTAATTACCGCTACAAATATTTCCTATTTATAACTTCTATTTACCGTTTCAAATATTCCTTATTTACAACTTCTATTTACCGTTACAAATATTTCTTATTTACAACTTCTATTTACCGTTACAAATATTCCTTTATTCTATTTATTTTCTAAATAAATATCCCTTTTATAAAACTCTATTTGTTTTATAAATACTTTCCTTTTATAAAACCGTGTTCGTTTTATAAATAATTTCCTTTTATAAAATCCTATGATTTTATAAAATTCCTTTATTTCAATATACATTGAAATATTCCTTTTTTTTACAACTCAGGGTTTCTTATGATATTTAAAATATCAAAAAACGATGATCAATATCGTTCTAACATCCATAATCAATAACATATTATAAATCACAACATATATCACAATATATGAAAACAGTAAAATAATTGTTGAGGAATCCAGTGGGATTCCTCCAACCTGTCTCCCTGCATCCGCAGATGTTACACAGTATAATATATATCATATTTCATTTTTAAATGAAATATCCTGCTATACAGAACCATATTTGATTAACAGTACATAGATTAACTATAACTACGTTTTCAATCAAATCTATTTAACAGTCCAGTTTAACAATCAATATACAGCAGTCAATAAAATAAAGTACAATTTATATTAAAATATAAATTGAGGAGAGTTAGTGAGTTTTACTCACATTTCGCGTTAACCGTTAAATAACGATTTGCGTCCGCTGATTCAGACAGACAATTTATTTCACTATAAATTGTAAAGAGCTCCAAACATCTCTGGACTTGTTCCAGTGTGTAGTATTCTTTTATATGGTTCCAATGCTTCAGATGGCACTCGATTCCCTTTTTCTCTTCCGGCCCACTAAGAATATCACTCCAGCCCACTTGAGATCCTCAATCCATAAAATATCCTGCTGTTGCTCCTTACACTAGGTTTACGAAATCATCCCCTCCCAACAAACAAAGCTTCCATTCCAGATGACAACTACACCACCAAACTATTTCCTTGTTAACCCTACAACTGCGGTTAAAACACACAGCTCCAAAACCTCCTTGATTTCATTTCGGACCTAAGCTAAACGTTCTTGCTCCCTATGTCCAACAGAAAACACAGCAAAATATTTACTCATTCACATCACAGTATGAAAACTACCTCCGCCATTTACCAGCATTTCATGCTTCACTGTTTACACAAACTTCGAGCACCATGCCTCCCCCCCCAAACAGAACAGAGCGACCTGCTCGACAACAGTTAATCACCGCACCAAAATCTTTTTTCCCCTTCTGCTAAAAATCCTGATCGAGCTAACATCAGCCTTCCCCAACGTTTTAACTCCATTCTCCTTAGCACCTTCACCATTAAACTTCTTCCCCAAAATCTCAGATGATCCTCCGCCTAAACCCAAACTCGATGCTCCTTTTCTCGTTCACAGCTCTCACGCAAAACAACGCCTCCAAGCAAAACCACCGAACAAGAAAAACACGAAATCCTCCTAATCTCCAGAAAGCTTCTTCTCCGGCTACCTAACGACGGCGCCGACTTCACCAGCGACCTCGTCATCCGAAGGCGCACCCACCCGACAGCATCCCTGTAAACTCGACACCCTCCTTGGACCATCCCTCACCCTATTGTCGAGAAAACCGAGCCCCATATAAGCACTGTAGGGGCTTAGGAAATCATCAGGGAACTCGATTTAACTCGTTTGGGATTTATTTGATTTTGTTTGGCTTGTTTAAGAACTGGATCTCGCGTTTTACTTGCTGAAGGTGGCGGCGGTGTTTTTAAGCTACAGGAGGATATTAGTTTTAGGTCTTAAGCATGGGGTATTTTATAGAGGATTAGTTGGAGGCGTGGCTGTCTGTTGCTCATAGAAATGTTAGGATATTTTTGAGTAACACATTTCGTAAAACTCCGTCTACATACAAACGGATATCGACAAAAATAAAAATACCGGTGGGACCAGCAATGTCCCATGATCCCAAAAATATAATAATACCGGTAGATTAACTCATATTGTGAAACCCCAAAAATATCGTCACAGGTTGCAAAATACTCCAAATAAAAAGTTGCTTATTTAATTAATTAAAAATTACAGTAAAATTCTAAAAATTAAATTATCACTATTTCCCAAAAGAACCTTGTTTAAATTTAAAACCGATATTCTAATATTCTTAAATAACCGTTATGGCCACGAACGAATATACTGCTGTTTTTCTGAATATTTAATTTGGACGTAACTTATAATCTACACAACGAAATCTCGAATTTTCTTTTCCACTAGAAAGATATACTCCACCAGCTCCGTACGTTTCTTGTTTCACAGAAATCCGATTTAAAACGGCTTCTGTATATTCAGTTGAAGTTCGAATCGTCAAATAGCGAACTGCCGCGACGTTACGGGCTCGATTATAATTATAATATAATTATACGTTCTAACATCGTCGATTAAATAATATATTCGTTATTTAAATAATTAAATAAGTTAATTATTACACCGTCAAATATCCGGGTCATTACATTCTTCCCCACTTAAAATAATTTCGTCCTCGAAATTGCTAAGTTAGAGGACGACCCTATCTATTGGAATTCCTAAGATTTGTTTACCCCTTATTTCTGATTCCAACCGAACCAATTTATATTGACTAAAATATTAATTCCTTCCGACTAACCTAAATTTTCAAAAATTCTGAAAATTTTCTAACGCTGAAATTTTTCGGAAAATTTCGCCATAACCTCCTTTGTACAGCCCTATCGGTAAAACTCCAACTCGCCTCTCTAGGCATTCTCCAACCCAAAAGGAAAATCAAACAGCCAAGCGGCTTGCCAATTCGGCTCATCAAAATCTCAAACTCATATGAAATATAAACTTGTACCTTTTTGTCGGGCCTATCATTATATCATTTCCATCGATTAACACCCTGCATATACCAATGTCATACTAATCTAACTTCGATTAGTTTATATCCTCAACTCAAACCATTCGCTTATACTTGAGTCGAATTTCACTTAAACTCCAATATCCAATTTCAACTCTTGGTTTATCAACTTAATTTCATTCAGATTATTCTATAATCCAATCCAGTTTTAATTTAACTTAGTTCAAGTTAAATTCAAATTTATTATTCACTTTCACTATTTTAACCTATTTAACTTCATAAGTTAAATTTAGATTTCAAATTTCAAATCCCTGTGTTTATTCAAATCACTTGATATCATAATAACAATTCAAAATCCTTCGAATTCCTGAATAACTTGTTTTTGAAAAACAATTTCAAAACAAAATCTTTGGTAGTAATCCGTCACTTTAGAAACTCGAAAATGAACACCGATGATGTATCGATCCATCATCGGAATCTATTTCCCAGCAATCCAGGTGAGTTCAATACTATATCACTTTCAGTTTGAAAAACATTTTCAAAATCTCCCAGGAACTTAAAATTTCCTTATTTTAATTCCAATCTGATTTAAATTCAGATTTACTTCATTTCATTTCATATACTTTACTTATATGAATTCTGATCAGTTATTTACATAACCATTTCACTTCTTATAACCTCATTCGATTATAATAACAACCAACACAACCAATTATACTATGTTAATTTCAAAACATACCATGTCGGTTCATCGTGTTCAAGTGTTTATAAAGCTCCTACCGATACAGTGGATCAAACTGATCGACCAGAATTTATAAGCCACTCAACCAATAAATCTCCACAATATAAATCACTTTATATTAACTAACAAATACGCACTCGTAGATATACACTCAAACTCAGTCTAGGATATTACTAATTCCATCTCTACTGAATCACGCCACAGAGCCAAGGTAATTCGCTTAACTTAAGCTCTGATACCAACTGTAGTGACCCGAAAATCCGGTCCAATTTGAGCTGACTAAATAACACAAGTCCAACCACAAATTGCACTGGAAATTCAAGAAACTAATAGAAAGAAGATAGAGGGTGAGGAAAGATAAGGTAGAACTATTAGAATAGAAGAAGAAGAACATCATCATCAGAGTAAACACGAATCTCACAGCGGAACGAATAAAATATAACATAACTTTTGAAATACAAAGTTATAACTGTTTATACATACCATTTTCAGAGTACAACATATAACATCACAGCGGAATAAATAATAGCTATCGACTGCTGAAGCCTCCTGCTCCAAGCTCTCCAAGTGCATCTGTAAATCCCGACTACTTGACTGCCCGTACAAATTTAGGCACCCAAGAGTTTAGGGAAGACAAAACAAATAAACTCCGGGTCAGTCATGTGACTGGTGTGAGTAAACTCAAATCATTTAAACAGGTATATGATATCTCAAAAGACCACGCCGCGAATACGGAACGGGTTTTTCCCTTAAGAGAATCCAAACATCTTTGAAAAGCAATATCATTCTGATATTATGATAATGTCTAAATACAAATAGATATCAGTCTAGTAGAAACACTTACATCTCACGTTCTACATATATAGTATACAATCAAAACCGCAAGCACGTATTGGGTAATGGATTTCCAACTATGACAAGGTATGGAACCACCTTCCGATCAGTGTACTCTAGGAACGATACACTGGAGTTCAACAAGAACATCTTGTAACTCAGCCACACATGACCGACCACTCATTTCGCTTGAGTGTATCGAATGTACATCACCAACGGTTGGGATCAGCAACCGTTTCCCATATATATATGGGACAGCATTGATAGATTAAAAGAAGCAAATGAATATTCTCTAGATAGGTGATTACACACCCTACTTCGGTGCGACCGACTTAGCCATGCTGCCTGCCCGATTTCTGTCACTTACCGGATGTGAGGCTAGAAGCTACGCTTACTTTCCATTCATTTATAACACGATCACTTTGAATGCCACATTATCAGATCCGTAAATCATTAGTTGGTTTATACAAATACCCTGGATGTTATGCTAAGGGATAAATCCGTTGCAACCATATATATTTATGCAGACCAACCCATTCGATCATTGGAAATACTTTGTCAGACATTCGTCCATTTACGTTCGTTCTGGGACTGAACGAAACCGAAGGCACTATTCAGTACACCCATCTTAGTCCATTGTTATCTAAGATTTATACAACAGCCCTTGCACTTTACTCCGTCTTCAATATATTCAGCATATATGATTCGCAACGCTTATGCCAATACAGAGTGGTTCTTTGGATAATAATCCAACCGGTCTCTCCATATTAACAACGCAAAATGGTCAAAACATTTGATAGTCTGTGATTTAACTATCAAAGGAAAACTCGTGTGCAAACAACAATATTATTTCCAGTTGGAAATTATATCAATCAATCATCATTCAACTTTTATCCCTTTAGTTCATTAATTTACTTATCTCCTGTTTCCCTATATTCTAAATTTCTTATTTTCTAATTTTAGAAAATATACTTTATTAACAATGGAAAACATTTCCATTTCCTTGTTTTCTATATTAGAAAAACATTTCTGATTTCTTATTTGGAAAACATTTCTAAAGTTCCTTCATTGGATTTAAACAGATGTTTAAATAAAACATCGCTATGCCAACTCAAACCATTATTGAATTCACTTAACCATCATTCACTATCAAACCTTACCATTCCTTAGTTAAGAAGGAAGTCAATCAAGTTGGGGTATAATTACCTCTCAGACCTTAACTGAACAACGTTATAACTTCGAAATAGTAACAGTTTATCTTTTTAAACCTTTAACAACTTCTTCACGTAACTCTCGGATTCAATTTACGAATCCACTTCTTTATTGAAACATTTGATTATAACGATAACGTTATAATCCCTACTTTCACAATATCTAACTTCAATTATAACCTTTTTCTTTAATTTGAATAATTAAACCTAACCCTAATGTATTTGTGTATACTTTTGAACCGGAAAGTAAATATTACTTCCCTGAATTCGATATAATTGAATTCGACGTATAATTCTCTTTCGAGTAATCTCTATTTGATTAACTCTTCTTCGATAACTCTATTTAACTCCGTTTAACTCTATTTGAATAACTAATATTCGATAACTCTATTTAACTTCGTTCGAATAACTAATATTCGATAACTCTATTTAACTCTGTTCAACTCTATTCGAATAACTAATGTTCGACTAACTCCTTTGGATTAACTCATCTTGACTAACTTAACTTAATTAACTCAACTCGATAACTTAACTCGATTATCTTAAGTCCATTATCTTAACTCGATAACTTAACTCCTATCGAATAACTAATATTCGATTAACTCCATTCGCTTGACTCTAGATCGCAGCGATCACAATGGTTACGCCTGATTCCCTCAGGAAACATCCGACCGCCTTAGGCTATCTGCAGCCCTGCGAATTACGCTAGCAGTCGTGCTAAATGGCATATTATTTGGATTAACTCTAACTGATTAACTCTATTGGTTTAACTCTAACTGATTTATTCTAATTGGTTAACCCTAACTGATTACTCTAACTAGTTAACTCAAATCGATTAACTCTATTTGACTAACTCGACTCGACTAACCCCTTTCGAATAACATATTCGATTAACTAACTTCGAATACCATATTTGATTTACTAACTTCAAATACCATATTCGATTTACTAACTTCGAATACCATATTCGATTAACTAAAATCGAATACCATATTCAATTAACTCCTTCGAATACCATATTCGATTTACTAACATCGAATACCATATTCGATTAACTAATCTTCGACTAACTAATAGTCGATTAACTCTTTTATTTGCTTAACTAACATTCGACTAACTAATAGTCGATTAACTTACTTCGACTAATTCGATTAACTTTTATTTGATTATCTTAAATCGATTAACTTTATTTGATTATCTCTAATTGAATAACTAATATTCAATTAACTCTTTTCAAATAACTAAATTCGATTAGCTCCTTCGAATACTAAATTCGATTTAACTCTATTCGATTATCTCTTTTATATCTCGTCAAATTTCCTTTTTATAACGTTTATTTTCCGTTAAAACTATTCCCTTTTTTTTTATAACTTCTAATTACCGTTACAAATATTTCCTATTTATAACTTCTATTTACCATTTCAAATATTCCTTATTTACAACTTCTATTTACCGTTACAAATATTCCTTATTTACAACTTCTATTTACCGTTACAAATATTCCTTTATTCTATTTATTTTCTAAATAAATATCCCTTTTATAAAACTCTATACGTTTTATAAATACTTTCCTTTTATAAAACCGTGTTCGTTTTATAAATAATTTCCTTTTATAAAATCCTATGATTTTATAAAATTCCTTTATTTCAATATACATTGAAATATTCCTTTTTTTACAACTCAGGGTTTCTTATGATATTTAAAATATCAAACAACGATGATCAATATCGTTCTAACATCCATAATCAATAACAGATTATAAATCACAACATATATCACAATATATGAAAACAGTAAAATAATTGTTGAGGAATCCAGTGGGATTCCTCCAACCTGTCTCCCTGCATCCATAGATGTTACACAGTATAATATATATCATATTTCATTTTGAAATGAAATATCCTGCTATACAGAACCATATTTAATTAACAGTACATAGATTAACTATAACTACGTTTTCAATCAAATCTATTTAACAGTCCAGTTTAACAATCAATATACAGCAGTCAATAAAATAAAGTACAATTTATATTAAAATATAAATTGAGGAGAGTTAGTGAGTTTTACTCACATTTCGCGTTAACCGTTAAATAACGATTTGCGTCCGCTGATTCAGACAGACAATTTATTTCACTATAAATTGTAAAGAGCTCCAAACATCTCTGGACTTGTTCCAGTGTGTAGTATTCTTTTATATGGTTCCAATGCTTCAGATGGCACTCGATTCCCTTTTTCTCTTCCGGACCACTAAGAATATCACTCCAGCCCACTTGAGATCCTCATTCCATGAAATATCCTGTTGTTGCTCCTCACACCAGGTTTACGAAATCATCCCCTCCCAACAAACAAAGCTTCCATTCCAGATGAAAACTACACCACCAAACTATTTCCTTGTTATCCCTACAACTGCGGTTAAAACACACAGCTCCAAAACCTCCTTGATTTCATTTCGGACCTGAGCTAAACGTTCTTGCTCCCTATGTCCAACAGAAAATACAGCAAAATATTTACTCATTCACATCACAGTATGAAAACTACCTCCGCCATTTACCAGCATTTCAAGCTTCACTGTTTACTCAAACTTCGAGCACCATGCCTCCCCCCCCCAAACAGAACAGAGCGACCTGCTCGACAACAGTTAATCACCACACCAAAATCTTTTTTCCCCTTCTGCTAAAAATCCTGATCGAGCTAACATCAGCCTTCCCCAACGTTTTAACTCCATTCTCCTTAGCACCTTCACCATTAAACTTCTTCCCCAAAATCTCAGATGATCCTCCGCCTAAACCCAAACTCGATGCTCCTTTTCTCGTTTGCAGCTCTCACGCAAAACAACGCCTCCAGGCAAAACCACCAAATAAGAAAAACACGAAATCCTCCTAATCTCCAGAAAGCTTCTTCTCCGGCTACCTAACGACGGCGCCGACTTCACCAGCGACCTCGTCATCCGAAGGCGCACCCACCCGACAGCATCCCTGTAAACTCGACACCCTCCTTGGACCATCCCTCACCCTATTGTCGAGAAAACCGAGCCCCATATAAGCACTGTAGGGTCTTAGGAAATCATCAGGGAACTCGATTTAACTCGTTTGGGATTTATTTGATTTTGTTTGGCTTGTTTAAGAACTGGATCTCGCGTTTTACTTGCTGAAGGTGGCGGCGGTGTTTTTAAGCTACAGGAGGATATTAGTTTTAGGTCTTAAGCATGGGGTATTTTATAGAGGATTAGTTGGAGGCGTGGCTGTCTGTTGCTCATAGAAATGTTAGGATATTTTTGAGTAACACATTTCGTAAAACTCCGTCTACATACAAACGGATATCGACAAAAATAAAAATACCGGTGGGACCAGCAATGTCCCATGATCCCAAAAATATAATAATACCGGTAGATTAACTCATATTGTGAAACCCCAAAAATATCGTCACAGGGTGCAAAATACTCCAAATTAAAAGTTGCTTATTTAATTAATTAAAAATTACAGTAAAATTCTAAAAATTAAATTATCACTATTTCCCAAAAGAACCTTGTTTAAATTTAAAACCGATATTCTAATATTCTTAAATAACCGTTATGGCCACGAACGAATATACTGCTGTTTTTCTGAATATTTAATTTGGACGTAACTTACAATCTACACAACGAAATCTTGAATTTTCTTTTCCACTAGAAAGATATACTCCACCAGCTCCGTACGTTTCTTGTTTCACAAAAATCCGATTTAAAACGGCTTCTGTATATTCAGTTGAAGTTCGAATCGTCAAATAGCGAACTACCGCGACGTTACGGGCTCGATTATAATTATAATATAATTATACGTTCTAACATCGTCGATTAAATAATATATTCGTTATTTAAATAATTAAATAAGTTAATTATTACACCGTCAAATATCCGGGTCATTACAGCTTATTTTTTAATTATTATAATATATACATTCAAACCTTAAATTAAATAAATTTCAAGTCATTAATTCTTAAAATAAATCATTTTAAATATTTAAAAAATAAAATTATTCCTTAATAAATATGGGTTATTACAAATTTCGATATGGCTACGCAACGGCCTAAATTCATATCCAACCATTTACAGGCCTATGATTATATTGTAATCTGAATTCTTCTTAGGATCAGAAATAAAAGAAGATAATATTAATAAAATATGAAACATAACTCTTATGATAAATTTCCACTTTAATTTACGAATACACCTGAACTAAGTAAGCGAACATAAAATTCATTTAACTTTGCAGTATTGTTGCGAACAAGGCAATGAAAGTGTAGTTTAAAACATTAAACGCATTTGAAGTAATCACATTACAAAAAATAGTTGTATATTTTAGCAGTGTAAAATTTAATTGCTAATTCAATGAAGGGTTTTTATGTGATTTATAAGGGATACTATTTCGGTTTTTCTATTTATGGTAGTTTTAAATTATTACAGTTATCTATCATTATGCTTTGTTAAATCATTGCAAATTGCATCATATTAACTCATTTTTTAACCAGAAAAGAAAATACATATAATTGAGAGGTCGATACAAATTCTATTCCAAGTCAAACCTATCAAATATGCCTAAATGAAGTTATGAACAAGGATCTCAAAGTTTCAACACCAAACCCACAACATCGATCCATGCCATCTGGTATAATTACATATTCTTAAGGTTTGAAATATCAAAACCTCATGCTATCATGACTCTAAGATCCGTACTGGCCTCTACACTAAGTTGCATAGCAATCGGATGTTCAAGACTCAACAAATTCGATGGATTAAACAATTTTAAGATAGCTAAGAATGGTACATTTGCAAGTACAAACTATTAGAGTCCAAACCTCACCAAATTTTGTAGGAAACACAAGAATAAGACAACAAGAAAATATATGAAGTCAAACAAGTAAGAATGCCTAAATCTATTGATCGATATCGATCCATGAGGCTTGGTCAAATGATGTAATGACCCACTTTTTCCATATAGTTTAAGCCAACATCTAACAACTCAAGTCAACTCAAATTGCACAAAAAAAGATTGTTAATAGAAAGAAATTAGAGGGTGAGAGAAGAAATAAAGAAATATTAGAATAGAAGAATAAGAAGATCAGAAACTCGCAGCGGAATGGACAAGATATAATGATCAACAATACCTTACTCAAAGGGAAATTGTATATATATGATTACAACATCAGAGTATACATCCATGTTCATCAATACACATAGCAGAATAATTGGTACCAGTAAATACATCTCGACTTCAGCTCCTCTTCTGAAACTGCAAATGAAAACCTAACCTATAAATATACTCAGTCTGACCTGAGTACATTTGAAGCAAAGAAAAATTCTCCCGGATAAGTCTGGAATACTATCAGTGATAAATTCATAACAAAACAAGTTGTTTAACTTTGAAAATCCTTTTTGAAAGAAAAGGATAATAGTAAAACCAGTCGACACAGAAACACGGATGGTTTTTACCTAACTATAACCAATTAACATTTTTGATATATCAAAATCCGGTGATATTATATGTGATGACCCAAACTTCCCTGTAAAGGAAAGCCGGATTGCTTTGAGAACAACACACATCCGAACACAAAACAGAAGAATATTTCATTGCTTATTACAACAATTACATCAGAGTACAAGATTATTCCAGAGTATGAATAATTATACAACAGAAAATTATATCAGAGATTTAAATTACAAATAATTAGCAGCGGAAAAATAATACAAAATACAACTGAAAGAAACACACAGACACAGAACTTTCTGAATATCGCTTCAGCTGTAGACCAGGATCCTGTGAAGATAATATCTGCAAAACTAAACTATTGACTATCTATGTGGAAAATAGAGGGACCCAGAGTTTAGGAAGGAACAATAAACTCCACGTCAGTCATGGGAATGGTATGAGAACTCAAAACAGTTATTAGTTTGACCTTAAAGTTAGGTAAATAAAATTAATAACTGTTTTGAGTTCTCATACCAGTCCCATGACTGACCTGGAGTTTATTGTTCCTTCCTAAACTCTGGGTGCCCATATTTTCCACATGGGAAGTCAGTAGTTTAGTTTTGCAGACATTATCTTCACAGGATCCTGATCTATAGCTAAAGCGAAATTCGGAAAGCTCTGTGTCCGTATATTTCTTTCAGTTGTATTTTGTATTATTTTTCCACTGCTAATTATTTGTAATTTAAATCTCTGATATTATTTTCTGTTGTATAATTATTCATACTCTAGAATATTCTTGTACTCTGATGTAATTGTTGTAATAAACAATGAAATATTCTTCTGTTTTGTGTTCTGATGTGTGTTGTTCTCAAAGCAATCCGGCTTTCCTTTACGGGGAGTTTGGGTCGTCACATTATAATAGTGTCTATCAAATCACAAATAAATAACCGTCTTACGAAACGCTTGCATCTCACGCTCCATATGCATAATATAAAATCAAAACCATTGGGCTTTTATTGGTGAATGGATTCTAACTACGAAATGGTATGCGACCACCTTTTGATCAGTGTATTCTAGGGATGATATAATGGGGTTCAATAAGAACATCTTG
This sequence comes from Allium sativum, assembly GCA_030737875.1. NCBI lineage: Eukaryota > Viridiplantae > Streptophyta > Magnoliopsida > Asparagales > Amaryllidaceae > Allium > Allium sativum. The sequence continues at coordinate 487,594,640 of CM060926.1, read as the reverse complement.
TAACTCGACCACACATGACCGACCACCCATTTTGCTTGAGTGTATCGAATATATTGTCACCAATGTTTGGTATCAACATAACCGATTCCCGGGAGATAAAGAAGCGAAAGAAGAACAAATAAGACCTTTCTCTAGATCAGTGACAAATATACCCTAATGGGAATGACCCACATAACCACGCTGCCTGCCCGATTTCTGTCATTTCACGGTTGATGAGGCTTAAGGTCACGATTTCCTTTTCAGAGAACACCTCCATATCTTTGAATGCCACATCGTCAGATCCATCAAATCACTAATTGACGTCCACAAATACACTCTGGGTGTTAACAAGAGAATATATCTACCACCAAACTTGGTATATTTGTAAAAATCAACGTACGTGACTCTTAAGGAAATATTCTGCCAGACATTCGTCCATACAATTTATCTAGGAACAATATGAACCGAAGGCACCTTCCTATCGCATCCTTATATTGGAATCACCCTAAGGATCAGTAACGGGTAGTCCTTGCAATCCGTAGAATCCAGTCACGACAAAACCACAGTTTATCTTTGGGAGCTAACCAGAGATTATAAGTAGTCCTTCTGTTTCATGAAGATCTACGGTCTTCATTGCTTCATCTTTATTTGCTACAAGTTAGTTTCGATCCCAACGTTGATTCGAAGTGGTTTTATGTCTATTTCTCATCCTGGTCTCTTTGAAACAACACATCAAAAAGCACAATAAGGTATTTCTTTGATAGTCGGGTTTTTAACTATCTTTCAAACAATATGATCAAGTATATTGGCAACTTAGGTCTTTATATTTAAAATTATTCAATTGAAACAATTCATCGATTTAAAATTTGATTACATATTCTTATCCCAACTCTCAATGTTTTCGTTACTTCGAAAACGTTATTATATATTCGCCAATCCCTTTCATTTCTTTATTTTGGAAATATCGTTACATTTCCATAAAAACCCTTTCTATTTCCTTACATGGCAATATTATCATATTCACAAAATCTTCATTGTATTCCCTTTATTTTGGAAATAATAAACTAATTCCAACTTGCTTTACCATTACAAACTAATACCGTCCCTCGATAATAGTGAAGCTGTTCAGGTTGGGGTATTTTAATTACCTCTCAGACCTTGATCGGCTACATTCTTATCTTGAAATAGATAAATGTTTATAACTCAAAATCATATTACTAAAACTATCAACCAAATTCTTATTTCTATTTTATTCGAAACATGGTTTATAAACCATATTCCTATTCTGGGAAATCTCGATTGATTATAACTATTTCTATTCAATCCATATATTAAATCGTTCTTCCCAATCTTACCTTTAACTTCTAATTCCATTTATCACTTGGATTATCCACTTATTTAATACTTCAAACAAAATATTTAATCACCATATTATAAACTAAAAATTTAGATTTTTACAACTGAAACCCATTTATTAACTTTCTTTTGCCCAAAACCATTGATGTTCTTCATCTTTGTCTTTTTACATTTTCTTTCTATTCAAATTACTTTACTTAATTTAGTAACATCTCTTTTTTAATCGATACCTAGTTTGATTTCCCTTTACAAAATCCTTCCTAATATTTGAATTTGAAAATCCAATTTAACCACATTTCAACACAATTATTATCTTAAATGAATTTCATTTAAGAAATAATCATTTTAAGTACCAATAATTAAATAATAATTAAATTTATCATTGCTGAAGTAAAAACAGTTTACTTCTTCATTAACTAAAATAGATTAGTTGATCACGTAATTAAATAATAACTGGCTATGTCGATTAATAATCATTTAAAAAACATCGTCAAATAAAAAGGTAATTATTAGTTAAGAAATCTTAAAAATAATTATTTACTAAACCATTTTATCAGATTAATTGAAGATCAGTTAATCTTATAATCAACTTCAAACAAAAACAGTTGATTTAGTCAATTTCAGACTATCAGTTAATTATTTAACTGATTTCAAATTACTTCTTCCTATGAGATTAATATCATTAATCTAATAATATCATTTAATTATTTTCTTTAGAAACAGTTGCCATAAATAATTAACTTGTAGGTTACTTATCTTATTATTCGTTTACAAAACTTCTTTAACGTAACTTCTTATTACATAATCATTTTATAATGTTAAAACCAATTTTTATATCAATTTATTTCTAAACTCCATTTATAAAAATATAATAAATATAACTGGAAAACTCACTTCAGTTATAAAAATAAAATTTATAGCTTAACCGCGTCAATTCGCCTGACGGCAAACCAACAACTAAAGAGAAAAGTGGATTTTAAGCCATCTACTGCCAATCCCTCAACCAATACTATTTATTGATTGAAAATACAACAACGTTGAATTTCAATTCAATGTCAATATCCAAGCAGGTTTTCAGTGTCATTTGGGTTCAATCGGTGCATATATAAATAATATAAAAACAAATAGCGCATATAATATATTGAGGAATCCGATTGGATCTCTCCAACCTATTCTTCCCTGCAAAACTTCATCATTTAATAATAATAATAATAATAATAATAATTGAAATAAATATTCTAATCTAGATCATTCATTTTGGCATAAATAATGTCGATAATCAATAAACAATCAATAATCAACCAAGCAACCAATCATCCAAATTCATACTAATAATGATAAATTATAATTACATGAATTTAATCACATCACGATATTTCAGAAAGCATGAGAATTAACTCACATTATTTCAATTTGATTTCATTGTTATTTCGTTTAATTTTAAACAGGGTTTAAAATTAAACAAAAACTCGACAGCTTCCGTATCCTTCCAACTTAACCGAGCAGCATAGTACTTTTAATGGCGATTCCAATGTTACTAATTTTGTTTAATTCTATTCACATAATAAAAAGTTATTTATATTTAAATAATGCTATATAATTTTAATTAACAATTCCTTAATTACAAACTAAATAGATTAATTACTTTTATTAGAATTATACAAATTGGTTCATTGACTCTCATTCGTCTATGCTTTCTTGCCTCCTTAGAGAATGGAACCATGATGAAAATTGCATGAATAATAATATTACTTTTATTTATTAAATTAAATAAAGAAATTACCTTAATGATGATTGTTTAGGTTAAACAAAATACGTTTATTTCAGCTAATTGCGGTCCATAAACCATTTCCTTCTGCTGTCTTGACGCCACTGTTCCACCTGCACAACCCCATATAAGGGTCAACAATTTAATTTCATAATAAGTTCCCTTAATTAAGTTTAATCAGTAACTAATTACTTCTGTTAATTGGCCGATCAGCCTTTCTCCTTCAATATTGCTATACCAGGTTCTAACTTTTCATAGATCTCGATATCAACCCAATGCGCGTTGTACCTACCATCAGAACACCATCGACAACCGCCCATCTCCTCGCCCCAGCCGCACTGACCCTCGACCCAAAAATTTCGCAATTTGGTTCTGCCCTTTGCCTCAAAATCACCATTAACAGCCAGCACTTCGTGCACGTTTCCCGGCGACTCCAGTTCCCTAGACCTGATCGTAGTCGTTCACTGTAAGGATCTTGATGAGCAAAGCAAGTTTCCCGTTGGAAGAATTACGATTAAATTCACGGATTTTAAGATTTGAAGGAGAAAAGAATTGAGGATTCGCAGCCGTTAAATTGTCTAGTGGAGGCGTTGAATTTAAGTTGACCACGCTTTGGTCTGATAGATGCGCAAATTAGGATTAGAACTATTTATTTACATTTCTGGGTAAAATAATGGACGGGAAAGATGTGGTATATTTTAAATGTGAAGAAACATGGAAATAAAGTTTGTGTGGGGTTCACGGATCATGTGTAGGAAGGAACCGAGAAGTGTGCACAGTAAGGAATTGGTTTTATTTATATTAATTGTAATGAAACTTACGCATGAAGCTTTTAGTAGAAAAAACACTTCATATGGCCTCCGTTTGAGATGAAACTTCTAATTCTATCATAATAAAATATATCAGATCCGATGGGACAGGTTTTGTCAAATTCCGAGGTCGTTTCTGAAAAGTCCTATATAAATCACAGGATAAAAATCACGCATTTAAATTTCCCATGATCACCAAATAAATCCAATCAAATTGAATTGAAATTCTACTAGACCTTTTCCTTATGGATCCAATGAAATTTGTTTCGCTAAAATCATAGTTCGTTTGGCTAGTCGTTTATTCCCTTAAATTTACCCCTATCTAAATTGGCCAAAATAATATAAACAATTAAATAAAAATCTAGTCGTTTATCGTTGCCACGATCAAACAGTAAGTCCGATTGACACGAAAATTGAAATCCTACCATAATTAACTAATATGAATCTAATGGCACAAGTTTCATTGCATTCCGAGACTCTTGTCTGGAACGCTATTTTATACACTAAACAATGCTATTTTGGATACCAAAATAGCCGATGTCCAAAAATAACAAACTACCTGCCTATTCTGACTCTAAACGTCAATACGAACTCGACATAATTGGTTTTATAGTTTAATTCGATCGTCTGCTTAAGTTATACACAAATACCCCTCTATTAAATTAATTAAATGATGCGATGTATAAAATGACCGGTCGTTTACGGCTGCCGTGGTCACATACGACATCGATTTGCCACGAAATTTAATACCATACAATAATTTAACGTTATGGTTCCAATGAAACTAATTTTATTGAAACCAAACTCTATTTGCAAAAATGGTTATTTTTAAAACTATAAAATATTATTTAAATTCAAAAATAATTCAAATAAAATAATAAAAAATTATTATCGTCATATTTATCCAAATAAAATTATTATATAGTTATACAACTCGATATCATTTATTTCGAGTCAAACGATGTCCAAATTATATTAAAACCCTTTTTAAATATATTAAATAAATGCTATAATTTAATAACGATTTCCAAAGCGACTATTTTAAAATTTTTGTTGGACATAACTAACAATCTACAACATGAAATCTCAATTTTTCTCTTCCATATGAAAATTATAATCAATTAGATTCCAATGTTTCGTGTTTAACGGAAATCAGACTTAAATTTGATCATGTATAATCAGTTGAAGTTGAAAACTCAATATTATAAACTACCATGCCATTTCAAGGTCGTTTATAATTATATTTAAAATTAACGTTCAAACTTCGTTTTTATAAGATAATTACATATTAAAATCTATTAATAATTCCAAATATAATTTTTAAAATAACAAATTAAATTAAATATTTGTCTACCAAAAATACGGGACATTACGTTTTTTCCCCTAAAAGAATTTCGTCCCTGAAATTACTAAGGTAGGAAAAATGTTACAAACCCATTCACTTTAAAAATCCATTTTATTTCAAACCAAAAACCAATTCATTATCGTTAAATAAATTTTCAAAAATATCAAAAAAATTCTAACACTTTAAATTTCTGGAAAAATTCGGCAGAGTCTCCCCTGCGTTGAGTGCCGTCTATGATATCGCAAGAACAAATAATATATATACATCGACCCACACGATCGGAAAACAAAACCAAAATTAAAATTTTCGTGTAGGCGTACATTTTGCGAGTGCTAATAAGCGATCAACAATAAGCAATAACTGAGCTTGCTCAATTATATGCAGCTCTAACCAAATTGGATTCAATCAATTCCAAAACTCTATCGATATAGGCTTTAAAATGGATTATCTCTTCTGCACCTGTTCTTAACTCATATAAAATTCATTTGTTTCATAATCAGACAAATTGGTTCAAACATCTACATCAACTATTCCATTCAAATTTATTATACTGGAATTCATTCCTTGTCTTCAATTCATTCAACTTTTTTTATCAAATCATCGATGAATTCTATTCAACCATTAAACATATATCAAACAAAGAAAGCACAACCAATTTAATGTATCCATCTAATTATTAATTAATTCCAATTAGTTTGGCTAAACCCAATTAATATTCAATATTAATATTTACTTGTTTGCCTACATTTTGGTTAAATTATTTCATATTCAATTTGAATTATATTCAAAACAAAAAACAGAGTAATATAACTGTATTTTGAGAAATTAGGTTGGTATAGAAATATAACTTGGGCAAAATTACTACATTTGACATCTTCAAAAATAATTTGAAAATAGTTTTATATTCAATTACAAATATGCGCTCTAGAATATATATGCTCAAACTCAATCTAGGGTATTATTAACCCAATCTCTATTAAGTTAGGCCACAAAGCCAAGGTTATTACTAAACCTTGTGCTTTGATACCAACTAAAATGACCCACTTTTTCCGTATAGTTTAAGCCAACATCTAACAACTCATGTCAAATCAAATTGCACAAGATATGGATTATGAATAGAAAGAAATTAGAGGGTGAGAGAAGAAAGAAAGTAATATTAGAATAGAAGAATAAGAAGATCAGAAACTCACAGCAGAATGGAAAAAATATAATGATCAATAATACTTTACTCAAAGGGAAATTGTATATATATGATTACAACATCAAAATATGCATTCACATCGATCAACACACACAATGGAATAACTAGTACCAGTAAATACGTCTCGACTTCAGCTTCTCTTCTGAAACTCCAAAAGAAAACCTAACTTGGAAATATATTCAATCTGACCCGAGCACATTTGAAGAAAAGAAAAATTCACCCGGATCAGTCTGGAATACTATTAGTGATAAATTCATAATACAAACAAATTCCTTAACTTTAAAAATCCTTTTTGAAAGAAAAGGATAATAGTAAGACCATCCCACACATAAACATGGACGGTTTTTACCTTATTATAACCCAATAACATTTTTGATATATCAAAATCTGGTGATATTATAATAGTGTCTATCAAATCACAAATAAATAACCATCTAACGGAAAGCTTGCATCTCACGCTTTACATAAATAATACAAAATCAAAAACCGTAGGGCGTTTATTGGTGAATGGATTTCCAACTATGGCAAGGTATGGGTTCACCTTCCGATCAGTGTACTCTAGAGATGATACATTGGGGTTCAACAAGCACATCTTGTAACCCAGCCGCACATGACCGAGCACTCATTTTGCTTGAGTGTTATAATGAACCGAACTCCCCCGGTAAAGAAAGCCCGGATTGAGATGAGGACAACACACAAAAGAACGCAGACGGAAGAACATTCATTGTTATTACAATAATTCCACCAGATACAAGAATATACGGAGTATAAATAATTACATTCGACAAATATCAGAGATTTATATTACATTTAAATACATCGCAGCGGAAAATAATACAAAAGCATAACTAGAAGTAATGCACGGATACAGAGCTTTCCAAGCATTGTTCCAACTGTAAATCAGGATCCTGTGAATATAAATCTGCAAAACCAAAACTACTAGCTGCACGTGTGCAAAATAGGGGCACCCAGAGTTTAGGTTAAAACAATAAACTCCAGGTCAGTCATGTGACTGGTGTGAGAACTAAAACAATTATTAATCTTTATTTTTAAAGTTAGGTAAATCAAGTGACCACGCCGTATAACACGGAACGGGTTTCCTCCCAAGAATACCAGTGCATAAAACAAACAGCGCAATGCTAAATAAAGAAAAATGAAGCTGTTATAAGACCCAGGTCCCATCACACAATGCAATGCAAGCCGGAGGATAGGGTTTTTACCTTATAACAGCCAAAGCATGCTTGATACCTTAAAAACACGTTATTTGATACTATTATAGGTGTATAGTGTCAAAACAATTTCAGTCATAAATATCAATCATAGGCGGCAAGAATGACCCATACCACTATGTCGCCATACTAGGTTCTACAAATAAAACCGCACTATCACCTTTTGGAAATTGGATTTCCGTCATGAGTCGAGGCAAGGGGCAAGCTCTTCTCCGTTCGAGACACTCTAGCAAATGTCTCAGGACCGCACACAGCAATCCTTGGATCTTCAGGGCCGGTCCTCTCTTACTTTTGAGGATTGGCAATTCTGAGCACACGTTTCTCGGTCCTTACAGACCTATATCCGAGGCGCTTCGTATCCAACAACCACACAGGTGAAAAGTATATAAATGTCAGAGCTGGTAGGTCACTGACACCACCATAGCTAGAAAGAAACGTCGTGCTCTCCCTGCAGTCACTATCCTGTTTTTGACTCATACCGAGGTGTGAGGCTCGTGAATTCACGCTATACACAAAGCTACGCCACATAGGCCGTGCTTTGATCATCAACCACAAGACTTTTCTTTTCAACATAAGCCTTGATCAATTTGCCACTTACGCGTGCCACAATGGCAATTCACTCCATGCGGCTGATGTCCATCGATATACAATCTCTGAGATCGTACGTCTCAGAGAAGGGCGTTAAGCAAGAGAATAAATTCTCCGCCGCCAAACAGATGTATATTTAATAGAGATCAATCAACATAGAATAAAATCCAATGTCAGACACACAATCCATTTACAAGTTCGTTCTTGGTCTGAACGAAACCGGAGGCACTTTCCTCGCATATCCATCCATCTCCAAGTACGTCTGGACGATCACCAACTGTTTCCCTCATCTTGGGTGTACAGCCCAATCGAGATCATCAGTAATCACCCAGACGATGTGAAAACTTCCGGTCTTCAACCACCGTCTTCATCTTCGACATCTCGTCGAATCGGTTATTCAGAATGGGTATAAACCCGGCCTTTCTGAACAACCCACGTATATGATAAACAAATGTTACACAAACACAAAAAACGCCTCATTCCAATTCAGAATATTCTTTTTATTCTAGTTTTCACATTCTTAGGGAATAGGTTCCCATAATTTTATAAAATATTTTACATAACAAAAATAGTGATGTGTTGACAGTACTCATGTGTTGAGATTAGTCATGTGTTGAAAGAAATACAGATTCATGTATTGAATAGAATAAATATTCATTTGTTGAATAGAATAACGAATTTATTGAAATATATAAAGCCGTGTTGATTATATTCATTTTATAATGAATATAGAAAAGAAATGATTTCTAAATATAACGGTTTGAAAATATTATCATTCATATAGTAATGATATGAAATATTCAATTTTGATTTGAAATTGAATATAGAGTTGAAATGGTTTTGAAAACGAATTTAAAACGATTTATAAAATACGTTTTAAAAGGAAATGAACGAAATATATATAATATATATATAATGGCCTGAATAGAACACGCCGCGCCGCAGCAGTTCGTGAATTTCGACCATTGACTTCAAATTGACGTTGCGGGAGATCCGACCGTCGGATTCTCCTAAAACTGGAACCGTTGGGTTCGTATCGAAAAGAGCTTTCCAATGAATATTAGAAATTTGAAATACAACTGTTGGATTTGGAATTATGTCCAAATCAAATTTGAAAAAGGTCGTTGTAAGTGCTGTTCGATGGCCGTTGATGGAAATCGACTGTACAGGCCTTGATAAAATTATTCAAAATATTAATAATTTGTGTAAAATCATAATATGTGAATTGGAAAGAACTGGGATGAAAAACTCCATATTTGAAAGGATAAAAATAGATTTTTATCGAAATGAACTGGTTTTGAACTAGAACTAAAATCAATTTATTTTTGAAATGAATAAATTGAATTTGAATTGGTTTTGAAAATAACCAAAATTTCCAATATATATAAAGTGGAAGTGGATCTGAATCGAAATTGTCTTTGGAATATTTCGATGTTGGATTTCGTGATTATACAAATAACGTTATGGGAATTTGAAAGATATATAAATATCGTTATTTCCAATACGATATTTGTTGGTCGTAGAATTTGATATTGAATATAAGCCGATATATTTTCTATTCAGAGCCTTGTATTTAATACCAAATGTGATTTGGGTTTGTCGTGAATGGTGTCTTCATTAACACTGTTCTTAAGCCCAATAGAGAAAAAGATTAAATCTTTCTATTTAGATTTAATGAAGTGTATCAATTAAATAATATTTAATTGGAATAGAATTTGAATTGGTTTTTGGGTTTACCGTGAGTGGTGTTTTGAACAACACCTGTTCTTTAACCCGATTAACAATAGAATGTGATTTTGGGTTTATTATGAATCGTGTTTTAGATGACATTGGTTCTTTAACCCAGTTAAAGACAGGTTATTTATTTTTGAGAAGATTAAAACTAAGTGGAGTTTTAATGAATCTTTAATTAGATTGAAAAGTGAATTGATAATTTAAATTATCAAACTTGAAAGGTGATCGAGAATGGAGTACCACCAGTTTTGCTCCAAAACGATAGTTAAATCTTTAATTAGATTTGAACGTGAAATGGTAATTAAATTTACCGATAACACCGTGGGGTTAGTTATGGGGTAATAACAGTTTTGCTCCATGGGATGAATAGGTTGGGATTGGGAAATAAAATAAATAATTACTTCGGTATGGTTCGCTAATCCCGACTAGTTTGGAAAACCATAACATGGTTTGAAATGATATCCAAAGGAAGATTAAAGAATAAATTTAGAAGAACTTATCTTTGATAAAATTAGTGGGAACCTATTCCCTAAGAATGTGAAAACTAGAATAAAAGAATATTCTGAATTGGAATGAGGCGTTTGTTGTGTTTGTGTAAAATTTGTTTATCATATACGTGGGTTGTTCAGAAAGGCCGGGTTTATACCCATTCCGAATAACCGATTCAACGAGATGTCGAAGATGAAGACGGTGGTTGAAGACCAAAAGTCTTCACATCGTCTGGATGATTACCGATGATCTCAATTGGGCTGTACACCCAAGATGAAGGAAACAGTTGGTGATCGTCCAGACGTACTTGGAGATGGATGGATATGCGAGGAAAGTGCCTCCGGTTTCGTTCAGACCCAGAACGAACTTGTAAGTGGATTGTGTGTCTGACATTGGAATTTATTATGTGTTGATTGATCTATATTAAATATACATCTGTTTGGCGGCGGAGAATTTATTCTCTTGCTTAACGCCTTTCTCTGAGACGTACGAGCTCATAGGTTGTATATCGATGAACATCAGTCGCATGGAGTGAATTGCCAGTGTGGCACGCATAAGTGGCAAATTGATCAAGGCTTCTGTTGAAAAGCAAAGTCTTGTGGTTGATGATCAAAGCACGACATGTGTGGCGTAGCTTTGTGAATAGCGTGAATTCGCGAGCCTCACACCTCGATATGAGTCAAAAACGAGATAGTGACTGCAGGGAGAGCAAGACGTTTCTTTCTAGCTATGGTGGTGTCAGTGACCTACCAGCCCTGACATTTATATACTTTTCACCTGTGTGGTTGTTGGATACGAGGCACCTCGGATATAGGTCTTTAAGGACAGGGAAACGTGTGCTTTTGTAGATTAAATATTCATAGGATCCTGATTCACAGCTGGAACGATGCTCGGAAAGCTCTGTGTCCGTGCATTACTTCTAGTTGTGCTTTTGTAATATTTTCTGCTGCGATGTATTTAAATGTAATTTAAATCTCTAATATTTGTCGACTGTAATGTATTCATTTATACTCCGTATATTCTTGTATCTGACGGAATTGTTGTAATAACAATGAAATGTTCTTTCTTCTGCGTTCTTTTTTGTGTTGTCCTCATCTCAATCCGGGCTTTCCTTACCGGGGGAGTTCGGGTCGTTATAGAGTGGTCTAGTTCATTTCGATAAGAATCTAATTTTATCCTTTCAAATATGGATTTTTTTCATCCCAGTTCCTTCCAATTCACATATTATGATTTTACACAAATTATTAATATTTTTAATAATTTTATCAAGGCCTGTACAATCGATTTCCATCAACGGCCATCGAACTGCACTTACAACGACCTTTTTCAAATTTGATTTGGACATAATTCCAAATCCAACAGTTGGAATTCAAATTTCTAATATTCATTGGAAAGCTCTTTTCGATAAGAACCCAATAGTTCCAGTTTTAGGAGAATCCGACGGTCGGATCTCCCGCAACGTTAATTTGAAGTCAATGGTCGAAATTCACAATCTGCCGCGGCGCGGCGCATTCTATTCAGGCCATTATATATATATAATATATATTATATATATTTCGTCGATTTCCTTTTAAAACGAATTTTATAAATCGTTTTAAATTCGTTTTCAAAACCATTTCAACTCTATATTCAATTTCAAATCAAAATTGAATATTTCATATCATTACTATATAAATGATAATATTTTCAAACCGTTATATTTAGAAATCACTTCTGTTCTATATTCATTATAAAACGAATATAATCGATATAAATATCGTTCACGTCAAAATAGCGCAACTCTAATCAACACGGCTTTATATATTTCAATAAATTCGTTATTCTATTCAACAAATGAATATTTATTCTATTCAACACATGAATCTATATTTCTTTCAACACATGACTAATCTCAACACATGAGTACTGTCAACACATCACTATTTTTGTTATGTAAAATATTTTATAAAATTATGGTATCTATCGTTTGATTTTTAAATCAAACTCCACCGTGAAGTAGTTTCGAATTTCAATATGAAGAAGATGTAAATTTTATTATTTAAAATATTTCACTCAACACATAAATAGTTTCAACACATGCACATCGTCAACACATGACTATTTTTATATTCAACACATGAATTTTATTTATATAATATTCATTATTTTCCCGATTGGAATGAGGCCCAATCAATTACCATATAACGTTAATTATATGGATTCCATACAACACAGAATAGCAACGATAAACAATCAACCATCATCCAAAGTGCACCACACAACTGCATAAGCATCAAATATAAATAATCAACGCTTACACAGTCTGTTGACCAATTGATCGACATACAATTAAATAATTGGGATTAGTGTACCCAAATATCATCCCAACACCCGTGTGGGGTTTCAAATCAACAAACTCAGATTTTTATTTGTACAGTTGGGCGATGTGTAAAATTTATCGACCAAATCAATATCAGTCAAACCAGTGTATATAAACAAATCGGCCGATTTGTTTATAAATATTTATTTATTCACTTTCACATTAAAAATTATATTTTTAACGATAATTAATTTATTTCAACCATCTACCTTTTATTATCGATTTCACATCAACAACACAAACAAATTTCACCACACATCAAACAAGCATACAAGCCGTCCGTGGTCTGTGGACGACGGGTGTCGGGTGCTGCTAAGCACCGTCTACATCCTAGTATATATATATATATATATATATATATATATATATATAACTAGAAAAAGAAATTTAGAGTGAGAAGTTCTCACCAAAGCTATCCCAACTCCACGACTCTTCTTATGTAGGGAATCATCGCCGTTCTCGCCTTTTGTCACTTTCGTTGCCCGTAGCCACTACATATATAAAAATCATATTTTTATATTGTTGCTATGTATATAAAAATCATATTTTTATACTACTACATAGATAAAAATTCTATTTTTACAACGGTGTTCATATAATAAAGATTATATTTTTATTGCGTTATTCTCTATATAAAGATTTCGTCTTTTCAAATATAAAGATTTCGCCTTTTCATATATAAAGATTTCGCCTTTTCATTTAATCACTATAAAAATCACATTTTTATTTCCACGTATATATATAATAATAAAAATCAGATTTTTATTTTGCTACATATATAAAGATAATATTTTTACTATCTACATCATATAAAAATTATATTTTTAACCTTACTATATTATAAAAATTATATTTTTACTTCGTTAAAAACCAAATCTTTACTTAGGGAAAAATCTAGTTTTTACACCTCTAAAAATCTTATCTTTTTATATTTAAATACTATAACTTCATATACAAATTAACTTTTATCATATAAAAATCCAATCTTTTATCATATAAAAATCCAATCTTTTATCAAATAAAAACCAATCTTTTATCAAATAAAAATCCAATCTTTTATCAAATGAACACCATATCAAAACCGCATTTTTAATCGATGTTGTATAACAAAAATCCCCTTACTAATTATCTAAATAAGTAAAGAAGAATAAATAAAAATAAACATAGAAGCATACATCGAAATCGGGTGAAGGGGGTACTGTTTCGCGTTGAAGGTGGAAGAGGCGGAGGTTGGCGCGCGGTTCTTGGTTGCAGAAGAGGGAGGGAGGGCGGATGAGGGTTGTGAGGGGATTTGGGGGCGGTGGATCATCGGAGCGGCGGGCTGGAGAAGAAGAAGAAGGCGCAGTGGAGGGGGGGTTGCCTGGTGGCGCGACGTGCCTGAAAGGGGGAGGCGGGGGTGGCCGTTCGATTTGCTGAGGGGGAAAAGAAGGAAGGTGAGGGGAGAGAGAGAAGAAGGGGGAAGGGGTGCAGTGGAGGCGCGCCACCTGGGGGAGGCGGTCGCGATGCGGTGGCAGCGGTTCACCCCCCCCCCCCCCCCCCCCCCCGTCGCCCCTTTTCTTTTCTTTTTTTTATTTCGAAATGAACGGGGGGGAGGGGGGCTGAGTGAATAGAAGAGAGGGGGGAGGGGTTTTATTAATTATTTATTTTATTTCAAAAAGTTGACTTTTTTATTCGACCTCGAAACGAGACCCACCACCTATCGTCCATAGCGTTTCACCCCCATTCCGAACACAATGGGATATGTAACATAAGCTGATTCGACCGTTTCGATCAGTTTCCGTTAAAATCAATATATAACTCTATATATTGAATTTGAACACGCATTTCAATTTACCGGGGTCACATACGAACTCTAAAAATTCCAGAAAAATATTTTCTAGCTTCATATTGATGATACGGTCCTAACAAAACTAGTTTCATCGAATTCTGAGACCGTTGAAAAAATGGCCATTTTCCGGTTGATTAAAATCAACTGAAACTGGTCAAACGCGTTTTCCTTTGCCACGCTCACATATTGATTTGAAAAATTATGAAATTTGGAATCTAGCAATAATTTGACACCACGGATCCAACAAAAGTGGTTTCGTTGAAATCCGAGGTCGTTTGCAAAATGGCTATTTTCAAGGGCTAGAAATTCCATAGTGACTATTCTGAAATTTCAACTGGACGTTTCTTTTTATCCCCGCTATGAAATCTTGATTTTCTGGATTCGTTGGCAAGATATTCTCTATTAGATTCCATTATTTTTGGTTTCACTAAAATCCGGTTTATCTTGCACCCAATACATTCAATTGAAGTTTGAAATCGAATTATCGAACTACCACGCCATTTTCAATTCCTTTTATAATTATATATAATTATTATATTCTAACGACGACGTATATAAAAATATACATTCTATTTATATTCAAAATAAATTTCACGTCGATATTATTTAAAATAATTCATTTTAAATATTCAAAATTTGCTAAAATTGTCAAAATAAAATTTATAAATTGGCTTGCATTTTCCGGGTTGTCACATTCTCCCCCACTTAAAACTTTTCGTCCCCGAAAAGTAACAAAGCCGAATGTTGTTTTACTAATCAACTCAACTTCCTTTATTTTCATTACGGCTTAAGTTCTTCAACTTTTCAGTTTCTAAGAACTTTTCTAAATTTTCAAAAATTTGGCTAACACCCTAAATTTTTGAAAAATTTCGCCATAACCTCCCTGCACCGGGAGCACCTGGAAAATCCTGAAATTGCCGTACAGGCCCTCTGATCTCAAAAAGAAAAAGAAAAAGCCAAGCGGCACATAAAATCATCATCACCCAAACAAAACAGTAAATTATGGTAAACATGTACCTATTTGTCGGGCAAACAAATTTTATTCTTCTGCTCTAGCCTCCTGCTATGACATGTTCAATGTAAGTACATGTACATGCAAGCAAATGCGACCAATTTTCAATACAATTCAATATTTGATTCAATTAGGCTAAATGGTTCATAATTATTAAACAAATAAACAAACAACACAACCATCAATCAATTAGTGGATTAATGTTTCAAATTCATAATTTTGATACATATACAGAAATTCATGTTTTTGATGCCAAATCACAACAAATAAATCTATCTATATAAGTTTTGGTTCTCACACCAGTCTAATGGAAATATATAGAAATCACACCTTCGAAACTCGAATATGAATACTGATGATGATGCACCATCATCAGAATCATCCCCGGATGTCTAGAATGTGATTCTATATCTACCCAGTATATTAAAACTTCGAATATACGTTCATGACGCGTATATGTGAAATCTTTATATATTGGATTGTCAAAATTCAAAATAAATAAATATTCAAATACGTTTAAAATGAATTAAATTTTCAAAACAAAATTCATTTTCATTTGAAAAATATACTCTTCACTCGTTCTAGGATACTACTGATCCTATCTCTAACGAGTAATTCTAATTGGATATTACTAATCCAATATCTGATGAATTCTTTCGTTTGGTTCTAATGTGTCTTGTTCTCGAGCTCTGTAAACCAAAGCTCTGATACCACTCTATAACGACCCGAATCCCCCGGTAAGGAAAGCCCGGATTGAGATGAGGACAACACACAAAAGAACGCAGACGGAAGAACATTTCATTGTTATTACAACAATTCCATTAGATACAAGAATATACGGAGTATAAATGAATAAATTACTTTCGACAAATATTAGAGATTTAAATTACATTTAAATACATCGCAGCGGAAAATAATACAAAAGCACAACTAGAAGTAATGCACGGATACAGAGCTTTCCGAGCATCGTTCCAGCTGTAAATCAGGATCCTGTGAATATAAATCTGCAAAACCCAAGCTACTAGCTGCCCGTGTGGAAAATAGGGGCACCCAGAGTTTAGGTTAAAACAATAAACTCCAGGTCAGTCATGTGACTGGTGTGAGAACTAAAACAGTTATTAATCTTTATTTTTAAAGTTAGGTAAATCAAGGGACCATGCTGTATAACACGGAACGGGTTTCCTCCTAAGAATACTAGTGCATAAAACAAACAACGCAATGCTAAATAAAGAAAAATGAAGCTGTTATAAGACCCAGGTCCCATCACACAATGCAACGCAAGCCGGAGGATAGGGTTTTTACCTTATAACAGCCAAAGCATACTTGATACGTTAAAAACATGTTATTTGATACTATTATAGGTGTATAGTGTCAAAACAATTTCAATCATAGGCGGCATGAATGACCCATACCACTATGTCGCCATACTAGGTTCTACAAATAAAACCGCACTATCACGTATTGGAAATTGGATTTCCGTCATGAATCGAGGCAAGGGGCAAGCTCCTCTCCGTTCGAGACACTCTAGCAAATGTCTCAGGACCGCACACATCAATCCTTGGATCTTCAGGGCCAGTCCGCTCTTACTTTTGAGGATTGGCAATTCCTGAGCACACGTCTCCCGGTCCATACAACCACACAGCTGAAAAGTATATAAATGTCAGGGCTGGTAGATCACTGACACCACCATAGCTAGAAAGAAACGTCGTGCTCTTTCTGCAGTCACTATCCCGTTTTTGACTCATACCGAGGTGTGAGGCTCGCGAATTCACGCTATACACAAAGCTACGCCACACAGGCCGTGCTTTGATCATCAACCACAAGACTTTGCTTTTCAACAGAAGCCTTGATCAATTTGCCACTTACGCATGCCACAATGGCAATTCACTCCATACGACTGATGTCCATCGATAAACAACCTCTGAGCTCGTACGTCTCAAAGAAGGGCGTTAAGCAAGAGAATAAATTCTCCGCCGCCAAATAGATGCATATTTAATAGAGATCAATCAAAACAGAATAAAATCCAATGTTAGACACACATTCCATTTACAAGTTCGTTCTGGGTCTGAACGAAACCGATGGCACTTTCCTCGCATATCCATCCATCTCCAAGTACTTCTGGACGATCACCAACTGTTTCCCTCATCTTGGGTGTATAGCCCAATCGAGATCATCAGTAATCATCCAGACGATGTGAAGACTTCCGGTCTTCAACCACCGTCTTCATCTTCGACATCTCGTCGAATCGGTTATTCAGAATGGGTATAAACCCGGCCTTTCTGAACAACCCACATATATGATAAACAAATGTTACACAAACACAACAAACGCCTCATTCCAATTCAGAATATTCTTTTTATTCTAGTTTTCACATTCTTAGGGAATAGGTTCCCATTAATTTTATCAAAGGTAAATTCTTCTAAATTTATTCTTTAATCTTCCTTTGGATATCATTTCAAACCATGTTATGGTTTTCCAAACTAGTCGGGATTAGCGAACCATACCGAAGTAATTATTTATTTTATTTCCCAATCCCAACCTATTCATCCCATGGAGCAAAACTGTTATTACCCCATAACTAACCCCACGGTGTTATCGGTAAATTTAATTACCATTTCACGTTCAAATCTAATTAAAGATTTAACTATTGTTTTGGTGCAAAACTGGTGGTACTCCATTCTCGATCACCTTTCAAGTTTGATAATTTAAATTATCAATTCACTTTTCAATCTAATTAAAGATTCATTAAAACTCCACTTAGTTTTAATCTTCTCAAAATCAATAACCTGTCTTTAACTGGGTTAAAGAACCAATGTCATCTAAAACACGATTCACGATAAACCCAAAATCACACTCTATTGTTAATCGGGTTAAAGAACAGGTGTTGTTCAAAACACCGCTCACGATAAACCCAAAAACCAATTCAAATTCTATTCCAATTAAATATTATTTAATTGATACACTTCATTAAATCTAAATAGAAAGATTTAATCTTTTTCTCTATTGAACTTAAGAATAGTGTTAATGAAGACACCATTCACGACAATCACATTTGGTATTAAATACAAGGCTCTAAATAGAAAATATATCGGCTTATATTCAATATCAAATTCTACGACCAACAAATATCGTATTGGAAATAACGATATTTATATATCTTTCAAATTCCCATAACGTTATTTGTATAATCACGAAATCCAACATCGAAATATTCCAAAGACAATTTCGATTCAGATCCACTTCCACTTTATATATATTGGAAATTCTGGTTATTTTCAAAACCGATTCAAATTCAATTTATTCATTTCAAAAATAAATTGGTTTTAGTTCTAGTTCAAAACCAGTTCATTTCGATAAGAATCTATTTTTATCCTTTCAAATATGGAGTTTTTCATCCCAGTTCTTTCCAATTCACATATTATGATTTTACACAAATTATTAATATTTTTAATAATTTTATTAAGGCCTGTACAGTCGATTTCCATCAACGGTCATCGAACTGCACTTACAGCAACCTTTTTCAAATTTGATTTGGACATAATTCCAAATCCATCCGTTGGATTTCAAATTTCTAATATTCATTGGAAATCTCTTTTCGATACGAACCCAACGGTTCCGGTTTTAGGAGAATCCGATGGTCGGATCTCCCGCAACGTCAATTCGAAGTCAATGGTCGAAATTCACAAACTACCGTGGCGTGGCGCGTTCTATTCAGGCCATTATATATATAATATAGATATATATATATATTATATATTTCGTCGATTTCCTTTTAAAACGTATTTTATAAATTGTTTTAAATTCGTTTTCAAAACCATTTCAACTCTATATTCAATTTCAAATCAAAATTAAATATTTCATATCATTACTATATAAATGATAATATTTTCAAACCGTTATATATAGAAATCACTTCTTTTCTATATTCATTATAAAACGAATATAATCGATATAAATATCGTTCACGTCAAAATAGCCCAACTCTAATCAACACGGCTTTATATATTTCAATAAATTCGTTATTCTATTCAACAAATGAATATTTATTCTATACAACACATGAATCTATATTTCTTTCAACACATGACTAATCTCAACACATGAGTATTGTCAACACATCACTATTTTTGTTATGTAAAATATTTTATAAAATTATGGTATCTATCGTTTGATTTTTAAATCAAACTCCACCATGAAGTAGTTTCGAATTTCAATATGAAGAAGATGTAAATTTTATTATTTAAAATATTTCACTCAACACATAAATAGTTTCAACACATGCACATCGTCAACACATGACTGTTTTTATATTCAGCACATGAATTTTATTTATATAATATTCATTATTTTCCCGATTGGAATGAGGCCCAATCAATTACCATATAACGTTAATTATATGGATTCCATACAACACATGTATATAATAGCAATGATAAACAATCAACCATCATCCAAAGTGCACCACAACTGCATAAGCATCAAATATAAATAATCAACGCTTACACAGTCTGTCGACCAATCGATCGACATACAATTAAATAATTGGGATTAGTGTACCCAAATATCATCCAAACACCCATGTGGGGTTTCAAATCAACAAACACAAATTTTTATTTGTGCAGTTGGGCGATGTGTAAAATTTACCCACCCAATCAATATCGGTCAAACCAGTGTATATAAACAAATCGCCCGATTTGTTTATGAATATTTATTTATTCACTTTCACGTTAAAAATTATATTTTTAACGATAATTAATTTATTTCAACCATTTACCTTTTATTATCAATTTCACATCAACAACACAAACAAATTTCACCACACATCAAACAAGCATACAAGCCGTCCATGGTCTGTGGACGATGGGTGTCGGGTGCTGCTAAGCACCGTCTGCATCCTAGTATATATATATATTTATATATATATATATATATATATATATAACTAGAAAAAGAAATTTAGAGTGAGAAGTTCTCACCAAAGCTATCCCAACTCCACGACTCTTCTTATGTAGGGAATCATCGTCGTTCTCGCCTTTTGTCACTTTCGTTGCCCGTAGCCACTACATATATAAAAATCAAATTTTTATATTGTTGCTATGTATATCAAAATCATATTTTTATACTACTACTACATAGATAAAAATTCTATTTTTACAATGGTGTTCATACAATAAAGATTATATTTTTATCGTGCTATTCTCAATATAAAGATTTTGTCTTATCAAATATAAAGATTTCGTCGTTTCATATATAAAGATTTCGCCTTTTCAATTAATCACTATAAAAATCACATTTTTATTTCCACGTATATATATAATAATAAAAATCAGATTTTTATTTCGCTACATATATAAAGATAATACTTTGACTATCTACATCATATAAAAATTATATTTTTAACCTTACTATATTATAAAAATTATATTTTTACTTCGTTAAAAACCAAATCTTTACTTAGGGAAAAATCTAGTTTTTACGCCTCTAAAAATCTTATCTTTTTATATTTAAATACTGTAACTTCATATACAAATCAACTTTTATCATATAAAAATCAAATCTTTTATCATATAAAAATCCAATCTTTTATCAAATAAAAACCCAATCTTTTATCAAATAAAAATCCAATCTTTTATCAAATGAACACCATATCAAAATCGCATTTTTAATCGATGTTGTATAATAAAAATCCCCTTACTAATTATCTAAATAAGTAAAGAAGAATAAATAAAAATAAACATAGAAGCTTACATCGAAATCGGGTGAAGGGGGTACTGTTTCGCATTGAAGGTGGAAGAGGTGGTGGCTGGCGCGCTGTTCTTGGTTGCAGAAGAGGGAGAGAGGGCGGATGAGGGTTGTAAGGGGATTTGGGAGCGGTGGATCATCGGAGCGGCAGGCTGGAGAAGAAGAAGGCGCAGTGGTGGGGGGGTTTCCTGGCGGCGCGACGCGCCTGAAAGGGGGAGGCGGCGGTGGCCGTTCGATTTGCTAAGGGGGAAAAGAAGGAAGTCGAGGGGAGAGAGAGAAGAAGGGGGAAGGGGTGCGGTGGAGGCGCGCCACCTGAGGGAGGCGGCCGCGATGTGGTAGTGGCGGTTCACCCCCCCCCCGCCCCTTTTCTCTTTCTTTTTTTATTTCGAAATGAACGGGGGGCGGGAGGGGCTGAGTGAATAGAAGAGAGGGGTGAGGGGTTTTATTAATTATTTATTTTATTTCAAAAAGTTGACTTTTTTATTCGACCTCGAAACGAGACCCACCGCCTATCGTTCATAGCGTTTCACCCCAATTCTGAACACAATGGGATATGTACCGTAAGATGATTCGACCGTTTCGATCAGTTTCCGTTAAAATCGACATATAACTATATATATTGAATTTGAACGCGCATTTCAATTTTCCGGGGTCACATACGAACTCTAAAAATTTCAGAAAAATATTTTCTAGCTTCGTATTGACGATACAGTCCTAACAAAACTAGTTTCGTCGAATTCTGAGACCGTTGGAAAAATGGCCATTTTCCAGTCGATTAAAATCAACTGAAACTGGTCAAACGTGTTTTCCTCTGCCACACTCACATATTGATTTGAAAAATTATGAAATTTGGAATCTAGCAATAATTTGACATCACGAATCCAACAAAAGTGGTTTCGTCGAAATCCGAGGTCGTTTACAAAATGGCTATTTTCAAGGGCTGGAAATTCCATAGCGACTATTCTGAAATTTCAACTGGACGTATCTTTTTATCCCCGCTATGAAATCTTGATTTTCCAGATTCGTTGGAAAGATATTCTCCATTAGATTGCATTATTTTTGGTTTCACTAAAATCCGTTTTATCTTGCACCCGGTACATTCAATTGAAGTTTGAAATCGAATTATCGAACTACCGCACCATTTTCAATTCCTTTTATAATTATATATAATTATTATACTCTAACGACGACATATATAAATATATACATTCTATTTATATTCAAAATAAATTTCTCGTCGATATTATTTAAAATAATTCATTTTAAATATTCAAAATTCGCTAAAATTGCCAAAATAAAAATTTTAAATTGGCTCGCATTTTCCGGGTTGTTACAAGTGTGTCGAATATATTGTCACCAACGGTTGATATCGACATAACCATTTCCCGAGAGATACAGAAGCGAAAGAAGAACAAATAAGGACTTTCTCTAGATCAGTGACAAATATACCCTAATGGGAATAACCCACATAGCTATGCTGCATGCCCAGTATCTGTCATTTCCTGGTTGATGAGGCTTGTGGTCATGATTTCCTTTTCAGAGAACACCTCCATATCTTTGGATGCCACATCGTCAGATCCGTCAAATCACTAATTGACGTCCACAAATACACTCAGAGTGCTAAGCAAGAGAATATCTCTGCCACTAAACTTGGTATATTTGTAAATATCAACGTACGAGACTCTTAAGTAAATTCTCTGTCAGACATTCGCCCACATAAGTCGTCCATGAACAGGATGAACCGAAGGCACCTTGCTACCGCATCCTTATATTGGAATCACCCTAAGGATCAGTAGCGAGTAGTCCTTGCAACCTGTAGATTCCAATCACAATAGAACCAAAGTTTATCTCTGGGAGCTAACCAGAGATTATAAGTAGTCCTTCCGTTTCATGAAGATTTATGGTCTTCAATGTTTCATCTTTATTTGTTGCAAGTTAGCTTCGATCGCACAGTTGATTCGAAGTGGTTTTGGGTATAGTTCTCATCCCAATCTCTTCGAAACAACACATCAAAAAGTCCAATAAGGTATTTCTTTAATAGTCAGTTTTTTAACTATCATTCAAACAGTACGATCAAGTACATTGGCAACTCAGGTCTTTATATTTAAAATTAGTCATTTGAAACCGTTCATCGATTTAAAAATCAATTACATATTCTTATCCCAACTCTCATTGTTTTCATTACTTTGAAAACATTATTATATATTCGCCATTCCCTTTCATATCTTTACTTTGGAAATATCGTTACATTTCCATAAAAACGCTTTCTATTTCCTTACTTGGCAATATTATCATATTCACAAAATCTTCTTTGTATTCCCTTTATTTTGGAAATAATAAACTAATTCCAACTTGCTTTACCATTACAAACTAATACCATCCCTCGATAGTAGTAAAGCCGTTCAAGTTGGGGTATTTTAATTACCTCTTAGACCTTGATCGACAACATTCTTATATTGGAATAAATAAACGTTTATAACTCAAAAATCCATATTACTAAAACTATCAACCAAATTCTTATTTCTATTTTATTCAAAGTATGGCTTATAAACCATATTCCTATTCTGGGAAATCCACTACAAGAAAAACCGCATATAGCAGCGACAATATCCGCTTCTAATCCGTCGCTAAATAGGCCTTTGCGATGGATTTCCTACGTAATGTTGTGGTCGGTAAAAATCTTGATGGTATCTATGCCAGATTTTTGCGACGGAATTTAGCACATGTTTTACGACAGTTTTATGTCATTTTACTAATTATATAATAAGAATATAATTTTATTCATTAATTTAATTTTAATATATTTACCGATGGATAAGTAATTTATAATAAATTATTATTTATAAAAGGCATTGGTAAACCCTTATTAACTGCCAAGGGATAAGCGACAGGAATTAAATTGGGGTAAACTTAAACTCACTTTTTTGTTGGTAATTCAATGGTAAACGCTTTCAAATTAGGCCTTTCAATGGATGCAAAAGGGTGACATTCAAAAATTTAAATCCGCATCTGAATCCACATCCGATATCCATGGATATTGAAGAAATAATATCCGTATCCGCAGATATTTTTCGGATATCCAAAAATATCCACATCCGAAAAACAAATTCGGATATTTCCAAATATCCGAAAAAATCCAAAATATCCACATTCGAAACTGAATAACACATATCTTATACTAAAATTTCTTGAACTAAAACGAAACAATTTTGTCATTCACTTTCTCAAACGAGATCACATGCTAAAATAAGTTCATACACAATAGTAGTTCTTAAAACAGCAATACACAGAATATTAAACAAATTCATACATTACAACAGTTCAAAATACAGAAATAGAAACGAAGGTAAATTTTGCTCTTTCATCCATTCCATCCAGCATAGCTTCTCAACATTTCCTATCTAAGAAAAACAAGATAACAACAATAAAGACAATGACAGAAAAATATGATACAAAGAAATATGGCATTTGTGCATCTCTGTTGTTGTCCGCAGCAGCCGCTCACTGTACAACAGCTGCACAGCGAACAACGGCCTGTTCAATGCCGCTGTTCGCTGCAGCATCGAAAGTTCGTTGCTACAGCAAAATTCTGCAGTGCCATTGTAACAACCCGGAATATCTGAGCCAATTTAAATTTTTTATTTTGGCAATTTTGATGAATTTTGAATATTTAAAATCAATTATTTTAAATGATAATGACGAGAAATTTATTTTGAATAGAAATATAAGTATATATTTATATAGATTGACATTAGAATATAAATATTTATTTTATACTATAAAAGGAATTGAAAATGGCGTGGTAGTTCGAAAATTCGATTTCAAATTTCAAATGAATGTACAGGATTTAAAATAAACCGGATTTTGGCGAAACCAAAAATATTTGAATCTATTTGAGAATATCTTTCCAACGAATCTGAAAAATCAAAATTTCACAGCGGGAATCAAAAGTTACGTCCAGTTGAAAATTCAGAATAGTCGCTATGGAATTCTGGCCCTTAAAAATGGGAATTTTGCGAATGACCTCGGTTTTCGATGAAACCACTTTTGTTGGATCCAGGATGTCAAGTTATTGCTAGATTCTAAAATTCATACTTTTTCGAATCAATATGTGAGCGTGGCGAAGTTAAACGTGGTTTCACAGTTTCAGACAATTTCGATCGACCAAAAAATGGCCATTTTTCAAACGGTCTCAGAATTTGATGAAATTAGTTTTGTTAGGACCGTAATCGTCAATACGAAGCTAGAAAATATTTTTTGGGAATTTTTAGAGTCCATATGTGGCCCCGGTAAATGAAATGAGCATTCAAATTCAACATATAGATTTATATTTTGATTTTGACGAAAAATGATCGAAACAATCGAATCAACCTATGATACATATCCCATTGTGTTCGGAATGGGGGTAATTAGCTAGAGACAACAGTCGGTGGGTTTGATTTCGAGTTCAAAATAAAAACTAACTTTTGGAGAATGAAGTAACTATATAAACTCAAAACCCCTATCCTCTCCTACTCAAGTCAACGCCCCCCCCCCCCCCCCCCCGATTACTTTTCACGATCGAAACAGAAAATGAAAATAAAACCTCAATCTTGCGCGATGCTTCCTCCACCGGGCACCGCAGCCTGCCGGCGCCACACCCCACCTCCGGCGAACTCCCCTACTTCCTCTCAGGCCTCCACGTGACTGTCCTCTCTCCCCCTTCGATTTAAAAGCCATGCCCTAGCCAGAAAATCCGCCACCTAGGATCCACCGCACCCACCCCCGCCTGTGGCCACCTCCGGCTAACTTCGATGCACCCCCTTTTTTTCGCTGTAAGTCTTTTTATTATTTTAATTTATTTTATTATAAATATTTAGTTTAGTGTTTTTCATCTAAAAGGGTTTGATTTTTAATCACATAAAAATGTAATCTTATATATATATGACGATGTATAAAAATATGGTCTTCATTATGAAATATATATCATAAAAAGTTTAGATCTTTAGAAATGAAAAGGAATGATCTTTATACATGGAAAGAATAGATTTTTATATGCAAAAAGATTTTATTTTTAAAAATAGAAAATTTTGATTTTTAACATTAAAAAGATTCGATTTTTACATTGGAAAAGATTGAATTATATATATATATATATATTAGTGAACAAAAAATATGATTTTATATATATTAGAAAATATAAAAATGTGATTTTTATATGAGTGGTGATATAAAAACAAAATCTTTATTAGAAGAAGAGCGATATAAAAATATAATTTTTATTATGAAGTTAGCGTGATAAAAATATGATCTTTATTATATGAACACCGTTATAAGAATAGAATTTTTATCTATATAGTAGCAGTATAAAAATGTGATTTTTATCCATATAGCGTAGTTATAAAAATGTGATATTTATATACATAGAAATAATATAAAGATGCGATTTTTATATATGTAGTGGATACGGACAACAAAAGTGACAAAAGGCGAGCACAGTGAAGAATTTCTACATATGAAGAGTCACGGCATTTGTTTTAGCTTTTTGGTGAGAACTACTCACTTTAATCCTTGTTTTCTAGTTAAAATTATACACTAGGATGCAGACGGTGCTTAGCAGCACCCAACACCCGTCGTCCACAGACCATGGACGACTTTTTTGATTTTGTATGTTGTGAAAATTGATTGTGATGTGGAATGAATGGAAATATACTAATGTGTTGAAATAAATATTATATAATTAAAAATATAATTTTTAATGTGAATGTGAGTAAATAAATATTCATTTACAAATCGAATGATTTGTTTATGTACACCTATTTAAAGGATATTGATTGGGACGATGAATTTTACAAGTCGCCCAAATGCACAAATAATATTCAGTGTTTGTGCATTGAAACCCCACACGGGTTTTAGGATGATATTTGACGTACACTAATCCCAATTGTTTAGTGGTATGTCGATCGTTTGATTGACAGACTGTGTAAGAATTAACTAGTTATATTTAATGCATATGCAGTTGTGTGGTGCACTCTGGATGATGGTTGATTATTTATCGTTGCTATTATATACATGTGTTGTATGGAATCCATATACTTAACATTATATGGTAATTGAGTGGGTCTTATTCCAATTTAGAAATTAAATTATATTCAGGTATTGAATAAACAAAATAGTCATGTGTTGACAATACTCATGTGTTGAAAATATTCATGTGTTGAAACCATTCATGTGTTGAAACCATTCATGTGTTGAAAATATTCATGTGTTGAACGAAATATTTATACAATAAAATTCAAGTTTTATTGTAAGTAAGAAATAATAAATATTCATGTGTTGAATAAAGTATATATTCATGTATTGAAGAAAATATTCATTTGTTGAATAGAATAACGAAGTTATTGAAATATATAAAGCCGTGTTGATTAAATATGCGCCATTTTGAGACGAACGATATTTATATCAATTATATTCGTTTTTATAATGAATATAGAAAAGAAAGTGATTTCAAAATATAACGTTTTGAAAATATTATCATTTATATATTAATGATATGAAATATTCAATGTTGATTTAAAATTGAATATGAAGTTGAAATTGTTTTGAAAACGAATTTAAAACGATTTATAAAATACTTTTAGAATTGAAATCGACGAAATATATATAATATGTATATTATATATATTAAATGGCCCGAATAAAACGCGCTACGCCGCGGTAGTTCGCGAATTTCGACCACTGACTTCGAATTGACGTTGCGGGAGATCCGACCGTCGGATTCTCCTAAAAATGTAACCGCTGGGTTCGTATCGAAAAGAGCTTTCCAAAGAATATTAGAAATTTGAAATCTAATGGTTGGATTTGGAATTATGCCCAAATCAAATTTGGAAAAGGTCGTTGTAAGTGCAGTTCGGTGGCCGTTATTGAAAACTGACTGTACGGGCCTTGATAAAATTATTAAAATTATTAATAATTTTTGTAAAATCATAGTATATGAATTGGAAAGAACTGGGATGAAAAATCCCATATTTAAAAGGGATAAAATATATTTTTATTGAAATGAACTAGTTATGAACTAGAATTATAATCCAATATTTTTGAATAAATAAATTGGATTTGAAGTGGTTTTAAAAATGATCAGAATTTCCATTATACGAATTGGAATGGATTTGATTCGAACTTATCTTCGGAATATTTCGATGTTGGATTTCGTGATTATACAGATATGGTTGTGGAAATTTGAAAGAAATATTTATATCATTATTTCCAATACGATATTTGTTGGTTTCGGAATTTGATATTGAATATAAGCCGATATATTTTCTATTCAGAGCCTTGTATTTAATATCAAATGGGATTTTGGGTTCATCGTGAATGGTGTCTTAAATAACACTGTTCTTGAACCAAGTTTAAAAAAAATAAACCTTTTAATTAATATTTAGTGAAATTGTCCAGTTAATTAGTATTTAATTGGAATTGAATTTAAATTAGTTTTTCGGGTTTATCGTGAGCGGTGTTTTGAATAACACCTGTTCTTTAACCCGATTAACAATGGAAAGTGATTTTGGCTTTATCGTGAACCGTGTTTTAGATGACATTGGTTCTTTAACCCAGTTAAAGACAGGATATTGATTTTTGGGAAGATTAAACCTAAGTGGAGTTTTAATGAATCTTTAATTAGATTAAAGTGATCGAGAATGGAGTATCACCAGTTTTGCTCCAAAACGATAGTTAAATCTTTAATTAGATTTGAACGGGAAATGGTAACTAATATTTACCGATAACACCGTGGTGTTAGATATGGAGTATTACCTGTTTTACTCCATGGGATAAATAGGTTGGGATTGGGAAATAAAATAAATGATTACTTCGGTGTGGTTCGCTAATCCCGACTAGTTTGGAAAACCTTAACACGGTTTGAAATGATATCCAAAGGAAGATTTAAGAATAAATTTAGAAGAATTTATCTTTGATAAAATTAATGGTAACCTTTCCCTAAGAATGTGAAAATTTGGATAAAAGAATATTCTGAATTGGAATGAGGCATATATTGTGTTTGTGTATCACTTGTTTATTATATACGCGGGTTATTCGGAAAGCCCGGGTTTATACCCATTCTGAATAACCGATTTGACGATAAGTCAAATATGAAGACAGTGGTTGAAGACCGGAGGTCTTCACATCGTTTGGATGATTATTGATGATCATGATTGAGTTGTGCACCCAAGAGGAGGGAATTAGTTAGTGATCGTCCAGACGTACTTGGAGTTCGATCGATATGCGGGGAATAAGATTTCTCCTGTTTCGTTCAGACCCAAAACAAACTTGTAAATGGACTGTGTGTCTGACATTGGATTTTATTCTGTGTGATTGATTTCTTTTAAATATATATCTGTTTGGCGGCGGAGAATTTATTCTCTTGCTTAACGCCTTTCTTTGAGACGTATGAGCTTAGAGGTTATATATCGATAGATATCAGTCGCATGGCATTAATTGCCTGTGTGGCATGCCTAAGTGGCAAATGTTCAAGGCTTTTGTTGGAAAGCAAAGTCTTGTGGTTGATGATCAAAGCACGGCCTATGTGGCATAGCTTTGTGTATCGCGTTGATTCGCGAGCCTCACACCTCGGTATGAGTCGAAAACGGGATAAGGACCGTTGGGACAACACGATGTTTTTTTCTAGCTATGGGTGATGTCAATGACCTACCAGCCCTGACATTTATATACTTTTTACCTATGTGGTTATTGGAATTCGAGGCGCCTCGGATATAGGTCTGATAGGACCGGGAAACTTGTGTTCAGGAATTGCCTGTAATATCCCGGAAAATCTGGGCCAGTTTAAAATTTTTATTTTGGCAATTTTAGCGAATTTTGATTATTTAAAATGAATTATTTTAAATAAAAACGACGAAAAATTTATTTTGAATATAATAGAACGTATATATTATACGCGTCGTCGTTAGAATATAAATAATTATTTATAATTATAAAATAGAATTGAAAATGGCGCGGTAGTTCGATAATTCGATTTCAAACTTCAATTGAATGTATCGGGTGCAAAACAATCCGGATTTTAGTGAAACAAAAAATAATGGAATCTAATTGAGAATATCTTTCCAAGAATCCGAAAAATCAAAATTTCATAGCGGGAATCAAAAGATATGTCCAGTTGAAAATTATGAATAGTCGCTATGGAATTCAGGCCCTTAAAAATGGAAATTTTGCAAATGACCTCGGATCTCGACGAAACCACTTTTGTTGGGTCCGCAGTGTCAAATTATTGCTAGGTTCCAAATTTCATAATTTTTCGAATCAATATGTGAGCGTGACAAAGGAAAACGCGTTTGACCAGTTTCAGTTGATTTTAATCGACTGGAAATTGGCCATTTTTCAAACGGTCTCGGAATTCGACGAAACTAGTTTTCTTAGGACCGTATCGTCGATACGAAGCTAGAAAATATTTTTCGAGAATTTTTAGAGTTAGTATGTGACCCCGGTAATTTGAAATGTACGTTTAAAATTCAATATAGTGATTTAAATGTAAATTCAACGGAAACTGATTCAAACAGTCGAATCAGCTTGCGATACATATCCCATTGTGTTCGGAATGGGGGTAATTAGCTAGGGACGACAGGCGGTGGGCCTCGTTTAGAGGTCGTATGTAAAAGTCAACTTTTTGAAATAAAAAATAATAAAAATAAAAATAAAATATTTATATAGGCCCACACCCTTCCTCTCTCCCCTACCCGTCAGTTTCAAATCGAAAAAAAAAACGAACGGAATCGCATGCCATCGCCTCCCCAGGCGTCGCCGCCGCCGGAAGTACCCCCCCCCCCCTCAGATCGACAACCGCCTCTCCTCCTTCCCCTTCTCCTCTCCACCTCCTCCAACCTCCAACCTCACGACGCCCTCCTCTTCTTCTCCACCTTAAACCACCGCCCACCTCTGGCTACCGACGCCAGGCACCGCAGCCCCCCTTAACCTCGAGCGCACCTCCTCCCACCGCCGCCGCGTCCCAGCAGACCGCCACCCTCCGTCTCCGTTCGTAGCAGCGACCCCCCCTTTCTAACTCGAAAAAAGGTGAGTTTTTAATGTTTTATTTTAATTTAAAAACTGATTTCAGTTATATATAAAAACTGATTTTATTTTATGTTATAAAGCAATGATTTTTATTTAGAAATCTTTAAATTAGAAAAGGTAAAATCTTTAAATTAGAAAAGGTAAAATCTTTAAATTTGAAAAGGCGAGATTGTTCTATATTGAATAGCATAGTAGAAATTAGATTTTTCTATATTGAATAACATAGAAAAAAATGTGATTTTTATATATTGAACATCGAAGTAAAAATGTGATTTTTATATATTGAACATCGAAGTAAAAAATTCGATTTTTATATATTGAACATCGAAGTAAAAATGTGATTTTTATATATTGAATAACGAAGTAAAAATTCGATTTTTATATATGTAGTGGTTACGGGCAACGAAGTTGACAAAGGTGCGATAACGATGAAGATTTCTCGAAATTAAGAGTCGTGGTATTGGATAGCTTTCGGTGAGAATTTCTCACCTTTCAATTTCTTTTCTAGTTATATATTTATACTAGGATGCAGACGGTGCTTAGTAGCACCCGACACAATCGTCCACAGACCATGGACTTGTTTGTTTGATTGAAAAAAATTAGTTAGATTATTTGATTGAAGTTGAATTGTTTGGTGAAATGAATGGATTTGATTGATGTGTGAATGGCGTGGGCCTTCACTAGACCGGGGATAAGGCTAGGCCTTGTCTCGTTTCTAGTATTGTGTCGTTATGCCGCCGAAATTTTCTAAAATAAGTTAGAAAATAAAAATATCATTTTATTTAAAGAATGAACTGAATAGAAATTCATAAGTTAAAATAAAATGTTTTATCGTTAAAGATATAATTTTTAACGTGAATATGAATATAGTGAATACGAATAAATAAATATTCATTTACAAACCGGACGGGTTGTTAATGTACACCTATTTGAAGGACATTGATTGGGTCGATAAATTTCACACATCGCCCAACTGCACAAATAAAATCTGTGTTTTATTGTTTTGAAACCCCACACGGGTGTTGGGATGAAATTTGAAGTTCACTCATCCTGATTGATTAAATATGTCGATCGATTGATTGACAGGCTGTTATAAGCGTTAGATATCTATATTTGATGCTTATACAGTGTAGTGCACTTTGGTTGATGGTTGATTATTTTGCAATGCTATTATATACGTGTGATGTATGAAAATCCTTATAATTAACATTATATGGTGATTGATTGGGCCTCATTCCAATTTAGAAAATAAATAATATTATAAAATAAAGGTTCATGTGTTGACTGTACTCATCCATTGAGATTAGTCATGTGTTGAACGAAATATTTTAATAATAAAATTTACATCTTTATCGATATGAAATAAAGGTTCATGTGTTGACCGTACTCATCCGTTGAGATTAGTCATGTGTTGAACGAAATATTTGAAAACGAAATATTTGAAATAGAAATATTTGAAAAAAAAGAAATATTTGAAATAGAATATTTGAAAATAGAAGTATATGAAGCCGTGTTGATTAGATTGACGCCATTTTGACGTGAACGATATTTATATCGATTTTATTCATTTTAAAATGAATATTGAAAAGTAATTTTGAAATCAAATATTTCGAAATGAAATGAATTGAAAACGATTTCGAAATGAAATGAATTGAAAACGATTTCGAAATGAAATGAATTGAAAACGATTTCGAAATGAAATGAATTGAAAACGATTTCGAAATGAAATGAATTGAAAACGATTTCGAAATGAAATGAATTGAAAACGATTTCGAAATGAAATGTATTGAAAACGATTTCGAAATGAAATGAATTGAAAACGATTTCGAAATGAAATGAATTGAAAACGATTTCGAAATGAAATGAATTTAAAACGAAGTGAAATGAATTCAAATTGAATTGAAACTTGAATTGAATAGAAATGAATTTTAAAACGAATTTATAAGGAAAGATTCAATTTTGATTTGAGTTGAGATGGAAGTTGAAATTGTTTTTGAAACGAATTCAAAACTATTTATAAAATTCGTTTTAAATAGTAATCGACGAAATATATATTATATATATAATATAATGGCCTGAATAGAACGCGCAGCGCCGCGGCAGTTCATGAATTTCGACCATTTATTTCAAACGGACATTACGGGAGATCCGACCGTCGGATTCTCCTAAAACCGGAACCGTTGGGTTCGTATCGAAAAGAGCTTTCTAACGAATATTAGAAATTAGAAATCTAACAGTTGGATTTGGAATTATGTCCAAATCAAATTTGAAAAAGGTCGCTGTAAGTGCAGTTCGATGGCCGTTGATGGAAGTCGACTGTACGGACCTTGATAAAATTATTAAAAATATTAATAATTTGTGTAAAATCATAAGAAATGACTTAGAAAGGATTGGGATGAAAAACTCCATATTTGAAAAGATAAAAATAGATTTTATCGAAATGAACTAGTTTTGAACTAAAATTATAATTCTATTTATTTTTGAATAAATAAATTGAATTTGAAATGGTTTTAAAAATAACCGGAATTTCCAATGATTGCATTGGAGTGGATTTGAATCGAAATTGTATTCGGAATATTTCGATGCTGGAATTTGTGATTATACACATGTTGTTATGGAAATTTGAAAGATATATATTTATACCGTTATTTCCAATACGACATTTGTTAATCGTAGAATTTGATATTGAATATAAGCCGATATATTTTCTATTCAGAGCCTAATATTGAATATCAAATGTGATTTGGGTTTGTCGTGAATGGTGTCTTCACTAACACTGTTCTTGAACCCAGTTGAGAAAAGATTAAATCTTTTTATTTAGATTTAATGAAGTGTACCAATTAAATGATATTTAATTGGAATTAAATTGATATTGATTTTTGGGTTTATCGTGAACAGTGTTTTAAATAACACTTTTTCTTTAACCCGATAATTAATGGAAATGCGATTTTGGGTTTATCGTGAACCATGTTTTAAATGACACTGATTCTTTAACCCAGTCAAAGATTAAAACTAAGTGGAGTGGAGTTTTAATGAATCTTTAATTAGATTGAAAAGATCGAGAATGGAGTATCACCAGTTTTACTCCAGGCGATAGTTAAATCTTTAATTAGATTTGAACGTGAAATGGTAATTGAATTTACCGATAACACTGTGGTGTTAGATGTGAAGTAAGACCCGTTTTACTTCATGGGATGAATAGGTTGGGATTGGGAAATTAAAACAAATGATTACCTCGGTAAGGTTCGCTAATCCCGACTAGTTTGAATTGATATTCAAAAATAGAATAAAGAATAAATTCAAGGAATTTATCTTGGATAAAATTTATGGGAACCTTTCCCTATGAATGTGAAATTTAGAAACTAACTGTCGGTTAGCCAAGCAGAATGGTTTTCTGGATATTGATCTGATGTTGGTTTCGGCCTTCGGGGTTAATATTTGGGAAATTATTCTCTTGATTAATTTATGGTTAGTGACTGATGAATTGGAATGAGGCGTATATTGTGTTTGTGTAACACTTTTATAATATATACGCGAGTTATTCGGAAAGACCGGGTTTATCCCATTCTGAATAGCTGATACGACGATAAGTCGAAGATGAAGACGATGGTCGAAGACCAGAAGACTTCACGTCGTTTGGGTGATTACTGATGATCTTGATTGGGCTGTACACCCAAGAAGATGGAAACAGTTGGTGATCGTCCAGACGTACTTGGAGATCGATGGATATGCGGGGTACTAGGTGCCACCGGTTTCGTTCAGACCCAGAACGGACTTGTAAATGGACTGTGTGTCTGACAATGGATTTTAGTCCGTGTAATTGATCTCTATTAATTATATATCTGTTTGGCGGCGGAGAATTTATTCTCTTGCTTAACGCCCTTCTCTGAGACGTACGAGCTCAGGGGTTATATATTGATGGATATCAAACGCATGGAGTGAATTGCCTGTGTGGCATGCCTAAGTGGCAATTGATCGAGGCTTCTGTTGAAAAGCAAAGTCTTGTGGTGATGATCAAAGCACAGCCTGTGTGGCACAGCTTTGTGTAACGTGAATTCGCGAGTCTCGCACCCCGGTTGTGAACCAAAAACGGGAGAGGACCTCAGGGAGGGCATGCGTTTCTTTCTAGCTAGGGTGGTGTCAGTGACCTACCAGCCCTGACATTTATATACTTTTCACCTGTGTGGTTGTTGCTGTTGCGAGGCGCCTCGGTTTGATCGGATGATCCGGGTCTGATGGAGTCATTCGTTGGCTCATTTACGCCCCAAAGGGCGGGGAAACGTATTGTTCAGGCACTATAATCCACATCGGTGGACCGGCCTTGTCGCTCCATGGGGCAGTTGCGGCTGTTCCTGAGGCTCGGGCTAGAGAGTCTCGAATCGGTAGAGGACGATCCCTAGCCTCGGTTCATAGATGGAAATCCAATTTCCAAATACGTGACTTTGCGATTTTGATTGTATAACCTATATATGGCGACATAGTGGTATGGGGCATTCATGCCGCCTATGATTGATACTTATGATTTGAAGTTGTTTTATACACTATGCACTTATTATAGTATCAAATGATTTGTTTTAAACGTATCAAGCATTCTTGGCTATTATAAGGTAAAAACCCTATCCCCCGGCTTGCATTGCATTGTGTGATAGGACCTGGGTCTTATAATAGCTTCATTTTTCTTTATTTAGCATTGCGCTGTTGTTTTATGCACTGGTGTTCTTGGGAGGAAATCCGTTCCGTGTTATACGGCGTGATCCCTTGATTTACCTAACTTTAAAATAAAGATTATTAACTGTTTTAGTTCTCACACCAGTCCCATGACTGACCTGGAGTTTATTGTTTTAACCTAAACTCTGGGTGCCCTTATTTTGACACGGGCAGCTAGTAGTTTTGGTTTTGCAGATTTATATTCACAGGATCCTGGTTTACAGCTGGAACGATATCCGGAAAGCTTTGTATCCGTATATCTCCTTCTAGTTGTGTATTGTATTATTTTCCGCTGCTATGTATTTAAATGTAATTTAAATCTCTGATATTTCTGTGTAATATTCATTTATACTCTGTATATTCTTGTAATCTGATGCATTGTTGTAATATACAATGAAATGTTCTTCCGTCTGCGTTCTGTTTTGTCATGTTCTCAAACGATAGGGCGTCTCGAACGGTCTGGGTCGGTTTAGCGACTGGTTCGGACCGAGCGAAATTCCTTCTCATCACAGTTGGTATCAGAGCTTTGGTTTACAAAGCTAGAGAACAAGACACATTAGATCCGTACGAAAGAATTCATCAGATATTGGATTAGCAATATCCAACGGGAATGACTCGTTAGAGATGGGATCAGTAGTATCCTAGAACGAGTGTGAAGAGTATATTTTTCAAACGAAAACAAATTTTGCTTTGAAAATTTAAATCAATTATTCGTATTTGATTATTTATTTGTATTTATTTGGACAGTCCAGTATATAAAGATTTTGCATATACGCCTTGCAAACGTGTATTTGAAATTTTAATATATTGGATAGATATAGCATCACACTCTAGTCGCCTGAAGATGATATTGATGATAGCGATCGCATCATCAACATTTATGTTCGAGTTTCGAAGGTGGGGTTCCTATATATTTCCATTAGACTGGTGTGAGAACCAAAATTAGATAGGGCCTATTGTTGTGATTTGACATCAAAAATGTGATTTTTGACTATATATCAAAGTTATGAATTTGAAATGATAATTCACTAATTGATTGATGGTTGTGTTGTTTGATTATTGTTTGAATAATTAAATGTTGAAGCTTTAACCAAATTGGTCAAATAGTTAATTGTATTGAAATTTGGTCACATTTGCTTGCATATGCATGTGCTTACATTGAACAGGTCATAGCAAGGAGGTTAGAGCAGAGAATAAAATTTGTTTGCCCGACAAATAGGTACATGTTTACTACATAATTTACTATTTTGTTTGGGTGATGATGATTTTATGAGCTTATTGGCTAGCCGCTTGGCGTTTTCTTTTTCTTTTTGAGATCTGAAGGACCGGGGAAGCTATTTGAGATTTCACGATGCTCCCATTGCAGGGGAGGTTATGGCGAAATTTTTCGAAAATTTAGGGTGTTAGCCAAATTTTTGAAATTTTGGAAATTCTCAGAAACTGAAAAGTTGGAGAATGGAAGCCAGATCGAATGTAGAGTTGATTAATCAAACCACTTTCGACATTGTTCCTTTTCGGGGACGAAAAGTTTTAAGTGGGGGAGATTGTAATAACCTGGAAAATCTGGGCCAGTTTAAAATTTTTATTTTGGCAATTTTAGCGAATTTTGATTATTAAAAATGAATTATTTTAAATAAAAATGACAAAAAATTTATTTTGAATATAATAGAACGTATATATTATACGCGTCGTCGTTAGAATATAAATAATTATTTATAATTATAAAATAGAATTGAAAATGGCGCGGTAGTTCGATTTCAAACTTCAATTGAATGTACCGGGTGCAAAACAATCCGGATTTTAGTGAAACCAAAAATAATGGAATCTAATTGAGAATATCTTTCCAACGAATCCGAAAAATCAAAATTTCATAGCGGGAATCAAAAGATATGTCCAGTTGAAAATTCTGAATAGTCGCTATGGAATTCAGGCCCTTAAAAATGGAAATTTTGCAAACGACCTCGGATCTCGACGAAGCCACTTTTGTTGGGTCCGCAGTGTCAAATTATTGCTAGGTTCCAAATTTCATAATTTTTCGAATCAATATGTGAGCGTGGCAAAGGAAAACGCGTTTGACCAATTTCAGTTGATTTTAATCGACTGGAAATTGGCCATTTTTCAAACGGTCTCGGAATTCGACGAAACTAGTTTTGTTAGGACTGTATCGTCGATACGAAGCTAGAAAATATTTTTCGAGAATTTTTAGAGTTAGTATGTGACCCCGGTAATTTGAAATGTACGTTTAAAATTCAATATAGTGATTTAAATGTAAATTCAACGGAAACTGATTCAAACAGTCGAATCAGCTTGCGATACATATCCCATTGTGTTCGGAATGGGGGTAATTAGCTAGGGACGACAGGCGGTGGGCCTCGTTTAGAGGTCGTATGTAAAAGTCAACTTTTTGAAATAAAAAATAATCAAAATAAAAATAAAATATTTATATAGGCCCACACCCTTCCTCTCTTCCCTACCCGTCAGTTTCAAATCGAAAAAAAACGAATGGAATCGC
This sequence comes from Allium sativum, assembly GCA_030737875.1. Classification (NCBI taxonomy): domain Eukaryota; kingdom Viridiplantae; phylum Streptophyta; class Magnoliopsida; order Asparagales; family Amaryllidaceae; genus Allium; species Allium sativum. Next base: position 487,555,923 of record CM060926.1, on the reverse strand, counting down.
ATGCCATCACCTCCCCAGGCGTCGCCGCCGCCGGAAGTACCCCCCCTCAGATCGACAGCCGCCTCTCCTCCTTCCCCTTCTCCTCTCTACCTCCTCCAACCTCCAACCTCACGACGCCCTCCTCTTCTTCTCCACCTTAAACCACCGCCCACCTCTGGCTACCGACGCCAGGCACTGCAGCCCCCCTAACCTCGAGCGCACCTCCTCCCACCGCCACCGCGTCCCAGCAGACCGCCACCCTCCGTCTCCGTTCGTAGCAGCGACCCCCCCTTCTAACTCGGAAAAAGGTGAGTTTTTAATGTTTTATTTTAATTTAAAAACTGATTTCAGTTATATATAAAAACTGATTTTATTTTATGTTATAAAGCAATGATTTTTAATTAGAAATCATTAAATTAGAAAAGGTAAAATCTTTAAATTAGAAAAGGTAAAATCTTTAAATTAGAAAAGGTAAAATCTTTAAATTTGAAAAGGCGAGATTGTTCTATATTGAATAGCATAGTAGAAATTAGATTTTTCTATATTGAATAACATAGAAAAAAATGTGATTTTTATATATTGAACATCGAAGTAAAAATGTGATTTTTATATATTGAACATCGAAGTAAAAATTCGATTTTTATATATTGAACATCGAAGTAAAAATGTGATTTTTATATATTGAATAACGAAGTAAAAATTCGATTTTTATATATGTAGTGGTTACGGGCAACGAAGTTGACAAAGGTGCGACAACGATGAAGATTTCACAAAATGAAGAGTCGTGGTATTGGATAGCTTTCGGTGAGAATTTCTCACCTTTCAATTTCTTTTCTAGTTATATATTTATACTAGGATGCAGACGGTGCTTAGTAGCACCCGACACAATCGTCCACAGACCATGGACTTGTTTGTTTGATTGAAAAAAATTAGTTAGATTATTTGATTGAAATTGAATTGTTTGGTGAAATGAATGGATTTGATTGATGTGTGAATGGCGTGGGCCTTCACTAGACCGGGGATAAGGCTAGGCCTTGTCCCGTTTCTAGTATCGTGCCGTTATGCCGCCGAAATTTTCTAAAATAAGCTAGAAAATAAAAATATCATTTTATTTAAAGAATGAACTGAATAGAAATTCATAAGTTAAAATAAAATGTTTTATCGTTAAAGATATAATTTTTAACGTGAATATGAATATAGTGAATGCGAATAAATAAATACTCATTTACAAACCGGACGGTTTGTTTATGTACACCTATTTGAAGGACATTGATTGGGTCGATAAATTTCACACATCGCCTAACTGCACAAATAAAATCTGTGTTTGATTGTTTTGAAACCCCACACGGGTGTTGGGATGAAATTTGAAGTTCACTCATCCTGATTGATTAAATATGTCGATCGATTGATTGACAGGCTGTTATAAGCGTTAGATATCTATATTTGATGCTTATACAGTGTAGTGCACTTTGGTTGATGGTTGATTATTTTTCAATGCTATTATATACGTGTGATGTATGAAAATCCATATAATTAACATTATATGGTGATTGATTGGGCCTCATTCCAATTTAAAAAATAAACAATATTATAAAATAAAGGTTCATGTGTTGACTGTACTCATCCGTTGAGATTAGTCATGTGTTGAACGAAATATTTTAATAATAAAATTTACATCTTTATCGATATGAAATAAAGGTTCATGTGTTGACCGTACTCATCCGTTGAGATTAGTCATGTGTTGAACGAAATATTTGAAAACGAAATATTTGAAATAGAAATATTTGAAAAAAAAGAAATATTTGAAATAGAATATTTGAAAATAGAAGTATATGAAGCCGTGTTGATTAGATTGACGCCATTTTGACGTGAACGATATTTATATCGATTTTATTCATTTTAAAATGAATATTGAAAAGTAATTTTGAAATCAAATATTTCGAAATGAAATGAATTGAAAACGATTTCGAAATGAAATGAATTGAAAACGATTTCGAAATGAAATGAATTGAAAACGATTTCGAAATGAAATGAATTGAAAACGATTTCGAAATGAAATGAATTGAAAACGATTTCGAAATGAAATGAATTGAAAACGATTTCGAAATGAAATAAATTTAAAACGAAGTGAAATGAATTCAAATTGAATTGCATAGAAATGAATTTTAAAACGAATTTATAAGGAAAGATTCAATTTTGATTTGAGTTGAGATGGATGTTGAAATTGTTTTTGAAACGAATTCAAAACTATTTATAAAATTTGTTTTAAATAGTAATCGACGAAATATATATTATATATATAATATAATGGCCTGAATAGAATGCGCCGCGCCGCGGCAGTTCGTGAATTTCGACCATTTATTTCAAACGGACATTACGGGAGATCCGATCGTCGGATTCTCCTAAAACCAGAACCGTTGGGTTCGTATCGAAAAGAGCTTTCTAACGAATATTAGAAATTAGAAATCTAATGGTTGGATTTGGAATTATGTCCAAATCAAATTTGAAAAAGGTCGCTGTAAGTGCAGTTCGATGGCCGTTGATGGAAGTCGACTGTACGGACCTTGATAAAGTTATTAAAAATATTAATAATTTGTGTAAAATCATAAGAAATGACTTAGAAAGGATTGGGATGAAAAACTCCATATTTGAAAAGATAAAAATAGATTTTATCGAAATGAACTAGTTTTGAACTAAAATTATAATTCTATTTATTTTTGAATAAATAAATTGAATTTGAAATGGTTTTAAAAATAACCGGAATTTCCAATGATTGCATTGGAGTGGATTTGAATCGAAATTGTCTCCAGAATATTTCGATGCTGGAATTCGTGATTATACACATGTTGTTATGGAAATTTGAAAGATATATATTTATACCGTTATTTCCAATATGACATTTGTTAATCGTAGAATTTGATATTGAATATAAGCCGATATATTTTCTATTCAGAGCCTTATATTGAATATCAAATGTGATTTGGGTTTGTCGTGAATGGTGTCTTCACTAACACTGTTCTTGAACCCAGTTGAGAAAAGATTAAATCTTTTTATTTAGATTTAATGAAGTGTACCAATTAAATGATATTTAATTGGAATTAAATTGATATTGATTTTTGGGTTTATCGTGAACAGTGTTTTAAATAACACTTGTTCTTTAACCCGATAATTAATGGAAATGCGATTTGGGTTTATCGTAAACCATGTTTTAAATGACACTGATTCTTTAACCCAGTCAAAGATTAAAACTAAGTGGAGTTTTAATGAATCTTTAATTAGATTGAAAAGATCGAGAATGGAGTATCACCAGTTTTACTCCAGGCGATAGTTAAATCTTTAATTAGATTTGAACGTAAAATGGTAATTGAATTTACCGATAACACTGTGGTGTTAGATGTGAAGTAAGACCCGTTTTACTTCATGGGATGAATAGGTTGGGATTGGGAAATTAAAACAAATGATTACCTCGATAAGGTTCGCTAATCCCGACTAGTTTGAATTGATATTCAAAAATAGAATAAAGAATAAATTCAACGAATTTATCTTGGATAAAATTTATGGGAACCTTTCCCTATGAATGTGAAATTTAGAAACTAACTGTCGGTTAGCCAAGCAGAATGGTTTTCTGGATATTGATCTGATGTTGGTTTCGGCCTTCGGGGTTAATATTTGGGAAATTATTCTCTTGATTAATTTACGGTTAGTGACTGATGAATTGGAATGAGGCGTATGTTGTGTTTGTGTAACACTTTTATAATATATACGCGAGTTATTCGGAAAGACCGGGTTTATCCCATTCTGAATAACTGATACGACGATAAGTCGAAGATGAAGACGATGGTCGAAGACCAGAAGTCTTCACGTCGTTTGGCTGATTACTGATGATCTTGATTGGGCTGTACACCCAAGAAGATGGAAACAGTTGGCGATCGTCCAGACGTACTTGGAGATCGATGGATATGCGGGGTACTAGTTGCCTTCGGTCTCGTTCAGACCCAGAACGGACTTGTAAATGGACTGTGTGTCTGACATTGGATTTTAGTCCGTGTAATTGATCTCTATTAAATATATATCTGTTTGGCGGCGGAGAATTTATTCTCTTGCTTAACGCCCTTCTCTGAGACGTACGAGCTCAGGGGTTATATATTGATGGATATCAAACGCATGGAGTGAATTGCCTGTGTGGCATGCCTAAGTGGCAATTGATCGAGGCTTCTGTTGAAAAGCAAAGTCTTGTGGTGATGATCAAAGCACAGCCTGTGTGGCACAGCTTTGTGTAACGTGAATTCGCGAGTCTCGCACCCCGGTTGTGAACCAAAAACGGGAGAGGACCTCAGGGAGGGCATGCGTTTCTTTCTAGCTAGGGTGGTGTCAGTGACCTACCAGCCCTGACATTTATATACTTTTCACCTGTGTGGTTGTTGCTGTTGCGAGGCGCCTCGGTTTGATCGGACGATCCGGGTCCGATGGAGTCATTCGTTGGCTCATTTACGCCCCAAAGGGCGGGGAAACGTATTGTTCAGGCACTATAATCCACATCGGTGGACCGGCCCTATCGCTCCATGGGGCAGTTGCGGCTGTTCCTGAGGCTCGGGCTAGAGAGTCTCGAATCGGTAGAGGACGATCCCTAGCCTCGGTTCATAGATGGAAATCCAATTTCCAAATATGTGACTTTGCGATTTTGATTGTATAACCTATATATGGCGACATAGTGGTATGGGGCATTCATGCCGCCTATGATTGATACTTATGATTTGAAGTTGTTTTATACACTATGCACTTATTATAGTATCAAATGATTTGTTTTAAACGTATCAAGCATTCTTGGCTATTATAAGGTAAAAACCCTATCCCCCGGCTTGCGTTGCATTGTGTGATAGGACCTGGGTCTTATAATAGCTTCATTTTTCTTTATTTAGCATTGCGCTGTTGTTTTATGCACTGGTGTTCTTGGGAGGAAATCCGTTCCGTGTTATACGGCATGATACCTTAATTTACCTAACTTTAAAATAAAGATTATTAACTGTTTTAGTTCTCACACCAGTCCCATGACTGACCTGGAGTTTATTGTTTTAACCTAAACTCTGGGTGCCCTTATTTTGACACGGGCAGCTAGTAGTTTTGGTTTTGCAGATTTATATTCACAGGATCCTGGTTTACAGCTGGAACGATATCCGGAAAGCTTTGTATCCGTATATCTCCTTCTAGTTGTGTATTGTATTATTTTCCGCTGCTATGTATTTAAATGTAATTTAAATCTCTGATATTTCTATGTAATATTCATTTATACACTGTATATTCTTGTAATCTGATGCATTGTTGTATTATACAATGAAATGTTCTTCTGTCTACGTTCTGTTTTGTTATGTTCTCAAACGATAGGGCGTCTCGAACGGTCTGGGTCGGTTTAGCAACTGGTTCAGACCGAGCGAAATTCCTTCTCGTCACCTTGCCAATCCTCAAAAGTAAGAGAGAACCGTCCAACCGATTCCAAGGATCGTTGTGTGTGGTGTTGAGACATTTGCTAGAGTGTCTCGAACGGAGAGGAGCTTGCCCCTTGCCTCAACTCATAATGGAATCCAATTTCCAATGCATGACACTGCGGTTTTAATTGTAGAACTAGTATGGCGACATGATATATGGTACCCATGTCGTCTATGATTGATACATTTATATTTGAAGTTGATTTCTTCACTTATAGTAATAATAAAAGACGGAATTTAGTGTATCAAGCATTCTTTGGCTATTACAAGGTAAAACCCTATCCTTTGGCTTGCGTTGCATTATGTGATGGGACCTGGGTCTTATAATAGCTTCATTTTTCTTTATTTAGCATTGCGCTATTTGTTTTATGCATTGGTATTCTTGGGAGTAAACCCATTCCCTGTTATACAGCATGGTCCCTTGATTTACCTAACTTTAAAAATAAAGATTAATAACTGTTTTAGTTCTCACACCAGTCACATGACTGACCTGGAGTTTATTGTTTTAACCTAAACTCTGGGTGCCCTTATTTTCGACACGGGCAGCTAGTAGTTTTGGTTTTGCAAATTTATATTCACACGATCCTGGTTTACAGTTGGAGTGATATTCGAAAAGCTATGTATCTGTATATCTCCTTTCAATTGTGTTTTGTATTATTTTCCGCTGCTAGGTAATTTATTGTAATCTCAGATATTTAGTAAATGTGTAAAATTTATTCATACTTTGTATATTCTTGTACTCTGATGTAATTGTTGTAATAAGCAATGAAATGTTCTTCTGTTTGTGTTCCGATTTGTCGTTTTCTCAAAACAATCAGGGGTTTCGAAAGGTCTTGGTCGGTTTAGCAATCGATTTGGATCGAGTGAAATTCCTTGTTGCTACATTTGGTATCAGAGCTTTGGTTTATAGAGCTCGAGAACAAGACACGTTAGAACCATACGAAAGAATTCATCGGAGATTGGATTAGTAATGTCCAATAAGAATAACTCGTTAGTGATGGGATCAGTAGTATCCTAGAGTGAGTCGAAAGAGTGTTATTTTTAAAATAAAATTTGAAAACAAGTTTTGTTTAGAAAATTTAAATCATTTTATATGTATTTGAATATTTTATTTGTATAGATTTGGACAATCGAGTATATAAAGATTTCGCGTATACATGTCATGAATGTATATTAGAAGTTTTAATATACTGGATAGATATAGAGTCACACTCTAGTCGCCCGGACATGATTCTGATGATGGCGCGCCATCACCAGTATTTATTTTCTAGTTTCGAAAGTATGATAATCTATATATTTCCAATTGACTGGTGTGAGAACCAAAACTAGATAGGTTTATAGTTGTGATTTGGCATCACAAACATGATTTTCTGTATATGTATCAAAATTATGAATTTGAAACGTTAATTCACTAATTGATTGATGGTTGTGTTGTTTGATTATTGGTTTATTTTATTAAAATTTTGAACCATTTAGCCTAATGGAACCAAATATTGAGCTTTATTGAAAATTGTATGAAAATGCATGCATGTAAATATATATATATATATATATATGTGTGTGTGTGAACAGGTCATAGCAAGGAGGCTAGAGCAGAAGAATAAAATTGTTTGCCCGACAAATAGGTACATATTTATTGTATTTCTTGGGGTTTTGATGATTTTATGAGCCCATTGGCTAGCCGCTTGACTTTTTCTTTTCCTTTTGGATTGGTGAGGGCCATGGGAGGCTATTTGAAATATCCCAATGCTCCTGGTGCAAGGGAGGTTATGGCGAAATTTTTCGAAAATTTAGGGTATTAGCCAAATTTTTGAAAATTTTGAACAGTTCTTAGAAACTGAAAAGTTGAAGAACTTACGCCATAATTAAAATAATGGAAGTTGAATTGATCAGCTAAACAACTTTCAGCTTCGTTCCTTTTCGAGGACAAAAAATTTTAAGTGGGGGAGATTGTAACAACCCGGAAAATCTAAGCCAATTTAAAATTTTTATTTTGGCAATTTTGATGAATTATGAATATTTAAAATGAATTATTTTAAATAATAACGACGAGAAATTTATTTTGAATAGAACTAGAAGTATAAATTTATATAGATCGACGTTAGAATATAAATATTTATTTTATAATATAAAAGAAATTGAAAATGGCGCGGTAGTTTGAAAATTCGATTTCAAATTTCAAATGAATGTACAGGATTCAAAATAAACCGGATTTTGGCGAAACCAAAAATATTTGAATCTATTTGAGAATATCTTTTCAACGAATTCGAAAAATCAAAATTTCATAGCGGGAATCAAAAGTTACGTCCAGTTGAAAATTCAGAATAGTCGCTATGGAATTCTGGCTCTTAAAAATAGGAATTTTGCAAACGACCTCGGTTTTCGACGAAACTACTTTTGTTGGATCCGGGACGTTAAGTTATTGCTAGATTCCAAAATTCATAATTTTTTGAATCAATATGTGAGCGTAGCGAAGTTAAACGTGTTTTAACAGTTTCAGTCAATTTCGATCGACCAGAAAATGGCCATTCTTCAAACGGTCTCAGAATTTGACGAAATTAGTTTTGTTAGGACCATATCGTCAATAAAAAGCAAGAACTTATTTTTTGGGAATTTTTAGAATCCGTATATGGCCCCGGTAAATTGAAATGCGCATTCAAATTCAATATATAGATTTATATTTTGATTTTGACGAAAAATTATCGAAACGATCGAATCAGCCTATGATACATATCTCATTGTGTTCGGAATGGAGGTAATTAGCTAGGGACGACAGTCGGTGGGTTAGATTTCGAGTCCAAAACAAAAACTAACTTTTGGGGAATAAAATAATTATATAAATTCAAAACCCCTATCCTCTCCTACTCAAGTCAATGCGCCCCCCTGGTTACTTTTCACGATCAAAACAGAAAAAGAAAAAGAAAAAAAAAACCTCGATCTCACGCGATGCCTCCTCCATCGGCCACCGCGGCCTGCCGGCGCCACACCCATCCTCCGGCGAACTCCCCCACCCCCTCTCCGGCCTCCATATGACCGTCCTCTCTCCTCTTTCGATTTAAAACCCATGCCCTAGCCATAAAATCCGCCACCGCAGGATCTGCTGCACCCACCCCCGCCTGTGGCCACCTCCGACGAACTTCGACGCAGCCCCCTTTTTTTCGCTGTAAGTGTTTTTATTATTTTATTTTAATTTATTTTAAATATTTAGTTTAGTGTAATCAAGTTAGAAATCTGATTTTTATGGGAAAAATATATAAAGTGTTTTATATCTAAAAGGGTTTGATTTTTAATCATATAAAAATGTAATCTTTTATATATATATGACGATGTATAAAAATATGGTCTTCATTATGAAATAGATATCATAAAATGTTTAGATCTTTAGAAATGAAAAGGAATGATCTTTATACATGGAAAGAATAGATTTTTATATGCAAAAGGATTTCATTTTTAACGATAGAAAATTTTGATTTTTAACATTAAAAGGATTCGATTTTTACATTAGAAAATTATATATATATATATATATATATATATATATATATATATATATATTAGTGAACAAAAAATATGATTTTTTATATATTAGAAAATATAAAAATGTGATTTTTATATGAGTGGTGATATAAAAACATAATCTTTATTAGAAGAAGAGCGATATAAAAATATAATTTTTATTATGAAGTTAGCGTGATAAAAATACGATCTTTATTATATGAACACCGTTATAAGAATAGAATTTTTATCTATATAGTAGCAGTATAAAAATGTGATTTTTATCCATATAGCGTAGTTATAAAAATGTGATTTTTATATACATAGCAACAATATAAAGATGCGATTTTTATATATGTAGTGGACACGGACAATGAAAGTGACAAAAGGCGAGCACGGCGAAGAATTTCTACATATGAAGAGTCGCGCCGTTTTGGTTTAGCTTTTTGGTGAGAACTTCTGACTTTAATCCTTGTTTTCTAGTTAAAATTATATACTAGGATGCAGACGATGCTTAGCAGCACCCGACACCCCTCGTCCACAGACCATGGACGACTTGTTTGATTTTGAGTGTTGTGAAAATTGATTGTGATGTGGAATGAATGGAAATATACTCATGTGTTGAACTAAATATTATATAGTTAAAAATATAATTTTTAACGTGAATGTAAATAAATAAATATTCATTTACAAATCGAACGATTTGTTTATGTACACCTATTTAAAGGATATTGATTGGGACGATGAATTTTACACATCGCCCAAATGCACAAATAATATTCAGCGTTTGTGCATTGAAACCCCACAAGGGTGTTGGGATGATATTTGACGTACACTAATCCTAATTGTTTAGTGGAATGTCGATCATTTGATTGACAGACTGTGTAAGCGTTAATTAGTTATATCTAATGCTCATGCAGTTGTGTGGTGCACTCTGGATGATGGTTGATTATTTATCGTTGCTATTATATATATGTGTTGTATGGAATCCATATAATTAACATTATATGGTAATTGAGTGGGTCTCATTCCAATTTAGAAAATAAATTATATTCATGTGTTGAATAAACAAAATAGTCATGTGTTGACAATACTCATGTGTTGAGAATATTCATGTGTTGAAACCATTCATGTGTTGAAACCATTCAAGTGTTGAAACCATTCATGTGTTGAAACCATTCATGTGCTGAAAATATTCATGTGTTGAACGAAATATTTATACAATAAAATTCATGTTTTATTGTAAGTAAGAAATAATAAATGTTCATGTGCTGAATAAAGTATATATTCAGGTGTTGAAGAAAATATTCACTTGTTGAACAGAATAACGATGTTATTGAAATATATAAAGCCGTGTTGATTAGATATGCGTCGTTTTGACGTGAACGATATTTATATCGATTATATTCGTTTTTATAACGAATATAGAAAAGAAAGTGATTTCAAAATATAACGTTTTGAAAATATTATCATTTATATATTAATGATATGAAAAAATTCAATTTTGATTTAAAATTGAATATGAAGCTGAAATTGTTTTGAAAACGAATTTAAAACGATTTATAAAATATGTTTAGAATTGAAATCGATGAAATATATATAATATATATTATATATATTAAATGGCCTGAATAAAACGCGCCGCGCCGCGGCAGTTCACGAATTTCGACCACTGACTTCGAATTGACGTTGCGGGAGATCCGACCGTCGGATTCTCCTGAAATCATAACCATTGGGTTCCTATCGAAAAGAAATTGGAAATCAAACGGTTGGATTTGGAATTATATCCAAATCAAATTTGGAAAAGGTCGTTGTAAGTGCAGTTCGGTGGCCGTTATTGAAAACCGACTGTACGGGCCTTGATAAAATTATTAAAAATATTATTAATTTGTGTAAAATCATAATATATGAATTGGAAAGAACTGGGATGAAAAATCCCATATTTAAAAGGGATAAAATATATTTTTATCGAAATGAACTAGTTATGAACTAGATTTATAATCCAGTATTTTTGAATAAATAAATTGGATTTGAAGTGGTTTTAAAAATAATCAGAATTTCCAGTATACGAATTGGAATGGATTTGAATCGAACTTATCTTTGGAATATTTTGATGTTGGGTTACGTGATTATACAGATATGGTTGTGGAAATTTGAAAGATATATTTATATCGTTATTTCCAATACAATATTTGTTGGTTTCAGAATTTGATATTGAATATAAGCCGATATATTTTCTATTCAGAGCCTTGTATTTAATATCAAATGGGATTTTAGGTTCGTCGTGAATGGTGTCTTAAATAACACTGTTCTTGAACCAAGTTTAGAAAAGAATAAATCTTTTAATTAAGATTTAGTGAAATTGTCCAGTTAATTAGTATTTAATTGGAATTGAATTTAAATTGGTTTTTGGGGTCTATCGTGAGCGGTGTTTCGAATAACACCTTTTCTTTAACCCGATTAACAATGGAAAGTGATTTTGGGTTTATTATGAACCGTGTTTTAGATGACATTGGTTCTTTAACCTAGTTAAACACAGGATATTGATTTTTGAGAAGATTAAAACTAAGTGGAGTTTTAATGAATCTTTAATTAGATTAAAGTGATCGAGAATGGAGTATCACCAGTTTTGCTTCAAAGCGATAGTTAAATCTTTAATTAGATTTGAACGTGAAATGGTAAATATATGATAACACCGTGGTGTTAGATATGGAGTATTACCAGTTTTGCCCCATGGGATGAATAGGTTGGGATTGGGAAATAAAATAAATGATTACTTCGGTGTGGTTCGCTAATCCCGACTAGTTTGGAAAACCTTAACGCGGTTTGAAATGATATCCAAAGGAAGATTTAAGAATAAATTTAGAATAATTTATCATTGATAAAATTAATGTAACCTTTCCCTAAGATTGTGAAAATTAGAATAAAAGAATATTCTGAATTGGAATAAGGCGTATGTTGTGTTTGTGTAGCACTTATTTATTATATACACGGAGTATTTGGAAAGGCCGGGTTTATACCCATTCTGAATAACCGATTCGACGATAAGTCGAAGATGAAGATGGTGGTTGAAGACCAGAGGTCTTCACATCGTTTGGATGATTATTGATGATCTTGATTGGGCTGTTCACCCAAGAGGAGGGAATCGGTTGGTAATCGTCCAGATGTACTTGGAGATCGATGGATATGCGAGGAATAAGGTTCCTCCGGTTTCGTTCAGACCCGGAACGAACTTGTAAATGGACTGTGTGTCTGACATTGAATTTTATTCTGTGTGATTGATTTCTATTGAATATATATATGTTTGGCGGCGGAGAATTTATTCTCTTGCTTAACACCCTTCTCTGAGACGTATGAGCTTAGAGGTTATATATCAATAGATATCAGTCGCATGGCATGAATCGCCTATGTGGCATCCCTAAGTGGCAAATGATCAAGGCTTTTGTTGAAAAGCTAAGTCTTGTCGTTAATGATCAAAGCACGACCTTTGTGGCATAGCTTTGTGTGTAGCGTTAATTCGCGAGCCTCACACCTCGGTATGAGTCAAAAATGGGATAAGGACCATTGGGAGAAGACGACGTTTCTTTCTAGGGTGATGTCAGTGACCTACCAACCCTGACATTTATATACTTTTTACCTGTGTGGTTGTTGGAATGCGAGGCGCCTCGGATATAGGTCCGATAGGACCGGGAAATGTGTGTTTAGGAATTGCCAATCCTCAAAAGTAAGAGAGGACCGGCCCAACCGATTCCAAGGATCGCTGTGTGTGGTCCTGAGACATTTGTTAGAGTGTCTCGAACGGAGAGGAGCTTGCCCCTTGCCTCGACTCATGATGGAATCCAATTTCCAATACGTGACACTGCGGTTTTAATTGTAGAACTAGTATGGCGACATGATATATGGTACCCATGCCATCTATGATTGATACATTTATATTTGAAGTTGATTTCTTCACTTATAATAATAATAAAAGATGGAATTTAGCGTATCAAGAATTCTTTGGCTATTATAAGGTAAAACCCTATCCTATGGCTTGCGTTGCATTATGTGATGGGACCTGGGTCTTATAATAGCTTCAATTTTCTTTATTTGGCATTGCGCTGTTTGTTTTATGCACTGGTATTCTTGGGAGGAAACCCATTTCGTGTTATACGGCGTGATCCCTTGATTTACCTAACTTTAAAAATAAAGATTAATAACTGTTTTAGTTCTCACACCAGTCACATGACTAACATGGAGTTTATTGTTTTAACCTAAACTCTGGGTGCCCTTATTTTCGACACGGTCAGCTAGTAGTTTTGGTTTTGCGGATTTATATTCACAGGATCCTGGTTTATAGCTGGAGTGATATTCGGACAGCTCTGTATCGGTATATTTCCTTTTAGTTGTGTTTTGTATTATTTTCCGCTGCTAGGTAATTTATTGTAATCTCTGACATTTAATAAATGTGTAATATTTGTTCATACTTTGTATATTCTTGTACTCTGATGTAATTGTTGTAATAAGCAATGAAATGTTCTTCTGTTTGTGTTCCAATTTGTCGTGTTCTCAAAACAATCAGGGCTTTCGAACGGTCTTGGTCGGTTTAGCGATCGATTCGGATCGAGTGAAATTCCTTGTGGCTACAACCTTGTTCGCTGCTGCACAACAAATGACTACTGCAGACAAATCCAAGACGTGTCATTTCTACTACTGCTTTGATTTTTTTCTATAACTGTCAAATCCTCGAAGTGAACATTATTTGGCTTGCCAAGTTGTTCTCAGTGAATGTAGGTGTGTCCGACAACAACATTGATCCACCACATTCCTTCAAAATGAACCACCAAGTTATTTTTTTATAGTTAAAATTATTTAGTCTATTTTTGTTACAAGGCTTTAGTGCAGTAGTAGACTGTACATGCATGAAAATGTACACTTTTTTCAAGTTTTTCCAATTAAAACCTTACCACTGAAATATAATTTCTAAAGCACTTTATCTATGTAATCAATTCAAGTAAAAATCAACAAGATAACAGAGGGATGACACTAAGCCTAATCACATGGCACATTCCAACAATATACTATAGTTGTGTTTATTGTGTGATATGCTATCAGAGTATGAAAATTAAAGTTGAAGCACAAGAAAACTATTTAAGGTTAGAAGGATAACGAAGGGTACTCTTCTTCTTCAAAATATTATTGGCCCTCATGTCCACATTAGCCTACGCTGATGCATTTAGTAGCAACCCACGCATAACAATGTTGGACTCTCTTTTTTTAAATTGTTGCTACTGCTGCTTTGAAGCAACAACTCACCTGTAACATCCGAGATTTTTGACCGTTCAAATCGACAATATCCTCAATATCAACTTAAACGAATCAAAAATACAGATAGTTATTAGGATAATAAAAAGAAAAAGAAGAAAGAAGAAAAACAATCGTAGAATCTCACAGTGGAAGGAAAAAATATAATAAATGAATAACAGCTCATAAAGCTGTTAAAACATATGTTTGATTTTATTTCACAACAATTATCAGAGCTAACTATAATAATCATACCAATATTTGCAGCGGAAATAAATAATAATACTTCTGGCAAGCTCCATCTTCATCTTTAAAACAGTGTCTTCGATAATTGAAACTCAAGATGACCTGAGCGTATTGCATAAAAAGAAAACAGAAAAAACACTCAAATTAGAACTAAATCATTCACATATTAGTCAAATTAAAATACGAAATAACATGAGTGGTATGGGTGCAGTAATCTAAAGATTTATAATGGAAAATTCGCGAATGATTTTGGAAAACATGAAGTTATCATAAGCTCGTCCCACATCACACAATGCAAGCGCACACCAAATGGGCGAGTTTTGTCTTATGATAACCAAACATGCTTTCATACATGAAAATCCTCTTTTAATACTATTATTAGTGCATAGCGTTGAAAACCATTTCATAAGTAAGTATATTAATCTTAGCAAGCATAGTCGCTATATATGCCCACATACATAGTTTACAAATAGAACGAAAGGCTCTTATTGGTTGTTGGGTTCCAAGATGATGGTTCATGACACGAAGATCAATTAGGAATAAGGTGCAATGTAACAACCCGGATTTTCAGAACCAATTTAAAATTTTTATTTTAGCTATTTTAATGTATTTTGAATATTTAAAATGATTTATTTTAAATAATAACGACTAAAAATTTATTTAAATCAAAGTTAGAATGTATAAATTTATTTTAATTATAAAACTAGCCTGAAATGGCGCGGTAGTTTGAAAATTCGATTTTAAATTTCAATTGAATGTACATGATTCAAAATGAATCGGATTTCAGTCAAACAAGAAATGTTTGAATCTGTTTAATTATATCTTTCTAACAAATGTGAAAAATCCACATTTCATAATATAAATTGAAATTTATGGCTAGATTAAAATTTAAAATAGTCGTTGTGGAATATATATATACATATTAAATAATATATGGCCCTTAAAAATAGCAATTTTGTAAACGACCTCCGTTTTCGACGAAACCACTTTTGTTGGATCTGGAATGTCAAATTATTGTTAGTTTCCAATTTTCATAATTTTTGGAATTAATATGTAAGCATGGCAAAAGAAAACGTGTTTTGTCAATTTCAATTGAATTGGATCGACCAGAAAATGGTCATTTTTCAAACGGTCTCCAAATTCGATGAAATCGGTTTTTTTAGGACCATATCATCAATACATAGCTAGATTTATTTTCCTGAAATTTTTGAAGTTAGTATATGGCCCCAGTAAATTAAAATGTACGTTCAAAATCAATATAAATTGATTTATATTTTAAATTAAAGAAACACTAATCGAAACAGCTGAATTGGCTTACCGGACATATCCCATTATGTCAGGAATAGGGGTAATTAGCGAGGAGCGATAGTCATTGAGTTCGATTTGGAGTTTGGAGCTTCAAACAATTAAAATTAAAACTAAATAATATATATGTATATATATATATTATTCTCCTAAAGCCCTAGCCAAAATTGGGTCGCCGCTTCTAACGGCTGAAATGCTCCAATATTCTAGGCGAATTTTCTTCAATTCGTTCAATCAATTTCAGAAAATTTCAACGCGAAAATCCAAGAGCGTTACGAGCTCTTTAAATCCATACATATTCCATAATTATTGTGGATTGTGGAGCTCAATTTTCGATCATGAAGGGGTGGCGTTTCGTGGTGGATTCCGGTGGTTGGAGGGCTGCGGTTGGTGAGGCGGGGGCTGGAGTAGGGGAAAGGCGGCGCAGCGATTCTAGTGGGAGGGTCCGATTAGGTTCCGCCATCCTGAGGCCTCCTACGGTGGATGATTTACTTCACCGACGATGAGTCGACCGATTCTGGAGGGGTGGTAATTAAAAAGTCAATTAAATTTTAATTATAACTGGTTTATAAATTTATGTAATGAATGCATATAATTAAATATCTTTTCCATACGATGTGTCTTGTTCTCGAGCTCTGTAAACCAAGGCTCTGATACCAAAATGAAACGACCCAAACTCGCCCTTACGGGAAAGCTCGGATTGATTTGAGAACACGACAAATTAGCACTCAAACAGAAGAACGTTTCATTGCTATTACAACAATTACATCAGAGTACAAGAATATTCCAGGGTATGAATGAATAATATACACTGAAAAACAATATCAGAGATTTAAATACAAAGCAGCGGAAAAATAATACATATCACAACTGCAAGAAATACACGGATACAGAGCATTCCGAATATAGCTCCAGCTGTAAACCAGAATCCTGTGAAAATAAATCTACAAAACCAAAACTACTAGCTTCCCATGTGGAAAATAGGGGCAGCCGAGTTTAGGTTAAAACAATAAACTACAGGTCAGTCATGGGAGTGGTGTGAGAACTAAAACAGTTATTAACTTTTTGCTTTAAAGGTTAGGAAATTATGGGACCATGCCATATAACATGGAACGGGTTTACTCCACATGAATCTTAGTTTAAAATAAAACAACGCAATTCTTTTTGAAAATGAAGCTATTATAAGACTCAGGTCCATCACATAATGCAACACAAGCCAAAGGATAGAGTTTTCCCTTATAATAGCCAAATATTCTTGATACCTATAAAAAAAAAATTATTTTGATACTATTATAAGTGCATAGTGTTTCAAAAACGATTTCAATCATAATATATCAATCATAGATGGCATGGATACCATATATCATGTCACCATACTAGTTTTACAATCAAAACCGCACAACGTCGTATTGGAAGTTGGATTTCCATCATGAACCAAGGCAAAAGGTCGTCCTTACCGAATTTGAGACTCTCTAGCCCGAGCCTCAGTCTCAGCCGCAACTACACCTAGAGCATGCAGGGTCGGTCCACACTTACGTTAGTAGATTGGAAATTCCTGAACAGTACGTTTCCCTGCCCTCTGGGGCATATAATCTGAGCCACTAGGGACTCAATATCCGAGGTACCTTGCTTTCTGTAACACCCCGTATTTTCGAAAAATATGGGGTGTTACACTTTCCATCATCCATATAAGTAAAAATATCTGGGCTTCATACCATGAACCACTCCTAGCTAAAAAGAAACACATGCCTTCCCTGCTGTCCTCTCCCGTTTCTGGTTCATACCGGGGTGTAAGGCTCATGAGTTAACTCTATACACAAAGCTATGCTAGTTAAAGCTGTGCTTTGATCATCAACCACAAGACTCTACTTTTCAACAAAAGCCTTGATCATTTGCATCTTAGCATGCCACACTGACATTTCACGCCATATAACTGATGTCTATCGATATATAACCTCTAAGATCGTACGTCTCAGAGAAGGGTGTTAAGCAGGAGAATAAATTCTCCGCCACCAAACAAATATATATTTAATAGAAATCAATTAGCATAGAATGAAATCCAATGTCTGACACACATCCATTTGCATGTCCTTTCTAGGTCTAAACGAAACCGGAGGCACCTTATTCCTCGTCCCATATGTCCAATACAGGAGAGAGGTCCCCACATATCCGTCGATCTCCAAATACGTCTGGACAATCACCACTTATTACCTTGTATTGGGTGTATAGCCCAATCAAGACATCAGTAATCATCCAAACGACGTGAAGATCTCTAGTCTTGAACCACCGTTTTCATCATCGACTTTAGTCGTCGTAGTAATTATTCAGAATGGGTAAACCCGGTCTTTCCGAATAACTCACGTATTTTATAATCAAGTGCTATAAAAACACATCATACGCCTCATTTCAATTCAGAATATTCTTTTAATAAAATATTCACATTATTAGGGAAAGATTCCAATTAATTTTATCAAAGATAAATTCTCGTAAATTTATTTTTTAATCTTCCGTTGAATATCAATTTCAAAAGATTTTATTAAATAGTCGGGATAATCATGCCTTACCAAAGTAATCATTTATCATTTTCCAATCCCAACCTATTTATCCCATGGAACAAAACTGGTAGCACTCCATATCTAACACCCACTTTATTCTGAGTAAAATTAATTACCCATTTCACATTCAAATCTAATTAAAGATTTAACTATCATCTGGAGCAAAACTAGTGGTACTCCATTCTCGATCATTTCAATAATTCAATCAGTTTAGTTATCTCATTCCCATTCCAATCTAATTAAAAATATATTAAAAATCCAATTTGGTTTTGATATCAAAAATCATAACTCAATGATTATTCAACTTTAGGAAAATAAATCCTATCTTTAAGTGGGTTAAAGAACCAATGTCATTTAAACACATTTCACGATAAACCCAAATTATCTTCCATCAAAATGGAATCTTCATGGAAATCATAACAGTATATAATCGATATAAATTTCCATATCAAACTATTAATATAAATGGAATAATGACAAAGCCTTTTAAATTCCATATACAGTAACGGTCTTCCTTCATAGAAGCTCATCTTGATTATTAAATCGAATTCCATTCAATTCCAATTTAATATATTAAATTGGAAGACTTTACTTTGGAAAATTTCCATTTAAACCTTAATAAAAGTTTTATAAATTCCAAATTATATTTTCACTATTAATTCGGGTTAAAGAACGAATGTCGTTAAAACACAGTTCACGATAAACCTAATTCACATTTTATTTTATTCCAATTACTAAATATAATTGGAAACTCTAATAATCTTAATAAAAGATTTATTCTTTTTACACGAGGCTTAAGAACAGTGTTATTTAAGACACCGTTCATGACAAACCCAAAATCCAATTTGACATTAAATAAAAGACTCTGAATAGAAATTATACCGGCTTATATTCAATATCAAATTCTGAAATCAACAAATATCGTATTGGGAATAACGATATTTATATCTTCCAAATTCCTCAACAATATCTGTATAATCACGGAATCCAATACAGAAATATTTCGAGGATAATTTCCATTCTAATTCATACTTTGGAAAATTCTGGTTATGTTAAAACCATTTACAAATCCAATTTATTTATTTATTTAAAAACATTGGATTATTATTCTGGTTAATAACTAGTTCATTTTGATAAAAATATATTTTTATCTTTACAAATATGGAATTTTTCATCCAAAAATCTTTCCAAATCACTTACTATGATTTTACATAATTTTTCCATATTTTTAGTAATTTTATTAAGGCCCGTACAGTCGGTTTCCAATAACGGCCACCGAACTGCATCCATAGAGACCTTTTCAAATTTGATTTGGACATAATTCAAAATCCAACCATTAGATTTCAAATCTCTTATATTCATTGGAAAAATCTTTTGATACGAACCCAACGGTTCTGGTATTAGGAGAACCCGACGGTCGGATCTCCCCTTACATCAATTTGAAGTTAATGGTTGAAATTCACGAACGGTCGCTGCGCGGTGCGTTCTATTCAGGCCATTATATATATATATATATATATATATATATATATATATATATATATATAATATCGCCGATTTCCATTTAAAACATATTTTATAAATCGTTTATATATTCGTTTTAAAACGATTCCAACTTCATTTTCAATTTTAAATCAAAATTGAATATTCTATATGTTTACCATTTTAAAATGATACTATTTTCAAAATATTAGATTTTGAAATCACTTCTTTTCGATATTCATTATAAAATGAGTAAAATCGATTGATAAACCCGTTCGGGTAAAAAGGACATTTAACTTCATAACTATTTTTATTGTTCAAACATTTTATTCAACACATGAATATTTATATAGTTTTTACATTCAATAAAAATGATATTTTTATTATACAAAATTTTTATTCAACACATGACTATTTAATTCACTTCATAAACATGTTAAAAATAATATTTTTATCTAATAAAAATATTTTAACATATGATTCTTTTTCTTCTTCATTAACATGTTAAAGATGATATTATTTTTATCTAACAAAGATATATTTTGACATATGCTTCTTTAATTCTTCATTAACATGTTAAAGATGACATTTTTATCTAACAAAAATATATTTTAACATATGCTTCTTTTATTGGTTTATACATACAATAAAAATGTGATTTTTATTGTTAAAACATTTTATTTTAAAATATTTTTTATTTTAAAAGATTCTTTATTTTAAAAATATTCTTTATTTCTGAATCGGAATGCGACTTAATCAATTACCATATAATTTCAGTTACATGGATTCCATACATCGCATGTATTCAACAATAATGATAAATATCATTAAACAGTCCATTCACATCTAGAGTGAAATTTACAACTGTGTGAGCTTTAAAATAAATAAATAACGCTCATTACAGACTGTCAATCCATTGGTTGACATACAACAAAATATTGGGATTAGTGTATGTCAAATATCATCCCAATACCCATGTGGGGTTTTCAAACAATAATAGTGAATTTAAATAAATTATTGATTAACAAATTTAACCAATTCTAACGCGGTTTGAATTATTTTTTTAAATTAGCCAATTTTCACTGTTTAAATTATAATTAAATATTTATAATTTAATTTCAACTACTACATTAATGTTAACATTATTTTTAATGTGCTAAACATTTCAACATCACAGACAACACAAAATACAGTCCAAGTAAACAATCATGGTTTGTGCAATAAATAAGAAAAACTGAACATCGTCTGACTAGGGCTTAGGATTTTCGCCACCTCCTTGCACCGACAACTGATCAACCGACCCCCCACGAACCGCCATCTCCTCTGCCACCTACACCTGCCACCTTGTCAGACTCGTGCTCACCCCGATGGAGCAAAACGGGCTTGAGCTCTAGCAGCTTGTACGAAGAAATCAAGGAATCCACGGCATAGTTTCCGATCAGTACCGTCCAATCTGTAGATCACATAGGCCTCTTTGATTTCTTGAATTACTTTATAGATTATGAGAACAAGAGGGAGGAAAACAGGACGATGATGGCCACTGAACGAATTCGTGGCGGCTGCGTACAAGAGGGCTAGGGTTTCACCTTTTTAGGCTATTTATAATTAATATTTTATTATATTTATTTCCTTTAACTTGAAAAAATATTTGTTCGTTGCTATCGACTCCAAATTTAACCCAAAGACCATCGCCCCTAGCTAAATACCGCGGGTCCGGACACAATGAGATATTTCTCGTAAGCTGATTCAGATGTTTCGACAGGTTTTTATCAAAATTAAAATATAAATCAATATATATTTAATTTAGAAATACATTTTAATTTACAGGGGCCACATCCTGACTTCAAAAATTACAATCTGACTATGTTTTGACGATACGAAAACTAATTTCCCCAAACTTGGAGACCATTTGAAAAAAATGGGCTTTTTTTGGTCGATCCATTTTAAATTTAAATTACCAAACACATTTAAGTTTGCTGCGCTCACATATTAATTTCAAAAATTATGAAATTTGAAACCTGCCTATAATTTGACATTCCGGATCCAACAAAAGTTGGTTCGTCGAAAACGGAGGTCATTTGCAAAATGGCTGTTTTTAAGGGTTATATATTATTTAAAATATATATAAATTCCATAGCGACTATTTTAAATTTTAAACCGGATATAACTTTTAATTTATATTATGAAATATGGATTTTTCACATTCGTTAGAAAGATATAATTAAACAAATTTAAATATTTCTGGTTTTACTGAAATCCGATTTATTTTGAATCCTGTAAATTCGTTTGAAGTTTAAAATCGATTTTTCAAACTATCGCGCCATTTCAAGCTCGTTTTAT
Organism: Allium sativum; assembly: GCA_030737875.1. Taxonomy (NCBI): domain Eukaryota; kingdom Viridiplantae; phylum Streptophyta; class Magnoliopsida; order Asparagales; family Amaryllidaceae; genus Allium; species Allium sativum. The sequence continues at coordinate 487,533,755 of CM060926.1, read as the reverse complement.
AATTAAAATAAATTTATTTGTTCTAACTTCGATTAAAATAAATTTTAAATCATTATTATTTAAAATAAATAATTTAAATATTCAAAATCCATTAAAATAGATAAAATAAAAATTTTAAATTGGTTTTGAAAATCCGGGTTGTTACATCATGTATTTTGAGACGTGGGGTTGGAATTCCATCCAAAAGTAACTCATAGTGAGCTTTACCCAATAAATTCACAAAATCAGCAACAAGTCGATTAACAAAATAGTTTGAACTTCCATAGAATTGACATGCCCAACCTATTCAGCCTCACTAATTAGCAATAGAAAAACACATACCATACCCAAACGATGAATCAATTTCAGCTAACGGAAACTCAAAATATGACTTACCTAACGTACTTGAGCTTTCGGTCCATAGAGTCTCATTTGTTTCCATCAATATGAAGTAGGAACGGTGGAAAATGGATGAATCAACATCGTCTTGATCTGACTTCAATCAGATTCCAGTTTGAAGGAAATGAATGAAGTTTAGGCAAGGGGGAAGGAGAAAGGAGATCGTAGAAAAGCAGCTGATTGAGATTTTAGATATTAGATTTCAGCTGTTTTGGATCGATTAATCTAGATAAAAAATAAAGGTGAACGAACTGAGATCTTGGGAACTACTTGGAATCGAGGGTTCTAATGAAAATTAAAGGAATAGAGCGCGGGAATTAAATGATAAACGAGCGGGCTTCGAAATTATGGTGCGTGTTTCTTTTATGGTGGACTATTAGTAAAGTTCATCAGCACGGAGGTTCATGTTTATTAATTAATGTTTATAACTTACAAATTAAAATAATGGGTTTAAGATATGAATTCATACTTTATAATTATTGATTTTTAATATAAAAAACATTATTATAACATTTTGTTTTTGATCGATTTTTAATTTAAAAACATTATTATAAGATTCCCTTTATGAGTTATATAAAATTTCAAAATTTTATGAATATTCTTGAATTTATTTTAGCAAATTATAAATATCACTTAATAATTATTACTTCTTATTTATAATTTATTTATTTATTATTATTACTTTTAACTATAACCAACATTAATTATTAACTACATAATATTAATTATCCAATATAATTATTTATTGTCAATTTTTAATTATATATGTTTATTAATCATCAAGCGTAATTAATAAATATTAATTAACTATAATTTATTAGTTATTAATGATTAATTATATCAACTATTATTAATATTTAGTAATTAAAATAATATATCAACAATTGTTGGTTAAAATTATAAATAATTGTCTATTTAAGTTCATTTATAAGTTGTTAACTATAAACTATCATTAATAACCATTGGTTAAGATTATTAATTATTGTAATATTCTAAGCAATATTAAGCATATTTTAAAAATTAACATAAATATACAAGTAAATTTACATTTAATAAATTGTAGTTGATTAAAATCTAGTTAAAAACAATGCTTTACTACTTTTTTAAACTGTTGTTGAAACAGTGTTGTGACAACATTCATTAAAAAGTTAGTGTAATTTATTACAACATTCACGAAGAACCTTCACCTGATACAACATCGTTGACTATAAGGCTGCAAAGAGGTTGGAGATGCCAAGGTGGAGCCAAGGTATGAGAAGGAGATTTGGCGTAGAGTAGGGGCGAGGTTTGGATTAGTGATGTTGATTACATTTAATAGTGCATATTGATTATTAGGTATTATATATTTAATATTAACTATCACATATCAGTTATTAATTATTTAATAGTACATTAATATGCACGAAAATAATAACTTGTATGGTAATGTTTGAATTTCGAAATTCTTTAACATTTATTCAATTTCTTATTTTTAAACTTTGAACATTTTGTTTTTCTTAATTACTAATTTATTAATTAATACATACTAATCAATTTCTTATAAGTAAATATTTATTAATAATTTCTAGATAGTAATTTCTGTAGTTGTATTAAAGATCACTTATTAATCATTGATTATCAAAATAAATTTAATTAAATAGCAAATATTAATTTACTTTATTAATTATTATTAGTTATTTATATTTTATAGTAATTAATAATTAATCAATACTAATTATTGAATATTATTTACTTTTAATAGTAATTATTTATTATTGATATATTATTAACATTAATTATTTAAAATTTATATATACTTATTAATTACTAAGTAAAAACACAATTGTAAAACATTTTATAAATAATAAATATAAAAGTCCTTTTCAAATCTCTTGAGAAACCCCTGCAATAATAGCTTCAAAATTTCGACGAAGGTAAACAGCCTCTATCTGCAATGGAATTTAGCGTTTAACTCTTGATGACGGTAATATGCTGCAATTTCCAGTGATATAGTGGCAGAAATAAAATTCGATGGTAATAATTTAAAATATATTGCCATATAAAATTCAAAATATTATTTCTTACAAAGTCCACGAAAATTTGTCGCTAATTTGCGATGGAATTTTCCGCTGCTAAAATTTTGTCTTGTATACAGCTTTTCTCGTAGTGATCTCGATTGATAATAACTATTTCTATTTAATCCATATATTTAATCATTCTTGCCAATCTTACCTTTAACTTCCAATTCCATTTATCGCTTGGATTATCCATTTATTTAATACTTCAAACAAAATTTTTAATCACGATATTATAAACTAAAAATTTGGATTTTTACAACGGAAACCCGTTTATTAACTTTCTTTTTCCCAAAACCATTGATGTTCTTCGTCTTTGTCTTTTTGACGTTTTCTTTCTATTCAACTTACTTTACTTAATTTAGTAACATCTCTTTTTAAATTGATACCTAGTTTGATTTCCCTTTACAAAATCTTTCCAAATATTTGAATTTGAAAATCCAATATAACCACATTTCAACTCAATTATTATCTTAAATGAATTTCATTTAAGAAATAATCATTTTAAATATCGTTAATTAAATAATAATTAATTTTTCCATTACTGAAGTAATAAGAGTTTACTTCTTCATCAACAAAAATAGATTAGTAAATCACTTAATTAAATAATAACTAACTATGTCGATTTAATAATCATTTTAAAAAAACATTATCAAATAAAAAGGTAAATATTATTTAAGAAATCTTAAAAATAATTATTTACTAAACCATTTCATTTGATTAATTGAAGATCAATTAATCAAATAATCAATTTCAAACAAAATAGTTAGTTTAGTCAATTTCAAACCATCAGTTAATTTGTTAACCGATTTCAAATTGCTTCTTCCTATTAGATTAATATCATTAATCTAATAATACAATTTAATTATTTTCTTTAAAAAGAATTGCCTTAAATAATTAACTTGTAGATTAATTATCTTATTATTCGCTTATAAAGACTTCTTTAACGTAACTTCTTATTATATAATCATTTTATAATGTTAAAACCAATTTTTTTATATCGATTTATTTCTAAACTCCATTTATAAAAATATAATAAATATAATTGGAAAACTCGCTTCAGTTATAAAAACAAAATTTTATAACTTAATTGCGTTAATTCACCTGACGACAAACCAACGACTAAAAAGAAAAGTGGATTTTAAGCCATTTGTTGCCAATCCCTCATTCAATATTGTTTGTTTACTGAAAATACAACAATGTTGAATTTCAATTCAATGTCAACATCCAAACAGGTTTTCAGTGTCATATGGGTTCAATCAGTGCATATATAAATAATATAAAAACAAATAGCACATATAATATATTGAGGAATCAGGTTGGATCCCTCCAACCAGTTCTTCCCTATATAACATCATCATTTAATAATAATAATAATAATAATAATAACTGAAATAAATATTCTAATCTAGATCCATCAATTCTACATAAATAATGTCGATAATTAATAAACAATCAATAATCAACCAAGCAACCAATCATCCAAATTCATATTAATAATGATAAATTATAATTATATGAGTTTAATCACATCACAATATTTCAGAAAGCATGAGAATTAACTCACAATTTCGATTTGATTTCATCATTATTTCGTTTAATTTTAAACAATGTTTAAAATTAAACAAAACTCGACAGCTTCCATATCCTTCCAACTCAGCTGAGCAGCGTAGTACCTTTGGTGGCGATTCCAACGTTACTAATTTTGTTCAATTCTGTTCACATAATAAAAATTTATTCATATTTAAATAAATACGATATAATTTTAATTAACAATTCCTTAATTACAAATTAAATAGATTACTTACTTTTATTAAATTATATAAGCTGGTTCGTTGACTCTCATTCGTCTGTGCTTTTGTGCCTCCTTAGAGAATGGAACCATGCTGCATACTACACGAATAAAAATATTACTGTTGTTCATTAAATTAAATAAACTAATTGCCTTAATGATGATAGGTTAGGTTAAACAAAATACGTTTATTTCAGCTAATTGCGGTCCAAACACCATTTCCTTATGCTGTCTTCATGCCTTTGTTCCACCTACACCCCCCATATAAGGCTAAACAATTTAATTTAACAATAAGTTCCCTTAATTAAGTTTAATTAATAACTAATTACTTCTGCTAATTGGCTGATTGCCCTTTCTCCTTCAATATCGCTATACCAGGTTCAAACTTTTCACTGATCTCAACATCAACCCAACGCGCGCTGTATCGACCATCAGAACACCATCGACGACTGCCATCTCCTCGCCCCAGCCGCACTGACCCTCGACCCAAAAAAATTTCAATTTGGTTCTGCCCTTCACCCCAAAATCACCATGAAAAGCCGACACTTTGTGCACGTCTCCCGACGGCTCCAGTCCCCTAGACGCAATCGTAGTCCTTCACCGTAAGGATCTTGATGAGCAAAGCAAGCTTCCCGTGGGAAGAATTACGATTAGATTCATGGATTTTAAGATTTGAAGGAGAAAATAAATAAGCATTCGCAGCCGTTAAATTTTCTAATGGAGGCATTGAATTATAAGTTGACCACGCGTTGGTCTGATGGATGCATAAATTAGGGTTAGAATTGTTTGTTTACATTTCTGGGAAAAATAATGGACGGAAAACATGTGGTATATTCTATATCTGAAGAAACATGGGAATGAAGTTTGCATGGGGTTCACAGATCCTGCGTAGGAAGGAACTGAGAAGTGTGCACAGTAAGTAATTGGTTTTATTTATATTAATTATAACGAAACTTACGCACGAAGATTCTTGCAAAAAACACTTCATACGGCCTCTTTTTGAGATGAAACTCCTAAATCTAGCATAAAAATATATTTTGGATCCGATGGGATAGGTTTCATTAAATTCCGAGGTCGTTTGTGAAAAGTCCTTTATAAATCACAAGCTAAAAATCACACTTTTAAATTTCCCACGATCTCCAAATAAATCCAATCAACTTGAAATTTTGAAATTCTACTAGATCTTTTCCTTACGGATCCAATGAAATTTGTTTCATTAAAATCGGAGTTCGTTTGTCTAGTCGTTTATTCCCTTAAAGTTACCCCTCTCTAAATTAGCCAAAATAATATAAACAATTAAATAAAAATCTAGGTGTTTATTGTCGCCACGATCAAACGGTAAGTCCGATCGATACGAAAATTGAAATCCTACCATAATTAACTAATACGAATCCAATGGGACAAGTTTCATTGCATTCCGAGACTCTTTTCCGAAATGCTATATATACGCTAAACAATGCTATTTTGGACACCAAAATAGTTGATGTCCAAAAATAACAAACTACCTACCTATTCTGACCCTAAACGTCAATACGAACTCAACAGAATTGGTTTCATGGCTTAATTCGATCGTTTTCTTAAGTTATACTCAAGTACCCCTCTATTAAATTAAATTAATTAAATGATGTGCTGTATAAAATGACTAGTCGTTTATGGCTGCCATGGTCACATACGACATCAATTTGCCATGAAATTTAATACCGTACAATATTTTAACGTTATGGTTCCAATGAAACTAATTTTACCGAAAACGCACTCTATTTGCAAAAATGGTTATTTCTAAAACTATAAAATATCGATAAAATATTAATTAAATTCGAAAATAATTCAAATAAAATAATAAAAAATTATTATCATCATATTTATCCAAATAAAATTATTATATAGTTATACAACTCGATATCATCTATTTTGAGTTAAACGATATCCAAATTATATTAAAACCCTTTTTAAATATATTAAATAAACGTTATAATTTAATAACGATTTCCGTAGGGACTATTTTAAAATTTTGATTGGACATAACTATCAATCAACAACATGAAATCTGAATTTTTCTCTTTCGTATGAAAATTATAATCGACAAGATTCCAACGTTTCTTGTTTTATGGAAATCCGACTTAAATTGGATCCTGTATAATCAATTGAAGTTGAAAACTCAATATTACGAACTACTGTGCCATTTCTGGCTCGTTTATAATTATATATAAAATTAACGTTTATGATGTTCAAACTGCAGATTAGAAAGATAATGGAAGTGTATATAGGTGATATGTTGGTTAAATCTCGAGTTGAGATTAATTACATGGACAATTTGGCTGAATATTGAAATACTAAGGAATTATGCTATGAAATTGAACCCTCTGAAAATTCATTTGGAGTCTTCTATGGAAAGTTCTTAAGGTTCATGCTTGATGCATCAAAATCAATCTAATGTGTAGTATGACATCAAGACATGTTCAAGCTCCTAGGAATAAGAGAAAGGCCCAAAGCCTAAATTGGAAAATCACGATACTAAGCCGATCAATCTCAAAGACCATGGACATGTGCATACCATTCTTCAACGCTTTGAAAAAAGGAAATAAATTTCTTTAGTGGATGGCCGAGTAATAGAAAACTTTTGAGGAATTACTTAGACATAAGGAATTCCCACCAATTCTTTCTAAACCGATCGATGGAGAAGACTTGTTCATTTACTTAGCATAGTAGAAGTTGGTGTATTATGTCAACGAAAGATTCTTGGGTGCTGAACGAAATTACCTGATGTTGGGGAAACTTGCGTACTATTTGTTGAAAGTATAGAGAAACCTGTGACCTTACTTTCAAGTCTATCCTATAAGTGTTCTCATCGATCAGCTGGTAAAGGAAGTCTGTTTTGTCTCGAAACCTCGAAGAGATTACTAAAATCGAACAACGAATCAGGCCAATATAATGTAACATACCGTCACCGAGAGGCAACTAAAAGACAAGCGCCGATAGATTTCATTGCTGAGCTCACCATTAGGGAAGATAAAGAGGAAGAAGAAATTGAAGTGGTTGCACAATGGAAATTATTTGCCACTATAATAATGAACAAGTAATTTTCAAAAGTGTGAATTATCTTGGAAACTCCTGAAAGGCAATCCATATGTTTATGCCTTGAAGGTTGGAATTTCTTGCTACAAAAAATGAAGTAGAATATAAATCTCTAATAGGGGTACTGAGGATAGCGAAGGAGCTAAACATACAGACCTTGCTGACCTTTAGTGACCCAGAGCTCATCGTTCATCAAGTTCGAAGAGAGTTCCAAGCAAAGTAAGGAAATCTAGTCTGTGCCTCAAGAAATTAGGAAATGCAAAACAACATCGAGCACTGCATCTTCACTCACATCCACCATGAGGAAAAAATGAAACCGATTTGCTTGCCAAGTATGCTAGCTCTAGAGAAATACAACTCTTAGGCTTGGTGCTTGTAACAACCCGGAATTTGGGGCCAATTTAAAATTTTCATTTTAGAGATTTTAAAGGTGTTTAAATAGTTGAAATGAATTATTTTAAATAAAAATGACTAGAAATTTATTTTGATTGAATTTAATGCGAATATATTTAATTTACTTACAAAAGGAATTAGAAAAAGAACGGTAGTTTGAAAAGTCAAACCTGAACTTTGACTGACCACACTGGATGCAGAATAAACCGGATTTTGGTGAAACCAAAAATATTTAGATCTGTTAATGAATATCTTTCTAACGAATCTAAAAAATCGAAGTTTCATAGCGGGAATCAAAAGTTATGGCCAAATGAATTTTCAGAAAGGTCGCTATAGAGAATATATCGCCCTTGAAAATAGACATTTTGCATACGACCTCGGAATTCGACGAAACCACTTTTGTTGGATCCGGGATGTCAAATTATTACTAGGTTTCAAATTTCATAATTTTTGAAGTTAATATGTTAGCGTGGCAATGGAAAATGTGTTTTGATCAATTATAGTTAAATTGGATCAACCAGAAAATGGCCATTTTACAAATTATCTCAGAATTTGACGACATTAGTTTTGTTAGGATCGTATCGTCAAAACATAACCAAAAATAATTTTCCCGGATTTTTCTGACTTCGTATGTGACCCTGGTAAAATTAGAAATACGTTCGAATTTAATATTAAAGAATTAATTTGAAAATAAAGAAAACATACTGTAAACTTCAGAATTGGACTTCGGCAATAGCGCCATTGCGTTCACAAGGCGTCAAAACCTATTGATCGACAGTCGTTAGGCTCCGTTTGGAGATCGGACAGAAAAACCCTAATTTCCAGAATTAATTAAATTAAAAATTAAAATAAAATACCCTAGAAATACCGTATAAATACGGGATGAACAGTGCGTCGTTCTTCCTCATTTCAAAGCACCGAAACCCACAACAGCTCAAATTTTTGAGCTCCGATTTCTCCCAATCCATAGCGAATTGACATATGCCGCTTTGGACTTTTTTGAAGAACTTTGAACGCTCTTCCATCTCAGACAACCCCCGCCCCTCCTCGTTGCCCGAGCCGCTTCCACCACCTCCGCGAAGTCCAGCCGAACGCAGGCCCACCGCGCCACCCACGAGCCGCCGCACCTCCCCCCTTTTCCGGCGTTCAGGCGCCTCTCCACCCCCTTCGACCTCCAGCAATCGGTTCCTGAAAACATCAACTACAGCTCGCGAATCCTTGATTCAAAGTTTTGAACAAACTGAAATTTTAAAGGTAAAATTCAACTCAGTTTTGCGATGCTTTTAATCGTTACAGTGGAAGTTGTAATAAGTCAGTTTTCTAATTTATACATATGAATTTCAAATTGAGATCTTTCAGATCCCAAACCGCCGTGACTTTGAACACGAGATCTGATCGAGTTTGAACCTTCTTTGCAAATCTAAACAAGGTGAGAATTTATTTTTAATTAAATTTAATTAATTTAATTATTATCCTAGCGTTATGTGAAGTTTGAATGGTAAATATCATGCTTACGATACAGATCTATTTTGTTTTGTCATATTTGATGACGGTTGGTATGTGTTTGTGATGGATAGTTTAGATTTGTATGATTATCACCTCTTATGTAATCACTTGTGTTGATTTGGATTGATCTAATTTATCAATTCAAAATAATAGGAACATGATTATCACCTCGTATGTAATCACTTGTGTTGATTTGGATTGATCTAATTTATCAATTCAAAATAATAGAAATATGATTGTCACATTCTTATGTTATCGCTTTTGTATGAATTTGAATTAATCAAACTTATCGATTCATAATAAAAGAGACATGGTTTGCCATCGTTATGTTAGTGCTTTTGTTTTATTTGAATTGATCTAGATTATCAATTCAACATAGAAAATAAAGATTTGTCTTTTTATTTGAATTGATCTAGATTATCAATTCAACATAGAAAATAAAGATTTGTCTTTTTATTTGAATTGATCTAGATTATCAATTCAACATAGTAAATAAAGTTTACGTTCTTTTTTTTATATGATATAAAAAGTAGGATTTGGCGATGTAATAAAATTGACATTTTTATATGATATAAAAAGTAGGATTTTACGACGTAATAAAATTACATTTTCCCATATGTACTAAAGTCAAGAGTTTGCATGTAAATTTAAATTACATCTTTATAATGTAAAAATAAAGGCATGTAAAATAAAATTATATCTTTATAATGTAAATAAGAATGGGAATTTGCATGTAGACTAAAATTACATTTTTCTATGTAATTAAAATGCGAATTTACACTGTATGATAAAAATTACATTTTTCTATGTAATTAAAATGCGAATTTACACTGTATGATAAAAATTACATTTTTCTATGTAATTAAAATATGAATTTACACCGTATGATAAAAATTACATTTTTCTATATAATTAAAATGTGAATTTACACCGTATGATAAAAATTACATTTTTCTATGTAATTAAAATTGAATTTACACAGTATGATAAAAATTACATTTTTCTATGTAATTAAAATATGAATTTACACCATATGATAAAAATTACATTTTTCTATGTAATTAAAATAAGAATTTACACCGTATGATAAAAATTACATTTTTCTATGTATTTAAAATGTGAATTTACACCGTATGATAAAAATTACATTTTTCTATGTAATTAAAATGTGAATTTACACCGTATGATAAAAATTACATTTTTCTATGTAATTAAAATATGAATTTACAACGTATGATAAAAATTACATTTTTCTATGTAATTAAAATATGAATTTACACCGTATGATAAAAATTACATTTTTCTATGTAATTAAAATGTGAATTTACACCGTATGATAAAAAGTACATTTTTCTATGTAATTAAAATGTGAATTTACACCGTATGATAAAAATTACATTTTTCTATGTAATTAAAATATGAATTTACACCATATGATAAAAATTACATTTTTCTATGTAATTAAAATGTGAATTTACAGCGTATGATAAAAATTACATTTTTCTATGTAATTAAAATATGAATTTACACCGTATGATAAAAATTACATTTTTCTATGTAATTAAAATGTGAATTTACACCGTATGATAAAAATTACATTTTTCTATTTAATTAAAATATGAATTTACACCGTATGATAAAAATTACATTTTTCTATATATTTAGAATGGAAGTTTGCATCGTATGATAAAAAGCATTGTAATTAAAAATCATATTTTTACAATGTAAATAAGAAGTAGAGTTTGCATTGTAATTAAAAATCATATTTTTTTTAAAATGTAAATAGGAAGTAGAATTTGCACTGTAATTAAATTTACATTTTTATATATAAATTTAGAATAGAATTCACACGACAAATATAAGTTACATTTTTATTTTGTAATTAAGATGAGAAAGTACGTTGAGGTTGAAATTTACATTTTTATATGTAATTTGAAAGTAGGATTTTGCAATGTATCAAAATTTACATTTTTACATGTAAACAGAAAATAGGAATTTACATAGGAATTAAATTTACATTTTTTTTGTGTAAATGAAAAGAATGGAATTCACATTTTAATGTAAGCAAAGAATGAATTTAGGACGCGGTAATATTATCTTCATTTCAAGATGAACTAAAATTTAATAAGGACCGGTAGTTGTTTAGAGCGTTGTTTAAATCAAATGACGTTATCACGATTAATCGATTATATATATATATATAATTATAATTAAAATTAAACGAATGAAGCGTGGTAGTTCGCGTTTTAGAAATCGTACCTTTAAACGACTATACAAGAAGATCCGACCATCGGATTTTCTTGAAACTGAAACCGTTAGGACCGTCTTGAAAAATCTTTCCAATGATATATATTGCGTTAAGATCCAACGGTTAGATTCTGAGAAATGTAAATATCAAAATTGGTTGAATGCAGCGCCATAGTCACCTATTGACTTAAGGCGTCGTTATATAAAAATTTATTTATTTTAAATAATTAAAACAGGAAGTAATCATTATAAAATGATATCAGTAAATACGAAGGATTTTAAAATATATATATACGAGGATTATTTGGAAAGTCCGAGTTCTCTCATTCCAATTAATCAAACGACGTTAACTGAAGTATGAAGATGGCGTGTGAAGACCGTAAATCTTCCCTCAAATGGACAATGATCGAGGCCCTGATTTGACTTGCTCCCAATTCAAGGGTCATGGTCATTGCCCAAACATACGTGTTGATTTCACGGGTTTGGCTTTTGCTCAAACCCAGAGCATAAGCTAATAAATGGATCGTGTGTCTGACATCGTACTCCATTTAATATCATGTTATTAATCTTCTGTTGAATGTATGGATGTTTGGTGGCGGAGGATTTATTCTCTGGCTTAACACCCTATCATATATTTCGGCAAAGGATTGGTAGTGCGAAATGGAGTGACGATGTGGCATGGTAAGATGCATATGATCAAGGCTTTGTTGAAAAGCAGGCCGTGTGGGATGATCAAAGCATAGCCTGTTTAGGCATAGCTTTGAGTATAGCATGACTTCGCGAGCCTCACACACCGGCGGAGTCTAAAACGGGAGAAGGGAATGCAGGAAGAGCAACACGTTTCTTTCTAGCTAGAAGTCGTGATTGGGCTTTAACACGACCCGACATTTTACTTATGTGGATGATGGAATGAGGCACCTCGGATGATAGGTTCTATAGGACCGGGAAACATGTGTTCAGGAATAACTAATCCGCAACTCGTATGGTGGACCGGCCCAACAAGATCCAAGAGTTCACTGCGGGGGACCCTGAGGCATTGGCTAGAGTGTCTCGAATCGGTAAGTAGCTCCTCCCTAGCCTTGACCCATGATGGAAATCCAAACTTCCAATACGAACCAACGGATTTGATTGTATTACTAGTATGGAAGCATAGTATTATGGTACCTATGTGTCCTAGGATTGATACATTTACTTTGAAATGTTTTGATATATACAAATGATAATATTAAATTCGTATTTGCCGTATTTAGCATGTTTAATCACCATAAGGTAAAACCATATCCTCTGGTTTGTGTTGCATTGTGTGATGGGACTTGGGTCTTATGGTGATTCCATTTTTCTCAAAAGCATAGCGTTGTTTTACGAATTTACTTATTATTTATTCTGTCACTTTAAATTATGCACGGCAATCCATTGGAATAAACCCATTCCGCGTTAGCGGCGTGGTCTTTGGATTTGCCTTATTAATAGTGATTGATTAATTAAGAATTCTCACACCAATCCCACGACTGATCCGTTGTTTTTTTCCACCTTTTTGCAAATTCGGGTGCCTTCCTTTCTACACGGGCAGCCAAGTAAACAGGTTCATTCTTTGCTTAGAGTCTTTTCTTTGGAGCTGCTTGTTATCTTTCTTGAATTTGCTTTTTTGGAGAGGTGATGACTTGGAGCTTGATGACATCTATCATTTTCTACTATTGCATTTTTCTTTTTTTAATTCCAGACATCAAACTTGTTTCATTTCACGTTGTTTAAGTTGGAGTTGGAACTTATTTCTTTTTCTGCAACTTGATGTAATAATTTAGAATTCTGCGACTGTGGATTTTCTGTGGTTGATGACATTATATTTCCGCTGCTATGATGTTGTTCCTCAATGAATTTCCTATGCTAAGTTGTATCTGTGATCTGTATTATTGTATTTATGTTGTATTCCAAATGATTATTCCTTACTTTCATCCCGTGGAAGTTCGGGGTTATCACAATGCTCGAGGAAGTTCTAAACAATCCAAGCATCAAATAAATGGATGTCTAATGTTCATGGAAGCAACTAAAGAACCATAATTGTGGGTGACACCAATTAAGGAATACTGGATCCATGGAACACTACCTATGAAACTAGCAGTGCAAAAGATAGTACTTTTAAAGGCATTGAGATTTTTCATGTAGGATGGAAGGCTCTATAGGTGAGGTTTCTTAATGCCACTACTGCGATGCATAAAAAGGGACGAAGCTAAAAGGATTCTTGCAAAATTCCATGATGACGACTGTGGAGACCACTCTGTAGGTCAAACTTTTAGCTAAAAAGGTGTCATAGTATGGACATTTTTAGCCTGATTTAAATAGAGACATAGCTGATTACGCAAGATGATACAATAGATGTTAGAGATTTTCCAAGATTCCACGAGCCCCTTTCATGGATTTAACACAAATGTCCAACCCATGGCCATTTGTAGCATGGGGAATTGACCTTGTAGGAGTGCTCCCGATGGGTAAGTTACATCCGAATATGCAATTGTCATCAGTGATCATTTTTATGAAATGGGCCAAAGCGAGACTGTTGGCCAATATTACAACTAAAAAAATTTATTAACTTCTTGACTAAAAGCATTATTTGTAGGTTTAGAGGACCTCAGAAGATCATAACCATAAGTGGAACCTAGTACCATATTGCTGAATTCAAAATTTTTGAAGTCATACCATAACGATAATAACTTGGCTATAGTAGCGTATCTATACACAAACAGAAAAGTAGAAGCAACGGGCAAAATAATCAAATCTGCCACCAAAAAATACTCATGAAGGCAAAAGAAGGCTGGATTAACAAGCTCGCACTTGCACTATAGGCTTATCACATGACTGCAAATGGGCATACACTATCCTCTCTAGCATAATATTCAGAAGCAATGATACCCATGGAGTTAGCAGTACCTATCAATTGACAGATGCATTTCTACCAAACTGAGAATAAGCAACATTTACTAAAAGGTCTAGATTAGATCAATGAAAAAAAGAAAAGAAGTAGAACTTGGAACCGTAGAACACCGAAAGAAGGTAGCAAGCTAGGCATTTAAATGCAAAAATTGGCCACTGAACATTCAAGTTAAGAAACGTCATCCTTAAATGAGTCATGATGAACACTGGAGTATTCCGATGAAACTAGGAAGGTCCCTTTGTGATCGGTCAGAAGCTCCAGGATGGGACTTTCAAACTAACAAAAGTGGATGGGATTCTAATTCGTTAAGCTTAGAATAGTAATCATCTTAATCCTTATTGTGTTTAAAGTTTTAAATTTAGTCATTTTATCACAAAAATAATCCACCTGCATTATACTCAAACTTATGTCTTTTAGATGATGATAAAATTTACTTCTAAACTAATGAAATTGTGCACTTCCAAAAAAACTGAAATTAGTCTAAAATTACAAATTTACTAAATGCAAAGTAGGTACCTACATGGTTCTATAAAATTTTGAAAATTTCAAAGTGACCAAAATATTGAAAGCAATAACAACGCACCAAGAATTGCATGCACAAAAAATATATCACATACTCCAAGTTTCAAAGAAAGCTTAGGGGAATCATCGAGTGCAACATAGGATTCTAAGAAACCAAACGTCATTCTTTATCCAACCCTATATCAAAAATCGCCGGTCCTTGAAAACTCTAGCCTCAGGGAGTAATTTGAAACGCCGACTTTGGACCAAAAAAAGCAGGTTACAAGAAACACCGGACAAGAAGATCGATCGACGCCGACAACTTCTCACCTACGAAACATGGTTCATAATGTCGAAACAACGATTATGAACGCATAGTCCATAGCCAAAAAGATGACTATAAAAACATAGTTTGTATTTGAAACAGAGACTATAAAACCATAGTCCTTAGCCAAAACACTAACTATGAACCCTAATATTGAAAAAGCCCACACCATCGCTAAGTACTCTAGCTCCAATTGAGGGCCAGTGCCCCAAACCATTGAGGCTTAATGCCTCCAACGGTGAGGCCTCCTCTCTCCCCAATTGAGGACTAATTCCACTAACCACTAAGGCTTAATGCCTCCGACATTAAGGTCTCCTATCCCCATAATTGAGGACTAATACCTCCAAACATCGAGGCTTAATGCCTCCAACACCTAAGCCTCCTCTCCCCGTAATTGAGGAACAATGCCTCCAATAGTTGAGGCTTAATGCCTCGGATGTTGAAGTCTCCTCACCCTATAATTGAGGACTAATGCCTCCAACTGCTGAGGCATAATGTCTTCCAATGCTGAGGCCTCTTCAACCCTATTGAAACACACAAAAAGCCCTCACCAAGTTGAGGCATAAAACTTGATCAGTACTAGATGATTTCCGCCAAGGTAATATGGTGCACAATCGAAACAGCGGCTATTAAAACATAATCTATAGCCTAAATGGTGATTATACACCCTCAAAAGCAGGAGTAGGAAAAAATCTGTGGCACCGGTTCAAAACCCTAATCCACGATAAATATTTTACCCCAAAGAGATTGGACAGGAAAACATCGACCCAAAGCTCAACGCGCGAAACCAACAAACTTAACAAAAGCCTAATAGAGGCACGCCCACCGAAAGAGTTCAGATTTAAAGCATGAAACAATCAAATTAATAAAAACTAGGACAAGTTCCATGTTCAAACAAAACATTTGATGATCGATCATCTTGTAATCGTCTTAAATCAAGGGCATTGAAATTCAGAAAACATAAGGCCAAAAATGGGTAGACTCATGGATGGGGGAAGACACTACCTACAATGGCATCGATACCCTTAAGATGTAACATAAAGTAAGAAAACTAGCTCAAAGAAGCTCTTCAATAGGATAAAGGAAAAACACGGCCCTACAAAGAAACAGAGAAGTTCGGAAATGCTTAAGTACAAAACATATATCACAAGCTCATGTGACAAACAACAATATTTTACTACTATATTTCGGCAAAGGATTGGTAGTGTATATATACGAGAAATGTAAATATCAAAATTGGTTGAATGCAGCGCCATAGTCACCCATTGACTTAAGGCGTCGTTATATAAAAATTTAATTATTTTAAATAATTAAAACAGGAAGTAATCATTATAAAATGATATCAGTAAATACGAAGTATTTTAAAATATATATATACGAGGATTATTTGGAAAGTCCGAGTTCTCTCATTCCAATTAATCAAACGACGTTAATTGAAGTATGTAGATGGCGTGTGAAGACCGTAAATCTTCCCTCAAATGGACTACGATCGAGGCCCTAATTTGACTTGCTCCCAATTCAAGGGTCATGGTCATTGCCCAAACGTACGTGTTGATTTCACGGGTTTGGCTTTCGTTCAGACCCCGAGCATAAGCTAATAAATGGATCGTGTGTTTGACATCGTACTCCATTTAATATCATGTTATTATCTTCTGTTGAATGTATGGATGTTTGGTGGCGGAGGATTTATTCTCTTGCTTAACATCCTTTCATATATTTCGGAAAAGGATTGGTAGTGTGATATGGAGTGACGATGTGGCATGCTAAGGTGCTTATGATCGAGGCTTTGTTGAAAACAGGCATTGTGGGATGATCAAAGCATAGTATGTTTAGGCATAGCTTTGTGTATAGCGTGACTTCGCGAGCCTCACACACCGGCGGAGTCTAAAACGGGAGAAGGGAACGCAGGGAGAGCAGCACGTTTCTTTCTAGCTAGAAGAGGTGATTGGGCTTTAACACGGCCCGACATTTTACTTATGTGGATGATGGAATGAGGCTCCTCGGATGATAGGTTCTATAGGACCGGGAAACGTGTGTTCAGGAATAACTAATCCACAACTTGTATGGTTTACCGGCCCAACAGGATCCAAGAGTTCGCTGCGGGGGACCCTGAGGCATTAGTTAGAGTGCCTCGAATCGGTAAGGAGCTCCTCCCTAGCCTTGACCCATGATGGAAATCCAAACTTCCAATACGAACCAATGGATTTGATTGTATTACTAGTATGGAAGCATAGTATTATGGTATCTATGTGTCCTAGGATTGATACATTTACTTTGAAATGTTTTGATATATACTAATGATAATATTAAATTCGTATTTGCCGTATTTAGCATGTTTAATCACCATAAGGTAAAACCATATCCTCTGGTTTGTGTTGCATTGTGTGATGGGACTTGGGTCTTATGGTGATTCCATTTTTTCAAAAGCATAGTGTTGTTTTACGAATTTACTTATTATTTATTCTGTCACTTTAAATTATGCACGACAATCCATTGGAATAAACCCGTTCCGCGTTAGCGGCGTGGTCTTTGGATTTGCCTTATTAATAGTGATTGATTAATTAAGAATTCTCACACCAGTCCCACGACTGACCCGTTGTTTATTTCCACCTTTTTGCAAAGTCGGGTTCCCTCCTTTCTACACGGGCATCCAAGTAAACAGGTTCATTCTTTGCTTGGAGTCTTTTCTTTGGAGCTGCTTATTATCTTTCTTGGATTTGCTTTCGTGGAGAGGTGATGACTTGGAGCTTGAAGACATCTATCATTTGCTACTATTGCATTTTTCTTTTTTTTTATTCCAGACATCAAACTTGTTTCATTTCACGTTGTTTAAGTTGGAGTTGGAACTTATTTCTTTTTCTGCAACTTGATGTAATAATTTAGAATTCTGTGACTGTGGATTTTCTGTGGTTGATGACATTATATTTCCGCTGCTATGATGTTGTTACTCTATGAATTTCCTATGCTATGTTGTATCTATGATATATATTATTGTATTTATGTTGTATTCCAAATGATTATTCCTTACTTTCATTCCGTGGAAGTTCGGGGTTATCACAGTTGGTATCAGAGCTTTGGTTAAACTTAGCTTTAGAATATAACATATTTATGATAATTCGTTTACATAGAATCACAATATTCTATGGCGAACATTTCATGTGAATACATAATAGTCAGTCATTCTACCATCATCTTTTCATCCGTCCTTTTATCCTTATCATTTCTTCAAATCACCATTATAGTTGTTCTGACTCTTCCCTTGATCGTACAGAACTAACTAGAAATGAGTACCGCTGCCGCTAGAGCCGCTAGTGCTAGAGCAAGGAGGCAAAATATTGCTGAAACTGAGGAGGCTACAGTTCAACAGCCACCACCACCACCGCAGCCCTTTGATTAGGATAAGGTGCCGAAGAAGTTCAAAAACCTGGGAGGAGTGCCACTCAAGGGTACTGAAACTGTGACACAAGCTCAAGCTTGGCTGAGGAACTGCGAAAAGATTTTTGGAGGATTAGAGCTGGAGGATCAGAGGAAAATATTAGTGGCTTCATGGCTGCTACAAGAGGAAGCTCAAAACTGGTGGGACACAGTCACGGTTGGAGGGACTGCAGATAATATGACTTGGACAAGGTTTAAGGAGCTTTTCAATGACAGATACATTCAAGGCAGGAGGTAGAAAGACTACTTGACGAGTTCGCCAATCTGAAGCAAGGCGACAAGACCATCTCAGAATATGTACGAAGATTTGAAGACCTCTCCCGCTATGCCCCTGAATTGATTCAGGATGACTTTCAGAAGAACAAGAGGTTGGGCTTGCGAGGAAGTATATTGATAAAGCCACTGCCTACATCGACCTTTCTTTCAATAGGTTGGCGGAGTTTGCTTGTCGATATGAGGAAAATGATAAGAAGAATTCTCAACAAGACAGAGAAAGGAGCTTGGCCAACAATAAAAGGAAACAATCCGAGAAGAAGACTGAAGGAAGCAGTTCTGGAGCTGCTAAAACCTACGATAAGTCAAAGGTGCAATGCTACAACTGCCAGAAGTTTGGACACTACAGCAAGGACTGCAGAAATCCAAAGAAGGCCCGAAGCGACGACACCAAGTAATGCTATAACTGCCACAAGAAGGGTCATATCAAGCAAAATTGTCCACTGTTGAAAGGAGCGCAGATTGCACATGTGTGTGAGGGGGCAAGTGCACCATCTTCTTCCGCTCCTACTTCTTCCGAAGGAGCAGGTAAGCCTGATGTTTTAGATGGTACCATTTCTGATAAAAACATTCCTGTTACTGCCTTGTTTGATATGGGTGCATCAAGAAGCTTTATTTCTAGCAACACGGTCCAGAAATTGAAACTTAAACAAAGGAGTCTTAAAGAGCCAATTAATGTTCATAATCCCTTAGGGGGTTGTACCACTCTAGATTTATTTTTTAAGGTGCTTGTATCCTACTCCTACTTCAAATTTCCATTTAACTTGATCATTATGAATTTTTCTGAGTTTGACATCATCCTTGGTCTGGATTGGCTAACAAAATTTGATGCCGAGGTAAGGTGTGTGGATAGAACAGTTGAAATCAAAACAAAGTTTGGAGATATTATTTCCATACCTTGCCATGGTTCAAAAGCTGATAGAAAGGCATTTTGGTCTTCTCTGGAGATCACTCCTATTTCTTTAGAAAATATTCCCATGGTCAAAAATTATGCGGATGTATTTGAAGAAGTAGAAAGCCTACCCCCGCGAAGGGAAATCGATTTCAGAATTGATCTTGTTCCAAATGCAAGGCCGGTAGTCCATGCTATTTGGAGGATGACCCCTAAAGAAAAGGAAGAGTTACAAACCCAAACTAAGCAGCTCTTGCGGAAAGGACTCATCCGACCTAGCTTTTTCTAATTGGGGTATAGTTGTGGTGTTTGTCCCCAAATCCGATGGAACTCTAAGACTCTGTGCTAATTACCGCGATCTTTACAAGCAAACATTGAAGAACAAATACCCCTTGCCCCGCATAAATGATTTAATGGACCAATTAAATGGAGCCAAGGTGTTTTCGAAGATGGACCTAGCCACAGGTTTCCATCAACTCTGCATAGCCGAAGAATGCATACCTTTGACCGCCTTCAGAGGTCCTGACATATTCGATGAATGGTTAGTAATGCCGTTCGGTCTATGCAATGCTCCCTCCTACTTTGTTGACATGATGAATAGGGTCTTCCGTGAGGTCCTAAATAAATTCATCCTAGTCTTCATTGATGATATTCTAATCTATTCTAAAACTAAGGAGGAGCATGAAGAGCATTTAAGGGAAGTGTTGGAAATTCTGCGAAGAAATGTTTTAAAAGCAAAGTTTTCCAAATGCACATTTTGGCAAGAGGAAGTAAAATTCTTGGGCCATGTTGTGTCAAAAAAAAAGGAATTGCTGTTGACCCAAGTAAAATTGCTGCCATTCGAGATTGGAAGCAGCCCAGTACACCCACTGAAGTAAGAAGCTTCCTAGGATTGGCTGGGTATTACAGGAAGTTTGTCAAGGACTTCGCCAAGCTGTCTAGCCCATTAACAAAGCTCACCAAGAAGCATACCAAGTTCAATTGGACATCGGATTGTGAGGAGGCATTCCAAAAGCTAAAAGTGAGTTTGACCACTGCACCCATACTAACCATCGTCGATGGCAACCAAGACTTAAAAGTTTATACGGATGCTTCTCAAAGTGGTGGTCTTGGAGCAGTACTGATGCAAAGGGGCAAGGTTGTTGCATATGCAAGTCGTTAATTAAAGCCATATGAGAAAAACTATCATGTCCACGACTTAGAGTTGTTGGCCGTAGTCTTTGCTTTAAAAATTTGGAGACATTATCTTTTGGGCGAAAAATTTGAATTATTTATAGACCATCAATCCTTAAAATATCTCTTCGATCAAAAGGAACTGAATTTAAGGCAGCAACGATGGATAGAATTTCTGGCGGCATACGATCTTGACATCTTGTATACGCCGGGGAAAGCCAATGTTGTGGCGGACGCGCTTAGTAGAAAGGACGTCATTGTCGCAAGCCTCATCGTTACCCCTTCTTTGATTGATAAAATTTATGCTCTTCAAAAGGATGATAAATTCATTCAGATAATGATTAAGAGAATTGAAGCAGGTGAAAACACGAACTTCCACATAGATGGCAAGGGAATTCTTAGATTTCAAGGACGGATTTGTGTTCCATATATCAAAGTCCTCATAAGGGAAGTTTTGGATGAGGGTCACAAATCAAAGCTTTGCATCCATCTCGGGGTGAGCAAGATGTATCAAGACTTAAAGCGCACATTTTGGTGGAGATCTATAAAGAGGGATATATCCATTTATGTGAGTAGATGTCCTACATGCCAACAGGTAAAAAGTGATCAACAAAAGCTTGCGGGGTTGTTGCAACCTTTGGAAGTTCCTGATTGGAAGTGGGACCAAATCTCTATGGATTTTATAGATGGTCTGCCTCGTACTAGGAAAGGAAATGACAGCATATAGGTGATCGTGGATCGCTTCACAAAATCTGCTGATTTCATACCCGTCAAGTCCACTAGAACTGCTCAAAGTCCGGCGCAAATCTATTTCAAGGAAATCGTCAGGCTACATGGAGTTCCTAGTAGCATTGTTAGCGACCGTGATCCTATCTTTGCTAGCAAATTTTGGAAAGCATTCCAAAATGAGTTGGGAACGAAGTTAAATCTCAGTACCGCACATCACCCTCAAACTGACGGCCAAACTGAGCAGGTGAATCGCGTTCTTGAAGATCTATTGCGAGCTTACATACTTGATTTTGGAGGTTCTTGGGAGGATCACTTGCATTTAGTTGAATTCTCATATAACAATAGCTATCAAGCAAGTTTGAAAATGTCTCCATTTGAAGCCTTATATGGTAGGCCATGTAGATCGCCAGCGTGTTGGGTTGAAAAAGGAAATCGGCTAGTATTGGGTCCATACATGGTCCAAGAAGCTTCAGACAAAGTTGATTTTATTAAGAAGCGACTATTGGCTGCCTAAAGTAGACAAAAGAGCTATGCAGATGTAAGAAGAAGAGAGTTGGCTTTTAAAGTGGGTGACTATGTCTATTTGAAAGTTGCTCCAATGCGAGGTGTAATATGTTTTGGAAAGACAGGAAAATTAGCACCTAAATTCATCGGCCCCTTCCCTATTCTTGAAACGATTGGCACCCTAGCCTACAGAATTCAGATGCCAGACTGGTTGCCTGGAATACACGATGTATTCCATGTATCTCAACTTCAAAGTCATGTCCATGATCCAGATATGATTGTGGAAGAAGCAGCATAGCAAGATTTGGAGATTACCCCAAGCCTTGCAGTGAGAAGAGAACCGCTGAAAATTATTGGCAAGGAGACTAGGAAGATGAGAAATAAAAGTATCAACCTAGTCAAGGTGCAATGGAGCGGTGATCCAAGAGACTGCACTTGGGAAACCGAGGAGAGTGAAACACCCCACCTCCGTTAGGGTCACTCTCAAAGGGAATGCCCTAATTTTGGTGGAGGTTTATAAGTATAAGTCACAGATATACAAGACAGATATAAGAACACATATTTGTAAACAGCGGAAAAACAACAAACTTTTATTTCATAAAAGCAAATACGTGCTACAACAACATCACCATAATTGTCTTACATCTTTTCCAAAACATAACATAACACTTTCATAATCTGTCTTGATTACATTATTTAAAGAAGCATAAATAAAACATAGATAAACTGCAAAAGCCCCATAGAGTTTGTCCAAAGCCATAGTTTCAAACGAAAAGGTCCAAGCAATACATTTCTCTTCTTCAAGCTGGATGTTAAGGCTGGTCAAGCTGCTGTGTTCCCTCCCTGTGGACCTGGGGGGGGGGGGGGGAAACGGAAGAAAAGAAGACGAAAGAAAAGTAGAGTCAGACATAAAGCCTGACTAAGTCTAGTACTATTCTGTCTATGAATAAAGAACTGGGTATGATAAGTATAAACAAGAAGTGGGAAAGCACTATAAACTTGGTTAAGTTGTCTAGGGTCGAATATGCTATCGTACCCCATGTTAATCTCTGAACCCATATAAACTAGTTTCCAATTGGCACCCCATAATCAGGGTGATGTGATCCATTCTATGATGATCGGCTCCTACTCGCATAGTTACATGTGTCTTACGGCCCCCGATGTTGTAGTTACCTATGCTGGTCCCACCATGGGGTGTATCAAGTCCCATGGTGGCGGCCCGACACAATCCTAGAATGCACAGGTATGCTACTGGTGCCCAGTGCCTTATTTTTCTGCGCCGGAGTGTGTGCACGCCCGCACCCCGTTAGAACCTACACTGCTACACCACCGCCGTCGATTTGACCTCTTACAATCAGCCCAGTAATCGTGCCCCACCCTGCCTAGTTTCAGGGTATCCTGATACACCTTCTAGGGTTACTGCTGAAAAGGGTCCCCCGTTACTAGGTTTTCTATCTCTAGCCAACATGCTAAGTTGGTTAAGTGTTTTCTAACCTAACCCCCACCAGTCCGTTTAGTTTAGCATGTTCCATTTTGATTAAGTCTTTAGTTCACTTAATCCTAACAATCCTGACTCAACCATAATTGTCTTATTAAGGCCCTGACCTCTCACATTAGACAGGTATTGTTGTGGCTGCCTGTTGCCGGTTGGTTCCGGGCAGTCTTACGCCACAACTCAGTCTAACCTCGGGTCCTTATTGGGCTCCATGTTTAACCTCCCACATTGGATAGGTATTGTTGTGACTACTGGACAGCCGGGCGGTTCCGGGCAGGTTTACATCACAACTCAATCCAACCTCGGGTTAAACACATCGTATGTTCTACATTTACATATTTTGTCTTTCTTCTTTATTTTCTTATATGTAAATATTTGCGGCCCATTATTAAGTTAATGGTGTAAAGGTTACACCAATCATGGGCCCAACCCAATACTTGAATTTGGGCCCTTCTATTTTATGTTTTCATTCATTAGTAATTTTAACCCAACGTTATTTTCCCCCGTTTAACTCGTCCGTTTATTATATATATGTTGGGCTTAGCCTTTTTAAAGCCCAACTTAGCCATGCGGAAAGGGGAGGCTTAAAGCGTGATTACATACACGAAAAGGGGAATGTGAGCGCATGAACTTGCAATATGACGTTGGAAATACAAAATAGAAACTGGTGTACTTGCATAGTAATGACATATACTTTGGTCATAAAGCATAAGTGACATAAATCAAAGCATGTAAACTTGTAAGAATATCACTATCGACACATAGGCTTTAACTACAACATAAACCTATATTCTTATTCAGGCATAATGTCAAACATAAGCAAATCATGTTCATAAGACTACTACATGTTTACAAAGGTGCCTACTTTTGTGACTAATACAAAAGTATAGTTAAATTTGTTCACATAACCATGGCATAAATATTTCTAACATGAAATCATGATTTTTACTTTAGTCATGCAAACTTGCAAAAAGGGATTTTGAATCTAACCTAGCTATGTACCACATATGTCATCATATAATTCTTGTAAACAATATAGACTTAATTATGCAAAATATCAATCATAGCCTAGTCCTATTCATAAGTTTGCAAATAGGTTTTCTAGTACAAAAGCATGACTTAATACATAGATCATGATGCCAAATTTTCAACCTAATTTCATATGGACTATGATAACCCAAACTTATTCCAATTACTTCACAAAAATGATGTTTGTATAAAAATACACATTATGATGGCATAGTAGCAAAATCCCAAACTTGCATGAATTTTAATTAATCAACTACATACATGTAGTTTCAACATGGATTTACATAATTTGCGAATATTCCAAACGTATACTTGCATAAAACTACCGTATGTAGTTTTTCATAACTGAATAACATAATTCGAGAATATCCAAACGTATACAATATTCCAAATCGATAAGAATCATAGTAACGCACACATTATGAATTATTTATCACCACAACCAAGTATACAAACCAACACAGTTATTTGTTCATACCAAAGTAATACTCTACTTACTATGGTGAGGCGAATTCTCAAATTTAGGGATTTGAAGATGCGGTTTGATTTGATTGAGTTGCTTTATGCCTTAGAATTTGCCTCCTAATCCTCTCTCCAATTGGTGGCTACCCCTAGTCGTTCCTCAGCAACATGGCGGCTTTGTTCTTATTTTTAAATGAATAGATTAGGGTTAAGTCTAGGGTCATTTTTATAGGGGTTATGAACTGATTAGGACCATTGATGTTGCTTGGATTGATCGTAGCCATTCATCCTAAGGAGAGACCAATTAGAGCTTGCCACCTAGCCCTAATGACAAAGCAGACTACAGAAAATCGACCAACATAGAATAGGCCAGCCAGGTTGGACTGGGTTCGACCTGGCTCTGGACCAGGTCGACATGCCTGTCGACAGCCCTGTCGACAGCCCTGTCGACCTGGTTAGGCCAGGTCGACAGCCCAGTCGACCTGGGTGCGTTAGGCGGGTGTTTTTCCGCCCTGGCCCATTGGGCCCGATTTTGGAATTTTAAACTGTTTTATTCTGTTTGAATTTTAAACTTAATTCAGAAACTTCCGAAGGCCATATCTTCTTCATACGGACTCCGTTTTTCGAAAACTCGGACTCTATTTCGCGTATTTTTCCGAGACGAACGCAATGACGTATCCCGTTTCCCTTAGTTCTTTGATTTGAAATTAATTATACTTCAATTTGTTAATTTCACAGTTATAGAATTCGCGGGGTGTTACATTCTCCCCCACTTAAAAGGATTTCGTCCCCGAAATCTTCAAGTTAGGAGGAATGTATATCCTAACATCCAATCATCCATCTACTCATCCATCAAACACGAGCATCCATTGTCCTTAAAAGACTTCTAATGCTTCATGATCATATGCGAAGTGTGTGTGTGTACATGTATTTATCTAATGCAAAATCAGGCGGTCTACTGATTCAGTTGACCTCCTTAATGCGAATTATGTAAGTGCCATGAATCCATTATGTATGCAAATTTTCCTATTCATGATTCTACATGAGTGCACAATCATTTATTACAAATGCAACATCCATATGACAGCACATTAGAGTTCAACCATATACGAATGCAAACATATATGCATATGCAATATGAAGTGACTGAGCCGATCTAAAACCTAGATTGTGTGTGTATATGCAACCACGAGCAACCACTAGCAATCACTTGCAACCACTTGCAATCATCATCCATAACATGTTTCAATTACATGTTTCCATCCAAAGGGTTTCTACCTAAAAGATAAGGTCAAGGAAATATACCTAAAAAGATAGATAAAAGCGCAACTTAAGGAAAAGGAAAGATCAAGGATGTACCCTCGAACAGAAAAGGGTAGGCAGTGCGTATTCTAGCTTCAGTTTCCCAAGTCGCGTCTCCCTCGGCGTCGCTCCACTGAACTTTGACGAGCTTGACTTCGCGGTTGCGTAGCTTCTTCACTTCCGTTCCTAATATGCGTGTTGGAACTTTTCTTATGGTTGCTTCGCGTTCCACTTCGGCCTCTTCGAGGATATTTGGCTCTACCACCTCAGCAGACTCATGTAGACATTTTCGGAGATGTGAAACGTGAAAAACGTTGTGGACTCCAGCCAACTTCTCGGGTAGCTCTAATCTATAGGCCATTTTCCCAATTTTCTCGATGATAGGGAATGGCCCTACGAACCTTGGTGCCAGTTTTCCTGTGGTTCCAAAACGAACAACGTTTCTTAGTGGTGATACCTTGAGAAAAACCCTGTCTCCACCTCAAATTCAAGGTCGGTCCTTCTCTTGTCGGCATAGGACTTTTGTCTGTCTTGGGCCGTCTTCATCCTTCTGCGTATTAAGTCTACTTTCTCTGAAGTCTCTCGGATCATATCTGGTCCAAGTATGAGCTTATCCGTAGACTCCCACCAACAAGTGGGCGATCGGCACGGTCTTCCATATAAAGCTTCGAAGGGCGCCATTCCGATGGTTGCTTGATAGCTGTTGTTGTAGGCAAATTCCACCAAAGGAAGGTGATCTTCCCATGTCCCTCCGAAGTCAAGGACGCATAACCTTAAAAGGTCTTCCAAAACTCTGTTCACTCTCTCTGTTTGGCCGTCGGTTTGGGGATGATAGGCTGTGCTCAAGCATAACTGCGTTCCTACTGCTTCTTGCAGACTCCGCCAAAACTCACTGGTGAAGATGGGGTCTCGGTCACAAACAATGCTAGATGGTATTCCATGGAGTCGAACGATTTCCTTGAGGTAAAGTGATGCTAGGAGTGAGGCAGTTCTTTTACTTTTGACAGGTAAAAAGTGGGCGCTTTTAGTAAGCCTATCCACTATTACCCAAATGCTAGTGTTGCCTCTCCTAGACCTAGGCAGCCCATCGATGAAGTCCATTGAGATGCTATCCCACTTCCACTGCGGGACCTCCAGAGGATGTAGCAGTCCACCAGGCTTTTTCTGTTCCGCCTTAACCTGTTGGCACACCATACACTTAGAAACGAACTCTGCCACGTCCTTTTTCATGCCGTTCCAGAAGAAAGTCCTTTTTATGTCTTTGTACATTTTATCTCCGCCTGGGTGTATCGTCATCTTGGAGTGATGTGCTTCCTCGAGAACCTTCTTTATTAAATCTTTTGTCTGTGGGACGCATAGTCTTCCGTCTCGCCTTAGCAAACCCTTATCGTCGAAGGAGTATCTGTTGAGGTGACTTGAAGTCTCACCCCTAATTAGCCTATCAATTATTTCCACAAGCTGAGGGTCTTCGCGTTGTGCTGTCCCTACTGCTTCCACTAAAGTTGGGCGCACTTCGAGAGATGCTAGCAAGCCTGGTACGAAATCGGAGGAAGGCCTAAAGTCGAAGCTGGCTATAAACTCTAGGCTTTGTCTTTCAACAAACAACGGGCTTAGGGTCAATTTCTTTCGGCTCAACGCGTCTGCTACTACGTTGCCTTTGCCCGGAGTGTAGGAGATTTCGAAATCGTACGAGGCAAGAAACTCCATCCATCTTTGTTGCCTCAAGTTAAGATCCTTCTGCGAGAAAAGATATTTCAACGATTTATGGTCAGTGTAAAGTTCGAACTTCTCACCTAGGAGATAGTGTCGCCAAGACTTGAGTGCAAAGACGATGGCGGCTAACTCAAGATCGTGGGTTGGGTAGTTCTTTTCGTGCACTTTCAACTGCCTCCCGCCGTAAGCTACTACCCTTCCTTCTTGCATTAAGACGGCGCCTAGCCCTGTCCCACATGCATCCGTATAAACAGTGAACATCTTGCTCCCATCTGGCAGCGTCAAAACTGGGGCTGTTGTAAGAGCCCTTTTCAGTCGTTGGAAAGCAAACTCGCAATCCAAATCCCAATTGAACACTAGATTCTTCTTAGTCAATTTCGTGAGCGGAGCTGAGATTTTCGCAAAATCCCTTATAAACTTTCGATAGAAACCTGCTAGTCCTAGAAAGCTTCGGACCTCAGTTGCATTCCTTGGTGTCTTCCAATCCTGTACCGCCACTACCTTAGCAGGGTCCACTGCTAACCCTTGTTTGGATACTATGTGCCCAAGGAACCTCACCTCTTCTCTCCAAAAGTGGCATTTGGAGAATTTGGATTTTAGTTGATGGACTCGCAAAGTTTCCATGATTGCCCTTAAGTGTTGAGCATGTTCCTCTTCACTCTTTGAGAAGATAAGGATATCATCTACGAAGACCACTACGAATTTGTTGAGGAAATCTCTAAATACCCTACTCATTAGGTCCACGAAGTAAGCAGGTGCATTTGTCAAGCCGAAAGGCATGACAAGCCATTCAAAGAAGCCGTCTGGGGTTCTGAATGCCGTTTTATCGATGCTGTCTTCAGCCACCCTTAGCTGATGAAAACCGGTTGCTAAATCGAGTTGGGAGAAAACAGACGCTCCTACAAGCTGGTCAAACAAATCGTCAATTCTAGGGAGAGGGTGCCTATTCTTTTTCGTTAGCTTGTTGAGCTCCCTATAGTCAACACATAGACGGAGTGAACCATCCGCCTTTGTAGCGAACACCACTGGAGCTCCCCATTCTGAAATGCTCCTCCTAATGAACTCCTTTTCTAGAAGCTCTTTAATCTGTTTACTGAGCTCTTTCCTTTCCCATGGAGCCATATGTCTAACGGGCAACGCAACGGGCTTTGCATTATCTACAAGATATATGCGGAAGTCTATTTCCCGCTTCGGAGGCAAGCCCTTCACCTCTTCGAAGACATCCGGATATTCCCGGACCACTCTAACTGATTGCAAATTTTCAACAGAGGCATCTAACGATTCAAGATAACTAAGCATAACCGCATACGAGGGATTACAAGAAATTTCCAAAGTATTACCGAGCTGGGTTAGGAGCCTAACAACCCTTTTCTCACAATCAAGGATGGCCCCATTACTGGATAGCTAATCCATACCCAAAATCAAGCCATACCCCGAAAAGCCCAAAACAAAGGCACTACATTGAAATTATACACTTAGAATAGAAATTTTCAATCCCACACAGATCATAGACAAATGAGCTGGGCCCCCAATTGGGTTTGAAACAATTAAGGGGTCCTCTACCATACTAGTTTTTAGGTGCAGAGATTCTACTAAAGCAGACGAGATAAAGGAGTGTGATGCTCCAGAATCAAATAAAGTGCGAACGGGGTGATCATAAAGATAAACTACGCTTTCTACAGAAGTATTTATACCTCGCTGTTGCAGAGGTGGCGCTTCCAGCACATGAACCTGTGCCCCTGGGGTGGATCCAGCCCTCTGCCCCTGTCCTCGTTTCTTTGGGCAGTCCTTAGCCCTGTGGCCTGTCTCACCGCAAGAAAAGCACCCACCATTGTCCTTGGCTTTCTTTTTCCGGCAGTCCTTAACTAAGTGCCCCACTTTGCCACAGAAATTGCACTTCCTCTTCTCTTTGTTGCCTTTCCCGCCTTTCTTAAGGTCTGTCTTCTTAGGCTGCAAACCCTCTTTCTTCCCTTGAGAGCTTTCTGCCTTTGTCTCTTTCTTGCCCTTATCCTCTTCATTCAGCAATGCCATTTGCACCAATCTTTCATACGTGGCTCCCATGGGTATATGGGTCATGGCCAAACTGTGTAATGGCTCATTCAACCCTTTGACGAAACGGAGAGCCTTCTTGTGCGGGGTGTTGACTAGGTCAAGCCCAAACCTAGCCAGCTCATCGAACTGATTCACATATTCTCTGACTGTCTTGTCCCCTTGCTTAAGAAATAAGAATTTTTCCAACTGCAAACTTCTTTCCGCATCTGAGAGAAATTTAGTCTCAAACCTTGCCCTAAAGTCCTCCCATGTCTCCACTGGTCTTTCAGCATTAGTGACTTCCCACCAGTAGGAAGCCTCGCCCTTCAATAGCCACACTGCCAATTCTACTTTTTTCTATCCTCTACCTCAAAGATGATGAATAGTTCCTCAGTTTCTTTCAGCCAATTCCTAGCTGCTACGAAGGACTCAGTCCCATGGAAATCCTTTCCTCCGATAGCTTTAAAATCTTTACATATCTTAGCAAACGTGTTTCTCCGTGGAGGAGGTGGAGGAAAAGGTGCTGCTGCAGCTGGATGATTCCCTGCAGCTGGGGGAGGAGGAACGGTAGGACCTGGCTGAGTGGCTCTTGCTTCTAAGAACCGTCTAAACCAACCAGGTATTGGCACCCCTTCTGGCAAGTTAAGTTCTTGGGACATGCTGAAACAAAAAGGATAGATTCAAAACGAAGAATAAGAGATAATACCTATGGCTTTGGGGGGGGGGGCTTTGCCTTTTTAAAATAAAATAACATTTTTCTTTTAAAAATGCTTCTTTAAATTTCCTTTTTGAAAATAAATTTTTAGAACTTTTTATCTTATCTGGTAAACCTATGCTCTGATACCAAGTGAAACACCCCACCTCCGTTAGGGTCACTCTCAAAGGGAATGCCCTAATTTTGGTGGAGGTTTATAAGTATAAGTCACAGATATACAAGACAGATATAAGAACACATATTTGTAAACAGCGGAAAAACAACAAACTTTTATTTCATAAAAGCAAATACGTACTACAACAACATCACCATAATTGTCTTACATCTTTTCCAAAACATAACATAACACTTTCATAATCTGTCTTGATTACATTATTTAAAGAAGCATAAATAAAACATAGATAAACTGCAAAAGCCCCATAGAGTTTGTCCAAAGCCATAGTTTCAAACAAAAAGGTCCAAGCAATACATTTCTCTTCTTCAAGCTGGATGTTAAGGCTGGTCAAGCTGCTGTTGTGACGAGAAGGAATTTCGCTCGGTCCGAACCAGTCGCTAAACCGATCCAGGCCGTTCGAAACGCCCTATCGTTTGAGAACACGACAAAACAGAACGCATACAGAAGAACATTTCACTGTTATTACAACAATGCACCAGATTACAAGAATATACAGAGTATAAATGAATATTACACAGAAATATCAGAGATTTAAATTACATTTAAATACATAGCAGCGGAAAATAATACAATACACAACTAGAAGAGATATACGGATACAAAGCTTTCCGGATATCGTTCCAGCTGTAAACCAGGATCCTGTGAATATAAATCTGCAAAACCAAAACTACTAGCTGCCCGTGTCAAAAATGGGCACCCAGAGTTTAGGTTAAAACAATAAACTCCAGGTCAGTCATGGGACTGGTGTGAGAACTAAAACAGTTATTAATCTTTATTTTTAAAGTCAGGTAAATCAAGGGACCACGCCGTATAACACGGAACGGGTTTCCTCCCAAGAATACCAGTGCATAAAACAAACAGCGCAATGCTAAATAAAGAAAAATGAAGCTGTTATAAGACCCAGGTCCCATCACACAATGCAACGCAGTCGAGGATAGGGTTTTCCCTTATAACAGCCAAAGAATGCTTGATACGTTTTAAAACAAATCATTTGATACTATAATAAGTGCATAGTGCATAAAACAACTTCAAATCATAAGTATCAATCATAGGTGGCATGAGCGCCCCATCCCACTATGTCACCATATATAGGTTTACAAATAAAACCGCAAAGTCACGTATTTGGAAATTGGATTTCCGTCTATGAACCGAGGCAAAAGATAGTCCTCAACCGATTCGAGACAATCTAGCCCATGTCTCAGGATCAGAACGCATCAACCCTTTAGATCGTCAGGGCCGGTCCACCGATGTGGATTATTATGCCTGAACAATACGTCTCTCCGCCCTTTGGGGCGTAAGTCTGGTCCGTCAGCCGACCAGAATGCATTCGGCCGAAACCGATATAACCGAGGCGCCTCGCAACAGCAACAACCACATAAGTCAAACTCGTCAGGGCGTGTAAAACCACTGACGCCACTTCTAGCTAGAAAGAAACGCAAGTCCTCCCTGAGGTCCGTCTCCCGTTTTTGGTTCATACCGGGTGCGAAACACGCGAGGTAAACGTTACACAAAGCTACGCCACAAAGGCCGTGCTTTGATCATCACCACAAGACTTTGCTTTTCAACAGAAGCCTTGATCATTTGCATCTTAGCATGCCACACAGGCAAACCATCCTATGCAACCGATATCAGTCACACAGAATGAAATCCGATGTCAGACACACAGTCCATTTACAAGTCCGTTCTGGGTCTGAACGAAACCGGGAGCACCTAGTACCCCGCATATCCATCGATCTCCAAGTACGTCTGGACGATCACTAACTGTTTCCATCTTCTTGGGTGTACAGCCCAATCAAGATCATCAGTTATCACCCAAACGACGTGAAGACCTCCGGTCTTCGACCATCGTCTTCATCTTCGACTTATCGTCGTATCAGTTATTCAGAATGGGATAAACCCGGTCTTTCCGAATAACTCGCGTATATTTTAAATAAGTGTTACACAAACACAACATACGCCTCATTCCAATTCATTAGTCACTAACCGTAAATTAATCAAGAGAATAATTCCCCAAATATTAACCCCGAAGGCCGAAACCAACATCAGATCAATATCCAGAAAACCATTCTGCTTGGCTAACCGACAGTTAGTTTCTAAATTTCACGTTCAAATCTAATTAAAGATTTAACTATCGCCAGGAGCAAAACTGGTGATACTCCATTCTCGATCTTTTCAATCTAATTAAAGATTCATTAAAACTCCACTTAGTTTTAATCATTATCTGGGTTAAAGAATCAGTGTCATTTAAAACACGATTCACGATAAACCCAAAATCCCATTCCATTAATTATCGGGTTAAAGAACAAGTGTTATTTAAAACACTGTTCACGATAAACCCAAAAATCAATACCAATTCAATTCCAATTAAATATCATTTAATTGGTACACTTCATTAAATCTAAATAAAAAGATTTAATCTTTTCTCAACTGGGTTCAAGAACAGTGTTAGTGAAGACACCATTCACGACAAACCCAAATCACATTCGATTAATTATCGGGTTAAAGAACAAGTGTTATTTAAAACACTGTTCACGATAAACCCAAAAATCAATACCAATTCAATTCCAATTAAATATCATTTAATTGGTACACTTCATTAAATCTAAATAAAAAGATTTAATCTTTTCTCAACTGGGTTCAAGAACAGTGTTAGTGAAGACACCATTCACGACAAACCCAAATCACATTCGATTAATTATCGGGTTAAAGAACAAGTGTTATTTAAAACACTGTTCACGATAAACCCAAAAATCAATACCAATTCAATTCCAATTAAATTTCATTTAATTGGTACACTTCATTAAATCTAAATAAAAAGATTTAATCTTTTCTCAACTGGGTTCAAGAACAGTGTTAGTGAAGACACCATTCACGACAAACCCAAATCACATTCGATTAATTATCGGGTTAAAGAACAAGTGTTATTTAAAACACTGTTCACGATAAACCCAAAAATCAATACCAATTCAATTCCAATTAAATATCATTTAATTGGTACACTTCATTAAATCTAAATAAAAAGATTTAATCTTTTCTCAACTGGGTTCAAGAACAGTGTTAGTGAAGACACCATTCACGACAAACCCAAATCACATTCGATTAATTATCGGGTTAAAGAACAAGTGTTATTTAAAACACTGTTCACGATAAACCCAAAAATCAATACCAATTCAATTCCAATTAAATATCATTTAATTGGTACACTTCATTAAATCTAAATAAAAAGATTTAATCTTTTCTCAACTGGGTTCAAGAACAGTGTTAGTGAAGACACCATTCACGACAAACCCAAATCACATTCGATATTCAATACAAGGTTCTGAATAGAAAATATATCGGCTTATATTCAATATCAAATTCTACGACTAACAAATGTCGTATTGGAAATAACGATATAAATGTATATCTTTCAAATTTCCATAACAACACCTGTATAATCACGAATTCCAACATCGAAATATTCCGAAGACAATTTCGATTCAAATCCACTCCAATGCATTCATTGGAAATTTTGGTTATTTTCAAACCCATTTCGAATTCAATTTATTTATAAAAAAAAATAAATAGAATTATAATTCTAGTTCAAAACTAGTTTATTTCGATAAAAATCTATTTTTATCTTTTCAAATATGGAGTTTTTCATCCCAATTCTTTCTAAATCATTTCTTATGATTTTACACAAATTATTACTATTTTTAATAATTTTATCAAGGCCCGTTCAGTCGATTTCCAACAATGGCCATCGAACTGCACTTACAGCGACCTTTTTCGAATTTGATTTGGACATAATTCCAAATCCAACCGTTAGATTTCTAATTTCTAATATTCTTTAGAAAGCTCTTTTCGATACGAACCCAACGGTTCCGGTTTTAGGAGAATTCGACGGTCGGATCTCCCGTAATGTCCGTTTGAAATAAATGGTCGAAATTCGCGAACTGCCGCGGCGCGGCGCGTTCTATTCAGGCCATTATATTATATATATAATATATATAATATATACTTCGTCGATTTCTATTTAAAACGAATTATATAAATAGTTTTAAATTCGTTTCAAAAGCAATTTCAACTTCCTTTTCAATTCAAATCAAAATTGAATTCTTCTCTATAAATTCGTTCCTATTAAATTCAAATTTCAATTCAATTTGAATTCGTTTTCAATTCAATTCATTTTGAAATCGTTTTCAATTCAATTCATTTCGAAATCGTTTTCAATTCAATTCATTTCGAAATCGTTTTCAATTCAATTCATTTCGAAATCGTTTTCAATTCAATTCATTTCGAAATCGTTTTCAATTCAATTCATTTCGAAATCGTTTTCAATTCAATTCATTTCGAAATCGTTTTAAAATCGATATAAATATCGATCACGTCAAAATGGCGTCAATCTAATCAACACGGCTTCATATATTGATATTTCCAAATATTCCATTTCGAATATTTCTATTTCAAATATTTCTATTTTAAAACTGGAATGAGGCCCAATCAATTACCATATAAAGTTAATTATATGGATTTTCATACAACACATGTATATAATAGCATGGAAAAATAATCAACCATCAACCAAAGTGCACTACACTGTATAAGCATCAAATATAGATATCCAACGCTTAAAACAGTCTGTCAATCAACCGATCGACATATTCAATCAATCGGGATGAGTGAACTTCAAATTTCATCCCAACACCCGTGTGGGGTTTCAAACAATCAAACACATATTTTATTTGTGCTGTTGGGCGATGTGTAAAATTTATCGACCCAATCAATGTCCTTCAAATAAGTGTACATAAACAAACCGTCTAGTTTGTAAATGAATATTTATTTTATTCACTTTCACTATATTCATTCTCACGTTAAAAATTATATTTTTAACGATAAAACATTTTATTCCAACATATGAATTTCTATTCAATTCATTTACACAATAAAATGATATTTTTATTCTCTAACATATTTTAGAAAATATCGGCGGCATAACGGCACGATACTAGAAACGGGACAAGGCCTAGCCTTCTCCCCGGTCTAGTGAAGGCCCACGCCATTCACACATCAATCAAATCAATCTCATTTTGCAAACCACAAAATTTGGAGTAAGAGTCTAACCTAGCCTTACTCCTTCGCCTTATAACGGCGCACGTCTAATCCTAACCAATTTATCGATTCGATTTTTCACACCACAAACCACATTCAAATCAAATCATATAACTACACAACCAAACAATTTAACAAACAAGCCATCCATGGTCTGTGGATGACGGGTGTCGGGTGCTACTAAGCACCGTCTGCATCCTAGTATATATATATATATATATAACTAGAAAAATAGAATTTGAGTGAGAAGTTCTCACCGAAAGCTATCCTAGCTCCACGGCACGTCGTTGATAGAAATCTTCCTCGTTTCGCCTTTTTGTCACCTTCGTTGCTGCTTTCACTACATACGTAAAAATCACATTTGATATTCAATATATAAAAATCGAATTTTTACTTCGATGTTCAATATATAAAAATTCTATTTTTCTTTCGAAGTTCTATAGATAAAAATTATATTTTTATCACGCTATTTTCCACCTAAAGATTTTGCCTTTTCAAAGATAAAGATTTCGCCTTTTTACTTTCAAAGAACTCGCCTTTTTATTTTTAAAGTACTCGCCTTTTTATTTTCAAAGTTCATATCTTTTTTATTTTTTAAAAAAAAACAAAGTTGATAACTTTATAAAAACAAAGTTGTTTTTATTTTTTTTTAAAAACAACATATATTTTCAAAACAATTTCATATATGTTTTCAAAACAATCTTTTTTTTTTTTTAAAAAGATTAAACCTTTTAAAATAAAATCAGTTTTTAAAATCATTAAAAATTCAGTTTTAAAAATCAAAATAAAAAAACAGTTTTCAAAATAAATAAAAAAAACAGGTTTCAAGTAAAAAAAAAAAAACAGTTTTCAATCTTTAATAAAATCAGTTTTCAATCTTAATAAAACAGTTTTCAATCTTAATAAAATCAGTTTTCAATCTTTAATAAAACAGTTTTCAATCTTTAATAAAACAGTTTTCAATCTTTAATAAAATCAGTTTTCAATCTTAATAAAACAGTTTTCAATCTTAAATAAAATCAGTTTAAAAAAAATAAAAGTAAACAGTTAAAATAAAAGTAAAATAAATAAATTTAAAAACTTACGGGGGAGGCCTGTGCTTGTTCGTCAGTGGAAGGGGGGGTTTCAGAGGGCGGCGTCGGGTTGGTGGAGCGCAAGCGGAGGCGGGCTAGGGTGGGTTGCGTCGGTGGGTTTTTCGAGGAGGGGGAAGGTGCGGTGGGCTCGTCGAGGGAGGGGGAAGGTGCGGTGGGCTCGTCGAGGGAGGGGGGAGGTGCAGTGATGGGCGGCGGCGCCTCAGGGGGGGGGCGGCTGGCGATAACTAGGTTTTTTTTTTCTTTCTGAAAACCGATTTGAAAAATAAGAGAGGGGGGGCCAGGGTAATAAAGGGAAGGAGGGAATATTAAATTATTATTTTATTTTATATTATTATATTGAATTTTAAACGTGCATTTCAATTTACCGGGGCCACACACTAACTAGAAAAATTCCCAAAAAATATTTTCTAGCTTCGTATTGACGATACGGTCCTAACAAAACTAGTTTCGTCGAATTCTGAGACCGTTTGAAAAATGGCCAATTTCCAGTCGATTAAAATCAACTGAAACTGGTCAAACGCGTTTTCCTTTGCCACGCTCACATATTGATTCGAAAAATTATGAAATTTGAAACCTAGCAATAACTTTACATCCCGGACCCAACAAAACTGGTTTCGTCGAAATCCGAGGTCGTTTGCAAAATGGCTATTTTTAAGGGCTATATATTATATTAAAATATATATAAATTCCACAGCGACTATTTCTAATTTTCAACTGGACATATCTCTTGATTCCCGATATGAAATCTTGATTTCTCGGATTCGTTGGAAAGATATTCACTATTAGATTCCATTATTTTTGGTTTCACTAAAATCCGGATTGTTTTGCACCCGGTACATTCAATTGAAGTTTGAAATCGAATTATCGAACTACCGCGCCATTTTCAATTCTATTTATAATTATATATAAATATTTATATTCTAACGACGACGCGTATAATATATACGTTCGAATTATATTCAAAATAAATTTCTCGTCGATATTATTTAAAATAATTCATTTTAAATAATCAAAATTCGCTAAAATTGCCAAAATAAAAATTTCAAACTGGCTCGCATTTTACGGGTTGTTACAATCTCCCCCACTTAAAACTTTTCGTCCCCGAAAAGGAACAAAGTCGAAAGTGGTTTGATTAATCAACTCTACGCTCGACCTGGCTTCCATTCTCCAACTTTTCGGTTTCTGAGAATTTCTAAAATTTCAAAAATTTGGCTAACACCCTAAATTTTTGAAAAATTTCGCCATAACCTCCCCTGCACCGGGAGCATCGGGGAATTTCAAATAGCTTCCCCGGTCCTTCAGATCTCAAAAAGAAAAAGAAAAAGCCAAGCGGCTAGCCAATAGGCTCACAAAATCATCATCACCCAAACAAAACAGGAAATTATGTAGTAAACATGTACCTATTTGTCGGGCAAACAAATTTTATTCTCTGGCTCTAGCCTCCTTGCTATGACCTGTTCAATGATATATATGCATATGCTAACAAATGCAACCAATTCTCAATATAGTTCAATATTCGGTTCAATTAGACTAAATGGTTCAAAATTAGCAAACAAATAAACAAACAACACAAACATCAATCAATTAGTGAATTTAACGTTTCAAATTCATAATTTTGATATATATAAAGAAAATCATGTTTTGATGCCAATTCACAACAATGTATTCTAGCTATATATAAGTTTTGGTTCTCACACCAGCCTAATGGAAATATATAGATGTCACACCTTCGAAACACGAATACCAATTCTGATGATGTTCGAACTATCATCAGAATCATCTTCGGGCGACTAGGGTGTGATTCTATATCTATCCAGTATATTAAAATTTCAAATACACGTGGATCAGACGTATACGCAAAATCTTTATATACTGGACTGTCCACATCAATACAAATAGATAATCAAATACGAATAATTGATTCAAATTTCAAAACCAATTTGTTTTCATTTGAAAAATATACTCTTCACACTCGTTCTAGGATACTACTGATCCTATCTCTAACGAGTCATCCCCATTGGATATTACTAACCCAATATCTGATGAGTTCTTTCGTATGGTTCTAATGTGCCTCGTTCTCTGAGCTTTGTAAACCAAAGCTCTGATACCAACTGTGACGAGAAGGAATTTCGCTCGGTCCGAACCAGTCGCTAAACCGATCCAGGCCGTTCGAAACGCCCTATCGTTTGAGAACACGACAAAACAGAACGCATACAGAAGAACATTTCACTGTTATTACAACAATGCACCAGATTACAAGAATATACAGAGTATAAATGAATATTACACAGAAATATCAGAGATTTAAATTACATTTAAATACATAGCAGCGGAAAATAATACAATACACAACTAGAAGAGATATACGGATACAAAGCTTTCCGGATATCGTTCCAGCTGTAAACCAGGATCCTGTGAATATAAATCTGCAAAACCAAAACTACTAGCTGCCCGTGTCAAAATAGGGGCACCCAGAGTTTAGGTTAAAACAATAAACTCCAGGTCAGTCATGGGACTGGTGTGAGAACTAAAACAGTTATTAATCTTTATTTTTAAAGTCAGGTAAATCAAGGGACCACGCCGTATAACACGGAACGGGTTTCCTCCCAAGAATACCAGTGCATAAAACAAACAGCGCAATGCTAAATAAAGAAAAATGAAGCTGTTATAAGACCCAGGTCCCATCACACAATGCAACGCAGTCGAGGATAGGGTTTTCCCTTATAACAGCCAAAGAATGCTTGATACGTTTTAAAACAAATCATTTGATACTATAATAAGTGCATAGTGCATAAAACAACTTCAAATCATAAGTATCAATCATAGGTGGCATGAGCGCCCCATCCCACTATGTCACCATATATAGGTTTACAAATAAAACCGCAAAGTCACGTATTTGGAAATTGGATTTCCGTCTATGAACCGAGGCAAAAGATAGTCCTCAACCGATTCGAGACAATCTAGCCCATGTCTCAGGATCAGAACGCATCAACCCTTTAGATCGTCAGGGCCGGTCCACCGATGTGGATTATTATGCCTGAACAATACGTCTCTCCGCCCTTTGGGGCGTAAGTCTGGTCCGTCAGCCGACCAGAATGCATTCGGCCGAAACCGATATAACCGAGGCGCCTCGCAACAGCAACAACCACATAAGTCAAACTCGTCAGGGCGTGTAAAACCACTGACGCCACTTCTATCTAGAAAGAAACGCAAGTCCTCCCTGAGGTCCGTCTCCCGTTTTTGGTTCATACCGGGTGCGAAACACGCGAGGTAAACGTTACACAAAGCTACGCCACAAAGGCCGTGCTTTGATCATCACCACAAGACTTTGCTTTTCAACAGAAGCCTTGATCATTTGCATCTTAGCATGCCACACAGGCAAACCATCCTATGCAACCGATATCAGTCACACAGAATGAAATCCGATGTCAGACACACAGTCCATTTACAAGTCCGTTCTGGGTCTGAACGAAACCGGGAGCACCTAGTACCCCGCATATCCATCGATCTCCAAGTACGTCTGGACGATCACTAACTGTTTCCATCTTCTTGGGTGTACAGCCCAATCAAGATCATCAGTTATCACCCAAACGACGTGAAGACCTCCGGTCTTCGACCATCGTCTTCATCTTCGACTTATCGTCGTATCAGTTATTCAGAATGGGATAAACCCGGTCTTTCCGAATAACTCGCGTATATTTTAAATAAGTGTTACACAAACACAACATACGCCTCATTCCAATTCATTAGTCACTAACCGTAAATTAATCAAGAGAATAATTCCCCAAATATTAACCCCGAAGGCCGAAACCAACATCAGATCAATATTCAGAAAACCATTCTGCTTGGCTAACCGACAGTTAGTTTCTAAATTTCACGTTCAAATCTAATTAAAGATTTAACTATCGCCAGGAGCAAAACTGGTGATACTCCATTCTCGATCTTTTCAATCTAATTAAAGATTCATTAAAACTCCACTTAGTTTTAATCATTATCTGGGTTAAAGAATCAGTGTCATTTAAAACACGATTCACGATAAACCCAAAATCCCATTCCATTAATTATCGGGTTAAAGAACAAGTGTTATTTAAAACACTGTTCACGATAAACCCAAAAATCAATACCAATTCAATTCCAATTAAATATCATTTAATTGGTACACTTCATTAAATCTAAATAAAAAGATTTAATCTTTTCTCAACTGGGTTCAAGAACAGTGTTAGTGAAGACACCATTCACGACAAACCCAAATCACATTCGATTAATTATCGGGTTAAAGAACAAGTGTTATTTAAAACACTGTTCACGATAAACCCAAAAATCAATACCAATTCAATTCCAATTAAATATCATTTAATTGGTACACTTCATTAAATCTAAATAAAAAGATTTAATCTTTTCTCAACTGGGTTCAAGAACAGTGTTAGTGAAGACACCATTCACGACAAACCCAAATCACATTCGATTAATTATCGGGTTAAAGAACAAGTGTTATTTAAAACACTGTTCACGATAAACCCAAAAATCAATACCAATTCAATTCCAATTAAATTTCATTTAATTGGTACACTTCATTAAATCTAAATAAAAAGATTTAATCTTTTCTCAACTGGGTTCAAGAACAGTGTTAGTGAAGACACCATTCACGACAAACCCAAATCACATTCGATTAATTATCGGGTTAAAGAACAAGTGTTATTTAAAACACTGTTCACGATAAACCCAAAAATCAATACCAATTCAATTCCAATTAAATATCATTTAATTGGTACACTTCATTAAATCTAAATAAAAAGATTTAATCTTTTCTCAACTGGGTTCAAGAACAGTGTTAGTGAAGACACCATTCACGACAAACCCAAATCACATTCGATTAATTATCGGGTTAAAGAACAAGTGTTATTTAAAACACTGTTCACGATAAACCCAAAAATCAATACCAATTCAATTCCAATTAAATATCATTTAATTGGTACACTTCATTAAATCTAAATAAAAAGATTTAATCTTTTCTCAACTGGGTTCAAGAACAGTGTTAGTGAAGACACCATTCACGACAAACCCAAATCACATTCGATATTCAATACAAGGTTCTGAATAGAAAATATATCGGCTTATATTCAATATCGAATTCTACGACTAACAAATGTCGTATTGGAAATAACGATATAAATGTATATCTTTCAAATTTCCATAACAACACCTGTATAATCACGAATTCCAACATTGAAATATTCCGAAGACAATTTCGATTCAAATCCACTCCAATGCATTCATTGGAAATTTTGGTTATTTTCAAACCCATTTCGAATTCAATTTATTTATAAAAAAAAATAAATAGAATTATAATTCTAGTTCAAAACTAGTTTATTTCGATAAAAATCTATTTTTATCTTTTCAAATATGGAGTTTTTCATCCCAATTCTTTCTAAATCATTTCTTATGATTTTACACAAATTATTACTATTTTTAATAATTTTATCAAGGCCCGTTCAGTCGATTTCCAACAATGGCCATCGAACTGCACTTACAGCGACCTTTTTCGAATTTGATTTGGACATAATTCCAAATCCAACCGTTAGATTTCTAATTTCTAATATTCTTTAGAAAGCTCTTTTCGATACGAACCCAACGGTTCCGGTTTTAGGAGAATTCGACGGTCGGATCTCCCGTAATGTCCGTTTGAAATAAATGGTCGAAATTCGCGAACTGCCGCGGCGCGGCGCGTTCTATTCAGGCCATTATATTATATATATAATATATATAATATATACTTCGTCGATTTCTATTTAAAACGAATTATATAAATAGTTTTAAATTCGTTTCAAAAGCAATTTCAACTTCCTTTTCAATTCAAATCAAAATTGAATTCTTCTCTATAAATTCGTTCCTATTAAATTCAAATTTCAATTCAATTTGAATTCGTTTTCAATTCAATTCATTTTGAAATCGTTTTCAATTCAATTCATTTCGAAATCGTTTTCAATTCAATTCATTTCGAAATCGTTTTCAATTCAATTCATTTCGAAATCGTTTTCAATTCAATTCATTTCGAAATCGTTTTCAATTCAATTCATTTCGAAATCGTTTTAAAATCGATATAAATATCGATCACGTCAAAATGGCGTCAATCTAATCAACACGGCTTCATATATTGATATTTCCAAATATTCCATTTCGAATATTTCTATTTCAAATATTTCTATTTTAAAACTGGAATGAGGCCCAATCAATTACCATATAAAGTTAATTATATGGATTTTCATACAACACATGTATATAATAGCATGGAAAAATAATCAACCATCAACCAAAGTGCACTACACTGTATAAGCATCAAATATAGATATCCAACGCTTAAAACAGTCTGTCAATCAACCGATCGACATATTCAATCAATCGGGATGAGTGAACTTCAAATTTCATCCCAACACCCGTGTGGGGTTTCAAACAATCAAACACATATTTTATTTGTGCTGTTGGGCGATGTGTAAAATTTATCGACCCAATCAATGTCCTTCAAATAAGTGTACATAAACAAACCGTCTAGTTTGTAAATGAATATTTATTTTATTCACTTTCACTATATTCATTCTCACGTTAAAAATTATATTTTTAACGATAAAACATTTTATTCCAACATATGAATTTCTATTCAATTCATTTACACAATAAAATGATATTTTTATTCTCTAACATATTTTAGAAAATATCGGCGGCATAACGGCACGATACTAGAAACGGGACAAGGCCTAGCCTTCTCCCCGGTCTAGTGAAGGCCCACGCCATTCACACATCAATCAAATCAATCTCATTTTGCAAACCACAAAATTTGGAGTAAGAGTCTAACCTAGCCTTACTCCTTCGCCTTATAACGGCGCACGTCTAATCCTAACCAATTTATCGATTCGATTTTTCACACCACAAACCACATTCAAATCAAATCATATAACTACACAACCAAACAATTTAACAAACAAGCCATCCATGGTCTGTGGATGACGGGTGTCGGGTGCTACTAAGCACCGTCTGCATCCTAGTATATATATATATATAACTAGAAAAATAGAATTTGAGTGAGAAGTTCTCACCGAAAGCTATCCTAGCTCCACGGCACGTCGTTGATAGAAATCTTCCTCGTTTCGCCTTTTTGTCACCTTCGTTGCTGCTTTCACTACATACGTAAAAATCACATTTGATATTCAATATATAAAAATCGAATTTTTACTTCGATGTTCAATATATAAAAATTCTATTTTTCTTTCGAAGTTCTATAGATAAAAATTATATTTTTATCACGCTATTTTCCACCTAAAGATTTTGCCTTTTCAAAGATAAAGATTTCGCCTTTTTACTTTCAAAGAACTCGCCTTTTTATTTTTAAAGTACTCGCCTTTTTATTTTCAAAGTTCATATCTTTTTTATTTTTTAAAAAAAAACAAAGTTGATAACTTTATAAAAACAAAGTTGTTTTTATTTTTTTTTAA
The DNA here is from genome assembly GCA_030737875.1 of Allium sativum. Classification (NCBI taxonomy): domain Eukaryota; kingdom Viridiplantae; phylum Streptophyta; class Magnoliopsida; order Asparagales; family Amaryllidaceae; genus Allium; species Allium sativum. The sequence goes on along the minus strand of CM060926.1, from coordinate 487,488,955 downwards.
AAACAACATATATTTTCAAAACAATTTCATATATGTTTTCAAAACAATCTTTTTTTTTTTAAAAAAAGATTAAACCTTTTAAAATAAAATCAGTTTTTAAAATCATTAAAAATTCAGTTTTAAAAATCAAAATAAAAAAACAGTTTTCAAAATAAATAAAAAAAACAGGTTTCAAGTAAAAAAAAAAAAAGTTTTCAATCTTTAATAAAATCAGTTTTCAATCTTAATAAAACAGTTTTCAATCTTAATAAAATCAGTTTTCAATCTTTAATAAAACAGTTTTCAATCTTTAATAAAACAGTTTTCAATCTTTAATAAAATCAGTTTTCAATCTTAATAAAACAGTTTTCAATCTTAAATAAAATCAGTTTAAAAAAAATAAAAGTAAACAGTTAAAATAAAAGTAAAATAAATAAATTTAAAAACTTACGGGGGAGGCCTGTGCTTGTTCGTCAGTGGAAGGGGGGGTTTCAGAGGGCGGCGTCGGGTTGGTGGAGCGCAAGCGGAGGCGGGCTAGGGTGGGTTGCGTCGGTGGGTTTTTCGAGGAGGGGGAAGGTGCGGTGGGCTCGTCGAGGGAGGGGGAAGGTGCGGTGGGCTCGTCGAGGGAGGGGGGAGGTGCAGTGATGGGCGGCGGCGCCTCAGGGGGGGGGCGGCTGTCGATAACTAGGTTTTTTTTTTTTTTTCTGAAAACCGATTTGAAAAATAAGAGAGGGGGGGCCAGGGTAATAAAGGGAAGGAGGGAATATTAAATTATTATTTTATTTTATATTATTATATTGAATTTTAAACGTGCATTTCAATTTACCGGGGCCACACACTAACTAGAAAAATTCCCAAAAAATATTTTCTAGCTTCGTATTGACGATACGGTCCTAACAAAACTAGTTTCGTCGAATTCTGAGACCGTTTGAAAAATGGCCAATTTCCAGTCGATTAAAATCAACTGAAACTGGTCAAACGCGTTTTCCTTTGCCACGCTCACATATTGATTCGAAAAATTATGAAATTTGAAACCTAGCAATAACTTTACATCCCGGACCCAACAAAACTGGTTTCGTCGAAATCCGAGGTCGTTTGCAAAATGGCTATTTTTAAGGGCTATATATTATATTAAAATATATATAAATTCCACAGCGACTATTTCTAATTTTCAACTGGACATATCTCTTGATTCCCGATATGAAATCTTGATTTCTCGGATTCGTTGGAAAGATATTCACTATTAGATTCCATTATTTTTGGTTTCACTAAAATCCGGATTGTTTTGCACCCGGTACATTCAATTGAAGTTTGAAATCGAATTATCGAACTACCGCGCCATTTTCAATTCTATTTATAATTATATATAAATATTTATATTCTAACGACGACGCGTATAATATATACGTTCGAATTATATTCAAAATAAATTTCTCGTCGATATTATTTAAAATAATTCATTTTAAATAATCAAAATTCGCTAAAATTGCCAAAATAAAAATTTCAAACTGGCTCGCATTTTACGGGTTGTTACAGCTGTGTTCCCTCCCTGTGGACCTTGGGGGGGGGGGGAAACGGAAGAAAAGAAGACGAAAGAAAAGTAGAGTCAGACATAAAGCCTGAGTAAGTCTAGTACTATTCTGTCTATGAATAAAGAACTGGGTATGATAAGTATAAACAAGAAGTGGGAAAGCACTATAAACTTGGTTAAGTTGTCTAGGGTCGAATATGCTATCGTACCCATGTTAATCTCTGAACCCATATAAACTAGTTTCCAATTGGCACCCCATAATCAGGGTGATGTGATCCATTCTATGATGATCGGCTCCTACTCGCATAGTTACATGTGTCTTACGGCCCCCGATGTTGTAGTTACCTATGATGGTCCCACCATGGGGTGTATCAAGTCCCATGGTGGCGGCTCGACACAATCCTAGAATGCACAGGTATGCTACTGGTGCTCAGTGCCTTATTTTTCTGCGCCGGAGTGTGTGCACGCCCGCACCCCGTTAGAACCTACACTGCTACACCACCGCCATCGATTTGACCTCTTACAATCAGCCCAGTAATCGTGCCCCACCCTGCCTAGTTTCAGGGTATCCTGATACACCTTCTAGGGTTACTGCTGAAAAGGGTCCCCCGTTACTAGGTTTTCTATCTCTAGCCAACATGCTAAGTTGGTTAAGTGTTTTCTAACCTAACCCCCACCTGTCCGTTTAGTTTAGCATGTTCCATTTTGATTAAGTCTTTAGTTCACTTAATCCTAACAATCCAGACTCAGCCTTAATTGTCTTATTAAGGCCCTGACCTCTCACATTAGACAGGTATTGTTGTGGCTGCCTGTTGCCAGTTGGTTCCGGGCAGTCTTACGCCACAACTCAGTCTAACCTCGGGTCCTTATTGGGCTCCATGTTTAACCTCCCACATTGGATAGGTATTGTTGTGACTACTGGACAGCCGGGCGGTTCCGGGAAGGTTTACAACACAACTCAATCCAACCTCGGGTTAAACACATCGTATGTTCTACATTTACATATTTTGTCTTTCTTCTTTATTTTCTTATATGTAAATATTTGCGGCCCATTATTAAGTTAATGGTGTAAAGGTTACACCAATCATGGGCCCAACCCAATACTTGAATTTGGGCCCTTCTATTTTATGTTTTCATTCATTAGTAATTTTAACCCAACGTTATTTTCCCCCGTTTAACTCGTCCGTTTATTATATATATGTTGGGCTTAGCCTTTTTAAAGCCCAACTTAGCCATGCGGAAAGGGGAGGCTTAAAGCGTGATTACATACACGAAAAGGGGAATGTGAGCGCATGAACTTGCAATATGACGTTGGAAATACAAAATAGAAACTGGTGTACTTGCATAGTAATGACATATACTTTGGTCATAAAGCATAAGTGACATAAATCAAAGCATGTAAACTTGTAAGAATATCACTATCGACACATAGGCTTTAACTACAACATAAACCTATATTCTTATTCAGGCATAATGTCAAACATAAGCAAATCATGTTCATAAGACTACTACATGTTTACAAAGGTGCCTACTTTTGTGACTAATACAAAAGTATAGTTAAATTTGTTCACATAACCATGGCATAAATATTTCTAACATGAAATCATGATTTTTACTTTAGTCATGCAAACTTGCAAAAAGGGATTTTGAATCTAACCTAGCTATGTACCACATATGTCATCATATAATTCTTGTAAACAATATAGACTTAATTATGCAAAATATCAATCATAGCCTAGTCCTATTCATAAGTTTGCAAATAGGTTTTCTAGTACAAAAGCATGACTTAATACATAGATCATGATGCCAAATTTTCAACCTAATTTCATATGTACTATGATAACCCAAACTTATTCCAATTACTTCACAAAAATGATGTTTGTATAAAAATACACATTATGATGGCATAGTAGCAAAATCCCAAACTTGCATGAATTTTAATTAATCAACTACATACATGTAGTTTCAACATGGATTTACATAATTTGCGAATATTCCAAACGTATACTTGCATAAAACTACCGCATGTAGTTTTTCATAACTGAATAACATAATTCGAGAATATCCAAACGTATACAATATTCCAAATCGATAAGAATCATAGTAACACACACATTATGAATTATTTATCACCACAACCAAGTATACAAACCAACACAGTTATTTGTTCATACCAAAGTAATACTCTACTTACTATGGTGAGGCGAATTCTCAAATTTAGGGATTTGAAGATGCGGTTTGATTTGATTGAGTTGCTTTATGCCTTAGAATTTGCCTCCTAATCCTCTCTCCAATTGGTGGCTACCCCTAGTCGTTCCTCAGCAACATGGCGGCTTTGTTCTTATTTTTGAATGAATAGATTAGGGTTAAGTCTAGGGTCATTTTTATAGGGGTTATGAACTGATTAGGACCATTGATGTTGCTTGGATTGATCGTAGCCATTCATCCTAAGGAGAGACCAATTAGAGCTTGCCACCTAGCCCTAATGACAAAGCAGACTACAGAAAATCGGCCAACATAGAATAGGCCAGCCAGGTTGGACTGGGTTCGACCTGGCTCTGGACCAGGTCGACATGCCTGTCGACAGCCCTGTCGACAGCCCTATCGACCTAGTTAGGCCAGGTCGACAGCCCAGTCGACCTGGGTGCGTTAGGCGGGTGTTTTTCCGCCCTGGCCCATTGGGCCCGATTTTGGAATTTTAAACTGTTTTATTCTGTTTGAATTTTAAACTTAATTCAGAAACTTCCAAAGGCCATATCTTCTTCATACGGACTCCGTTTTTCGAAAACTCGGACTCTATTTCGCGTATTTTTCCGAGATGAACGCAATGGCGTATCCCGTTTCCCTTAGTTCTTTGATTTGAAATTAATTATACTTCAATTTGTTAATTTCACAGTTATAGAATTCGCGGGGTGTTACAGAGAGTATCAAACAAGCCTATCCCAAATGCAGAGTGGATATCTCCGATGAGATTTTATTTTGAGGTATGCTTAAAATATTTCACATTCTCTGAGTTGGTTCCTATTCCTTTTTCCTTTTCGAGGACGAAAAGTTCTTAAGCGGGAGAGATTGTAACAACCCGAAATTTGGGGCCAATTTCATTTTAGAGATTTTAAAGCTGTTTAAATAGTTGAAATGAATTATTTTAAATAAAAATGACTAGAAATTTATTTTGATTGAATTTAATGCGAATATATTTAGTTTAATTACAAAAGGAATTAGAAAAAGAACGGTAGTTTGAAAAGTCAAACCTGAACTTTGACTGACCACACAGGATGCAGAATAAACCGGATTTTGGTGAAGCCAAAAATATTTAGAACTGTTAATGAATATCTTTCTAACAAATCTGAAAAATCGAAGTTTCATAGTGGGAATCAAAAGTTATGGCCAAAAGAATTTTCAGAAAGGTCGCTATAGAGAATATATCGCCCTTGAAAATAGACATTTTGAATACGACCTCGGAATTCGACGAAACTACTTTTGTTGGATCCGGGATGTCAAATTATTGCTAGGTTTCAAATTTCATAATTTTTGAAGTTAATATGTGAGTGTGGAAAAGGAAAATGTGTTTTGATCAATTATAATTAAGGGTCTGTTTGTCACAGGTCCCTATTAAGTTTCAAAATTAGGCTCACATCCGGTCCTAAACTTATTGTAAATTAGGTCCCTATTTTTCAAAAACATATAAAAAATATAAAAAAATCACTAAAATTCATTATTGAATAAAACACGTTCACGCCAAAAAAAATCAGGTGGAAAAACAATCAAAAACCACGTCAAAACCCAAAATAACACAAAATCAGCGAAACAACAGGTTTTTGCATCAAAAGATGCACATATTTGTAAATAGTTGCACACATTCATGCTAATATTTCAGTGTTGCGCCCAAACTGCAGTATAAATGCATACATGTATGCAGGTAAACTGCATTACATGCATCCTTTTATGCATATATTCAAATTTCACCTGTTTTTTCAAGCATTCGCCGTTTTCAGACATTGTTGCACACATTTATGCTCTTGTACAGAATAAATGCATGCATACATGCATATATTCGCTAGCCGTCGTCCCTTTTAAAATTGTTGCACACATACATGCATATATACAGAATAGTTGCATTCATGTATGCAACTTTTCGTTACACGTGAATCTCAGTTCAACTTTGTATGCATAAATGTATGCAGTTATTTGCTAATAGTTGCATACATGTATGCGTATATTGGTCCAGATTTTCAACAGAAATACACTATAAGAATATATGCATACATGTATGCTACTTTTCAGATATTGTTGCACAGAAGTATGCAACATTTTTTTTTTTGGCGAATGCTCCTGAGAATATTTCCTATTTTTAGAAATTTTTTTTACTCACTAGCGTACTTTTTTCTTCAAAAATTGGAAAACACGTAACATTTCATGGCAGGTCCGAAAATGGACACAAAAAAGTGGGCGGTAGCTAAAAACAGGGGGTGGAAACGTATGGAAAGTTAGGGGGGATGTGGCTTTAATTAAGTTTGAAAATAGGGATGTGAGCCTAATTTTCACTATAATTAAATTGGATCGACCAGAAAATGGCCATTTTACAAACGATCTCAGAATTTGACGAAATTAGTTTTGTTAGGATCGTATCGTCAAAACATAACCAAAAATAATTTTTTCGGATTTTTCTGACTTCGTATGTGACCCCGATAAAATTAGAAAGTACGTTCGAATTTAATATAAAAGAATTAATTTGAAAATAAAGAAAACATACTGTAAACTTCAGAATTGGACTTCGGCAATAGCGCCATTGCGTTCAGAAGGCCTCAAAACCTATTGATCGACAGTCGTTGGGCTCCGTTTGGAGATCGGACGGAAAAACCCTAATTTATAGAATTAATTAAATTAAAAATTAAAATAAAATACCCTAGAAATACCGTATAAATACGGGATGAACAGTGCGTCGTTCTTCCTCATTTCAAAGCGCCGAAACCCATGAACAACTCAAATTTTTGAGCTCCGATTTCTCCCAATCCATGGCGAATTGACATATGCCCCTGTGGACTTTTTTGAAGAACTTGGAACGCTCTTCCATCTCAGACAAACCCCGCCCCTCCTCGTTGCCCGAGCCGCCTCCACCACCTCCGCGAAGTCCAACCAAACGCGGGCCCACCGCGCCACCCACTAGCCGCCGCACCTCCCCCCCTTTTCCGGCGTACAGGCGCCTCTCCACCCCCTTTGACCTCCAGCAATCGGTTCCTGAAAACATCAACTGTAGCTCGCGAATCCTTGATTCAAAGTTTTGAACGAACTGAAATTTTAAAGGTAAAATTCAACTCAGTTTTGCGACGCTTTTAATCGTTACAGTGACGGTTGTAATAAGTCAGTTTTCTAATTTATACATATGAATTTCAAATTGAGATCTTTCAGATCCGAAACCGCCGTGACTTTGAACACGAGATCTGATCGAGTTCGAACCTTCTTTGCAAATCTAAACAAGATGAGAATTTATTTCTAATTAAATTTAATTAATTTAGTTATTATCCTAGCGTTATGTGAAGTTTGAATGGTAAATATCATGCTTACGATACAGATCTATTTTGTTTTGTCATATTTAATGATGGTTGGTATGTGTTTGTGATGGATAGTTTAGATCCGTATGATTATCACCTCTTATGTAATCACTTGTGTTGATTTGGATTGATCTAATTTATCAATTCAAAATAATAGGAACATGATTATCACCTCGTATGTAATCACTTATGTTGATTTGGATTGATCTAATTTATCAATTCAAAATAATAGAAATATGATTGTCACATTCTTATGTTACCGCTTTTGTATGAATTTGAATTAATCAAACTTATCGATTCATAATAAAAGAGACATGGTTTGCCATCGTTATGTTAGTGCTTTTGTTTTATTTGAATTGATCTAGATTATCAATTCAACATAGAAAATAAAGATTTGTCTTTTTATTTGAATTGATCTAGATTATCAATTCAACATAGAAAATAAAGATTTGTCTTTTTATTTGAATTCATCTAGATTATCAATTCAACATAGTAAATAAAGTTTACATTCTTTTTTTTATATGATATAAAAAGTAGGATTTGGCGATGTAATAAAATTGACATTTTTAAATGATATAAAAAGTAGGATTTTACGACGTAATAAAATTACATTTTCCCATATGTACTAAAGTCAAGAGTTTGCATGTAAATTTAAATTACATCTTTATAATGTAAAAATAAAGGCATGTAAAATAAAATTATATCTTTATAATGTAAATAAGAATGAGAATTTGCATGCAGACTAAAATTACATTTTTCTATGTAATTAAATGCGAATTTACACCGTATGATAAAAATTAAATTTTTCTATGTAATTAAAATGCGAATTTACACCGTATGATAAAAATTACATTTTTCTATGTAATTAAAATGCGAATTTACACCGTATGATAAAAATTACATTTTTCTTTGTAAATAAAATATGAATTAACACCGTATGATAAAAATTACATTTTTCTATGTAACTAAAATATGAATTTACACCATATGATAAAAATTACATTTTTCTATGTAATTAAAGTATAAATTTACACCGTATGATAAAAATTACATTTTTCTATGTAATTAAAATGTGAATTTACACCATATGATAAAAATTACATTTTTCTATGTAATTAAAATATGAATTTACACCTTATGATAAAAATTACATTTTTCTATGTAATTAAAATACGAATTTACACCGTATGATAAAAATTACATTTTTCTATGTAATTAAAATACGAATTTACACTGTATGATAAAAATTACATTTTTCTATGTAATTAAAATGTGAATTTACACCGTATGATAAAAATTACATTTTTCTATGTAACTAAAATTTGAATTTACACCGTATGACAAAAATTACATTTTTCTAAGTAACTAAAATGTGAATTTACACCGTATGATAAAAATTACATTTTTCTATGTAATTAAAATATGGATTTACACCGTATGATAAAAATTACATTTTTCTATGTAATTAAAATGTGAATTTACACCGTATGATAAAAATTACATTTTTCTATGTAATTAAAATGTGAATTTACACCGTATGAAAAAAATTACATTTTTCTATGTAATTAAAATATGAATTTACACCGTATGATAAAAATTACATTTCTCTATGTAATTAAAATATGAATTTACACCGTATGATAAAAATTACATTTTTCTATGTAATTAAAATATGAATTTTCACCGTACGATAAAAATTACATTTTTCTATGTAATTAAAATGTGAATTCACACCATACGATAAAAATTACATTTTTCTATGTAATTAAAATGTGAATTTACACCGTACGATAAAAATTACATTTTTGTATGTAATTAAAATGTGAATTTACATCGTATGATAAAAATTACATTTTTCTATGTAATTAAAATATGAATTTACACCGTATGATAAAAATTACATTTTTCTATGTAATTAAAATGTGAATTTACACCATATGATAGAAATTACATTTTTCTATGTAATTAACATATGAATTTACACCGTATGATAAAAATTACATTTTTCTATGTAATTAAAATGTGAATCTACATCGTATGATAAAAATTACATTTTTCTATGTAATTAAAATATGAATTTACACCGTATGATAAAAACTACATTTTTCTATGTAATTAGAATGGAAGTTTCCATCGTATGATAAAAAGCATTGTAATTAAAAATCATATTTTTACAATGTAAATAAGAAGTCGAGTTTGCATTGTAATTAAAAATCATATTTTTTTTAAAATGTAAATAGGAAGTAGAATTTGCACTGTAATTAAATTTATATTTTTATATGTAAATTTAGAATAGAATTCACACGGCAAATATAAGTTACATTTTTATTTTGTAATTAAGATGAGAAAGTACATTGAGGTTGAAATTTACATTTTTATATGTAATTTAAAAGTAGGATTTTGCAATGTATCAAAATTTACATTTTTACATGTAAATAGAAAATAGGAATTTACATAGGAATTAAATTTACATTTTTTTTTTGTGTAAATGAAAAGATTGGAATTCACATTTTAATGTAAGCAAAGAATGAATTTAGGATGCGATAATATTATCTTCATTTTCAGATGAACTAAAATTTAATAAGGACCGGTAGTTGTTTAGAGCGTTGTTTAAATCAAACGACGTTATCACGATTAAACGATTATATTTTTATATATATATAATTATAATTAAAATTAAACGAATGGAGCGCGGTAGTTCGCGTTTTAGAAATCGAACGTTTAAACGACTATACAAGAAGATCCGACCGTCGGATCTTCTTGAAACTGAAACCGTTAGGACCGCCTTGAAAAATCTTTCCAACGATATATATTTCATTAAGATCCAACGGTTAGATTCTGAGAAATGTAAAAATTAAAATTGGTTGAATGCAGCGCCATAGTCGCCCATTGACTTAAGGGGTCGTTATATAAAAATTTAATTATTTTAAATAATTAAAATAGGAAGTAATCATTATAAAATGATATCAGCAAATACGAAGGATTTTAAAATATATATATATGAGGATTATTTGGAAAGTCCGAGTTCTCTCATTCCAAATAATCAAACGGCGTTAATTGAAGTATGAAGATGGCGTGTGAAGACCGTAAATCTTCCCTCGAATGGGCAACGATAGAGGCCCTGGTTTGACTTGCTCCCAATTCAAGGGTCATGGTCATTGCCCAAACGTACGTGTTGATTTCACGGGTTTGGCTTTCGTTCAGACCCAGAGCATAAGCTAATAAATGGATCATGTGTCTGATATCGTACTCCATTTAATATCATGTTATTATCTTCTGTTGAATGTATGGATGTTTGGTGGCGGAGGATTTATTCTCTTGCTTAACATCCTTTCATATATTTCGGCAAAGGATTGGTTGTGTGATATGGAGTGACGATGTGGCATGCTAAGATGCATATGATCAAGGCTTTGTTGAAAAGCAGGCCTTGTGGAATGATCAAAGCATAGCCTGTTTAGACATAGCTTTGTGTATAGCGTGACTTCGTGAGCCTCACACACCGGCGGAGTCTAAAACACGAGAAGGGAACGCAGGGAGAGAAGCACGTTTCTTTCTAGCTAGAAGTGGTGATTGGGCTTTAACACGACCCGACATTTTACTTATGTGGATGATGGAATGAGGCGCCTCGGATGATAGGTTCTATAGGACCGGGAAACGTGTGTTCAGGAATAACTAATCCGCAACTCGTATGGTGGACCGGCCCTACAGGATCCAAGGGTTCACTGCGGGGGACCCTGAGGCATAAGCTAGAGTGTTTCGAATCGGTAAGGAGCTCCTCCCTAGCCTTGACTCATGATGGAAATCCAAACTTCCAATATGAACCAATGGATTTGATTGTATTACTAGTATGGAAGCATAGCATTATGGTATCTATGTGTCCTAGGATTGATACATTTACTTTGAAATGTTTTGATATATACTAATGATAATATTAAATTTGTATTTGCCCTATTTAGCATGTTTAATCACCATAAGGTAAAACCCTATCCTCTGGTTTGTGTTGCATTGTGTGATGGGACTTGGGTCTTATGGTGATTCCATTTTTCTCAAAAGCATAGCGTTGTTTTACGAATTTACTTATTATTTATTCTGTCACTTTAAATTATGCACGGCAATCCATTGGAATAAACCCGTTCCGCGTTAGCGGCGTGGTCTTTGGATTTGCCTTATTACTAGTGATTGATTAATTAAGAATTCTCACACCAGTCCCACGACTGACCCGTTGTTTGTTTCCACCTTTTTGCAAACTCGGGTGCCCTCCTTTCTACACGGGCAGCCAAGTAAACAGGTTCATTCTTTGCTTGGAGTCTTTTCTTTGGAGCTGCTTGTTATCTTTCTTAAATTTGCTTTCGTGGAGAGGTGATGACTTGGAGCTTGAAGACATCTATCATTTGCTACTATTGCATTTTCTTTTTTTAATTCCAGACATTAAACTTGTTTCATTTCACGTTGTTTAAGTTGGAGTTGGAACTTATTTCTTTTTTCTGCAACTTGATGTAATAATTCAGAATTCTGCGACTGTGGATTTTCTGTGGTTGATGACATTATATTTCCGCTGCTATGATGTTGTTACTCAATGAATTTCCTATGCTATGTTGTATCTGTGATCTGTATTATTGTATTTATGTTGTATTCCAAATGATTATTCCTTACTTTCATTCCATGGAAGTTCGGGGTTATCACAGTGTTCGAGGAAGTTCTAACCAATCCAAGCATCAAATAAATGGATGTCTAATGTTCATGGAAGCAACTAAAGGACCATAATGGTGGGTGACACCAATTAAGTAATACTGGATCCATGGAACACTACCTATGAACCTAGCAGTGCAAAAGATAGTACTTTTAAAGGCAGTGAGATTTTTCATGCAGGATGGAATGCTCTATAGGTGAGGTTTCTTAATGCCACTATTGCGATGCATGAAAAGGGACGAAGCTAAAAGTATTCTTGCAGAATTCCATGATGACGACTGTGGAGACCACTCTGTAGGTCAAACTTTTAGCTAAAAAGGTGTCGTAGTATGGACATTTTTAGCCTGATTTAAATAGAGACATAGCTGATTACGCAAGATGATACAATAGATGTTAGAGATTTTCCAAGATTCCACGAGCCCCTTTCATGGATTTAACACAAATGTCCAACCCATGGCCATTTGTAGCATGGAGAATTGACCTTGTAGGAGTGCTCCCGATGGGTAAGTTACAACCGAATATGCAATTGTCGTCAGTGATCATTTTTATGAAATGGGCCAAAGCGAGACTGTTGGCCAATATTACAACTAAAAAAATTTATTAACTTCTTGACTAAAAGCATTATTTGTAGGTATAGAGGACCTCAGAAGATCATAACCATAAGTGGAACCTAGTACCATATTGCTGAATTCAAAATTTTTGAAGTCATACCATAACGATAATAACTTGGCTATAGTAGCGTATCTGTACACAAACAGAAAAGTAGAAGCAACGGACAAAATAATCAAATCTGCCACCAAAAAATACTCATGAAGGCAAAAGAAGGTTGGATTAACGAGCTCGCACTTGCACCATAGGCTTATCGCATGACTGCAAATGGGCATACACTATCCTCTCTAGCATAATATTCAGAAGCAATGATACCCATGGAGTTAGCAGTACCTATCAATTGACAGATGCATTTCTACCAAACTGAGAATAAGAAACATTTACTAAAAGGTCTAGATTAGATCGATGAAAAAAAGAAAAGAAGTAGAACTTGGATCCGTAGAACACCGAAAGAAGGTAGCAAGCTAGGCATTTCAATGCAAAAATTGGCCACTGAACTTTCAAGTAAAGAGACGTCATTCTTAAATGAGTCATGATGAACACTGGAGTATTCAGATGAAACTAGGAAGGTCCCTTTGTGATCGGTCAGAAGCTCCAGGATGGGACTTTCAAACTAACAAAAGTGGATGGGATTCTAATTCGTTAAGCTTAGAATAGTAATCATCTTAATCCTTATTGTGTTTAAAGTTTTAAATTTAGTCATTTTATCACAAAAATAATCCACCTGCATTATACTCAAACTTATGTCTTTTAGACGATGATAAAATTTACTTCTAAACTAATGAAATTGTGCACTTCCAAAAAAACTGAAATTAGTCTAAAATTACAAATTTACTAAATGCAAAGTAGGTACCTACATGGTTCTATAAAATTCTGCAAATTTCAAAGTGACCAAAATATTGAAAGCAATAACAACACACCAAGAACTGCATGCACAAAAAATATATCACATACTCCAAGTTTCAAAGAAAGCTTAGGGAAATCATCGAGTGCAACATAGGATCCTAAGAAACCAAACGTCGTTCTTTATCAAACCCTATATCAAAAATCACCGGTCCTTGAAAACTCTAGCCTCAGGGAGTAATTTGAAACGCCGACTTTGGACCAAAATAAGCAGGTTGCAAGAAACACCGGACAAGAAGATCGATCGATGCCAACAACTTCTCGCCTACGAAACATGGTTCATAATGTCGAAACAACGATTATGAACACATAGTCCATAGCCGAAAAGATGACTATAAAAACATAGTTTATATTTGAAACAGAGACTATAAAACCATAGTCCTTAGCCAAAACACTAACTATGAACCCTAATATTGAAAAAGCCCACACCACCGAATGCCTCTAACGGTGAGGCCTCCTCTCTCCCCAATTGAGGACTAATTCCACTAACCACTAAGGCTTAATGCCTCCGACATTAAGGTCTCCTATCCCCATGATTGAGGACTAATACCTCCAAACATCGAGGCTTAATGCCTCCAACACCTAAGCCTCCTCTCCCCGTAATTGAGGAACAATGCCTCCAATAGTTGAGGCTTAATGCCTCGGATGCTGAAGTCTCCTCACCCTATAATTGAGGACTAATGCCTCCAACTGCTGAGGCATAATGTCTTCCAATGCTGAGGCATCTTCAACCCTATTGAACCACACAAAAAGCCCTCACCAAGTTGAGGCACAAAACTTGATCAGTACTAGAATATTTCCACCGAGGTAATATGGTGCATAACCGAAACAGCGGCTATTAAAACATAATCCATAGCCTAAATGGTGATTATACACCCCAAAAGAAGGAGTAGGAAAAATTCTGTGGCACTGGTTCAAAACCCTAATCCATGATAAATATTTTACCCCAAAGCGATTGGACAGGAAAACATCGACCCAAAGCTCAACGCGCGAAACCAACAAACTTAACAAAAGCCTAATAGAGGCACGCCCACCGAAAGAGTTCAGATTTAAAGCATGAAACAATCAAATTAATAAAAACTAGGACAAGTTCCATGTTCAAACAAAACATTTGATGATCGATCATCTTGTAATCATCTTAAATCAAGGGCATTGAAATTCAGAAAACATAAGGCCAAAAATGGGTAGACTCATGGATGGGGGAAGACACTACGTACAATGGCATCGATACCCTTAAGATGTAACATAAAGTAAGAAAACTAGCTCAAAGAAGCTCTTCAATAGGATAAAGGAAAAACACGGCCCTACAAAGAAACAGAGAAGTTTGGAAATGCTTAAGTACAAAACATATATCACAAGCTCGTGTGACTAACAACAATATTTTACTACTATATAGTGCTCAGGCTCGGCCCGTGCCCAAGACAAGAAAGACATTTGTCTAGGGCATCATTTGCGTAGGGGAACAAAAATCAGAAATTTTCTACACAAATTAAAATACCTCACTCAACTCCGACTTCGGCGACAGCGACAGGCTTTAGATCGACTAGGCGAATCACCAGCTCGGAAAGGGGCGACGATAGGCTTCAGCTTGGCAAGGGGACATGTGCGAAGATTTCAATTTGTAATTTCAATTCGATTTTGATTTCCTTCCTCTAATTTGATTTGCAGTTTTAATTAAGATGGGAAAAATTGCAAATGAATTCGAGTTGAATTATGCTGCAAATTTCATATTTGCATAATTGGCATAGGAGGATGATAATTGCGATTATGCTGTATTGCTGTGCTAGTGCCAATAATTGCATAACTAAATCATGTTGTGCCAATTAGTCTTTAGGAATAACTAAACTGTTGTAGATAAAATAATGCATATTTTTTTAGTTAGTAGGCAGAAAGGAATAATTTTTTATCAAGCATTGAAATTTAACAGAAATAAAGGTAGTAAACCTTAGGAGATTCCTTCAAGGCATGTTGTTGGCTGTTTGTATGATTTGATGAATAACACTGAGTGCTATAAGTCCATGATAGTGTATGATGTTATGAAAACACTATTTTTTTTTAATTTTAGGTAGTTACAAAATTTAATGTCATTTTAGGATACTACATGTAATGTCCCATATTTTTACGGTATAATAATTAATTTATTTAATTATTTAATTAGTGATTTAGAGAATTAAATAGTTGTTTAATTAAATAACTTTGAATATTTAATTAATATAATGATTAAATAATATATTAAATTCTGAGATAATCAAAATTAGCTGAAATGGAAATATATGTGAATTGAATCATTCAACTGATTTAATTCAGTTTAGAATTGATTTATAATAACGAATATATCTAAATAACGATGGTTGAACGAACAATTATAATATAATAATAATCGAGCCCGTAATGGCGTGGAAGTTCGTAATTTGGCGAGTCGAAATTTAAACAAATATACAGAATCCGTTTTAAGCCGGATATCTGTGAAATAAGAAACGTTCGGAGCTGGTAAATTGTATTTTTCTAATAGAAGAGAAAAATCAGGATTTCATCTGGTAGATTTTGATTTATGTCCAAATCAAATTTTAGAAAAGTCGCTATGGAATTCCTTTATAATTTATAACGCTTTATTTATATTATAAATGAGTTTTTGAATATAATTTGAATATCGAGTTATAAATCCGATTGGAGCTGTATGATATTCTGTTGTGAATATATACGATAATATTTATTTATAAATATTAAATTTAATTATTTTTAAACATATTAATATTTAAAAGGGTTTATTTAGAGCTTTAAAAATAGTCAGTTTTGCAAACGACCTCCGTTTTCGATGAAACTAGTTTTGTTGGATCTTCAATATTAAATTATTGCTAGATTTCAATTTTCGTGATTTTTGGGGTCAGTATGTGGTCGTACGGGATTTTAATGTGAAATACAATCAATAATTCGACTTTAAAAATACGCTATGTGAGCAAACGGACTCGGAATTCGACGAAACCATTTTCGTCGGGTCCCTAATGTCGAACTGTAGCCGCATGCCAATTTTCATGATTTTTGGGTATCATATGTGATCATGGGGATTTTTAAAGCCGAACACAAGTAACGATTGATTAAAATTAAATAAACTAATCAATAAAAAATATTATAAAAATCCTATAAATAATCATTAACTTCTCCCAAACCTAAAATTTTCATTTTACAGTCAACAAAAACATCCGCCGTAACTTTCGTTCTTTACAGAAAATAAATTTGATCCTCAAAAATTCAAATCAACTCAACAAAAATTCTATATATCATCCTATCTACATATATGGGTTCTTTTATTAATTCTCTTTGATTCAATACCATTCTTGAGTCATGCGATTAAGGATTTCGGAGCTCGACATTTTTCAACATCGGCTAGGGTTCATTGATTCAGGAATTTGGGGCTTTAATTTGTATTTTGGGTATTACAGTTGAGCTTAGCGTCAAGAGTAGCATCGGCTTTGTTTTTTTGGGATTTTATAAAAAAGAACATGTCAATCCTGTACTGTGTTGGCGCGAGTACTGCCATCGACGGGTTTTGATTCCCCTGGGCGAGTTCTATAAGTTTGGTATGTGGTTGAAGAGAATTGCAAGAGATGATTTATGATGATTTTTGTGCGATTTGTAGTGAAATAGGAGAGGAGGAAGGATTGTGTGAAGGTGAGGAAATGGCGCTGGGAAAGTGTTCTGGAGATCGAACTGACGTAGAGGAAGAACGATTTAAGCGGGCTGGTGTTATTCTAAATGGGCTGGAAGTGATGAAGAATTTCGAACGGTTTGATCCATTGGGATCGTATGGACGACGTCTACGTAATGGAACTGACGGGGAGTGAATTGAAACTTGTCACAATTTATAGCAAAATAAATTGTCTGAGCTGAATCAAAGATAATTAGTCATTATATAACAATAACTGTCCAATGCGAGTAAAACTCGCTAACTTTATCAGTTTATATTTTTATAAATATAATCTAGTAATGATAAATGCTGATTGACTGTTGTGTGATGATTATTTGGTTGAATTGCTTATGTATTGGTTGAAATTATAGATAACGATATATATATAAATCGTAAATCAAATATTGATTCTGTTTATCAGAATATTTCATATCGAAATGAAACCGATGTTATTATATTGCTTAACATCTGTGGATGCAGGGAAACAGGCTGGCGGGATCTAACAGGATTCCTCAATATTTATAATACTGTTCTTTTCATATATTGTAATATATGATATGATATATAATCTGTTATTGATTATGTGTGTTTGAATAATATCGATCATTGTTAATTGGTGTTTTAAATACTGTAAGAAATACTGGGAAATAGAAAAGTAAATATTTGTAAAACAAATAGAAAAGGAAATATTTGTAAAACAAATAGAAAAGGAAATATGTGTAAAACAAATAGAAAAGAAAATATTTGTGAAAAAAATAGAAAAGAAAATATTTGTAAGACATTTACAAATAGAATTGAAAAGAAATATTTATTTTTAAATAAACAGAATTGAAAAGGGAATAATTGTCGAATAAATAGAATAGTATAAAAGGAATATTTATTTGTAAAATAAATAGAGTAGGATAAAAGGAATATATATTGGGAAAATAAATGGAAAGATATAAGGAATATTTATTTAGAAAAAAAATAAGATATCATAAATGAAATATTTAGAAAGTAAGTAGGATTATAATTGAATTAGAGTTAGTCAGGTTAGAGTTATTCGAATATAGTTTATTTGAATAGAATTATGGGAGTTAATCGAATATAGTTTATTCAAATAGAATTAAGGGAGTTAATGAATATAGTTTATTCGAACAGAGTTGAAGGGAGTTAATCTAATATAGTTTATTCGAACAGAGTTGAAGGAAGTTAATTGGTTAGAGTTAATCCAATAGAGTAAATTGGATTAGAGTTAATTGAGTTGGAGTTAATCAATTAGAGTTAATCGAGTTAGAGTTAATCGGTTAGAGTTAATCGAGTTGGAGTTAATCAATTAGAGTTAATCGGATTAGAGTTAATTGATTAGAGTTAGAGTTAATTGATTAGAGTTAGAGTTAATCGATTAGAGTTAGAGTTAATCGATTAGAATTAGAGTTAATTGATTAGAATTAGAGTTAATTGAAAAGAAAGGTTATCGAATATAGTTTATTCGAAAGGAGTTAATCGAATATTAGTTATTCAAAAAGGAGTTATCGAATATTAGTTATTCAAAAAGGAGTTATCGAATAGAGATTATTCGAGTGAGAGTTATATGTTGAAATTCAAGTATATCGAATTTGGGAAAGTTCTCTTTCCGTTTTTAATCAAGATTTATTTATTTATATATAAGTTAGTTGTTTCTTTATTTATCTAAATAAATAAAAGTTATACTTAAGTTATTATATTTCGGAAGCATGGGATTATAACACTATTGTTATAATCAAATGATTTTTGTAAAAGAAGTGGATTCGTAAATAGAATCGGAGAGTTACGTAAGGAAATTTGTTAAAGATGTAAAAGGTGAACTTTGTCTATTTCGAGGTTAGAAATGTTGTTCAGTTAAGGTCTGAGAGGTAGTTATACCCAAACTTGATTGACTCCATTTTTAACTAAGGAATGGTTAAGGTTCGATAGTGAAGGTTGGTTAAGTGAATTTAGTTAATGAGTGTAATGTTTTGAGTTGGCATAGTGATGTTTTATTTAAACATCTGAATCCAAATGTAGGAGTTTTGGAAATGTTTTCCAAATAAGAATCAGAAGTGTTTTTCTAATATAGAAAATAAGAAATGGAAATGTTTTCCAATGGTAATAACATATATTTACTAAATTTAGAAAATAAGAAATGTTGAATATATGGAAACAGGAAATGAAAAATAAATAAATCAATGAACTAAGAAGATAAATGTTCAATGATGATTGATCGATATAATTTCCATCTGGAAATAATATCATTGTTTGTGCACGTGTTTTCTTTGATAGTTAACTCACCGATTATCGAAGTTTTTGACCATTTCACGTTGTCAATACGGAGTGACCGGGTGTAAAGACCCGAAAATCCCCACCCTTTAAATCGACCATACACTATACAGGTCTGAACCAAATGTTGGAAATCTTCAAATACTTCAACTTTGGGAATACAATATATTAGTACAAATAATAGAAGACTTTTATTACATCATAATAATGCAACATCAGAGTACAGAATATCAGAGTACATCGAATATAATACAGCGGAAAATAAATTACAATAAATGAAATACAATGCAGCGAAACAAATAAACTGATACAGCGAAAGTCTATCAACTCTCCGGACACAGCTCTAAGCTTCGATCCAGAATCCAACTCAATATATCTGCAAAATAGCTACTCGACTGCCCATGTGCAAAAGAGGCCATCCGAGTTTGCAAAGTGAAACAAACTACAGGTCAGTCATGGGACTGGTGTGAGAAATGTTTACTTAACTTAACTAGTAATAGGGCTAATCACAGGACCACGCCGCTTACGCGGAACGAGTTTATTCCATTGGATTACCAGTGCATAAATAAAGTAAATCGTTAAAACAACGCAATGCTTTTTAGAATAATGAAACCATTATAAGACTCAGGTCCCATCACACAATGCAACGCAAGCCGGAGGATAGAGTTTTACCTTATAGTGGTAAAAAATGCTTGATACGATAAAATGGATTTGATATTATTATTAGTGTACATATGTTTTAAAAACATTTCAATCATAATGTATTAATCATAGACGGCTTAACTACCATATACTATGTCGCCATACTAGTTCTACAATCAAAACCGCATGATGTCATATTGGAAATTGGGTTCCCATCAAGATTCAAGGCTAGGAACGATCTCCTTACCGATTCGAGATACTCTACCAATGTCTCAGGATTCGGATGTTGGCGAACCCTTGGATACAGCAGCGCCGGTCCCCCGATAGTGCAATGGGTTGGATTGGCAATTCCTGAACATATGCTTCTCGATCCTATTGGATCTATAAATTGGCCATTGGTGACCAATAAAAATATCTGAGGTGCCTCAAAATCCATCAAACACATAAGTAAAATGCCGGGCCTTGTAAAACCCAAACACCACTTCTAGCTAGAAAGAAACGTGTGCACTCCCGGCGTTCCCTTGTCTCATTTTTGACTCTACCGAGGTGTGAGGCTCGCGAGCTAACGTAATACACAAAGCTATGCCTAAATAGGCCATGCTTTGATCATCATCCACAAGGCTCTGCTTTTCAACAAAAGCCTCGATCAATTGCATCTTGGCATGTCACATTGACAGTTCACACCATGCGATCGATAACTACCAATATGTAACCTTCGAGCTCGTGTGTCTCAAAGAAGGGTATTAAGCAAGAGAATAAATTCTCCACCACCACAGATATATATTAATAGATATCAATTTAATTACATGGTATGAAATTCAATGTCGGACACACATCCATTTACATGTCTGTTCTGGGTCTAAACGAAACCGGAGTCACTAAGGAGCTCGCGTATCCGGACGATCAACAAGTACGTCCGGACAAACTACCACTATTAACCCTTTACTGGGAGCGACCCAATGCCAGGCATCAATAGTCGCCCAGTCGATGTGAGAATCGCCGGTCTTCAATCATCGTCTTCAATGTCTTCGACTTTTAGTTGTCGTAGTAATTATTCAGAATGGGTTAAACCCGGTCTTTCCGAATAACTCGCGTATTTTTATAATTTTAAAAAAAATTAAGTGTTGTAAATACACATCCAACGCCTCATTCCAATTCAGAATATTCTTTAAATAAAATATTCATATTATTAGGGAAAGGTTCCCATTAATTTTATCAAAGATAAATTCTTTTAGATTCATTCTTAAATCTTATTTTTAGAGATTTATTTAAAACTCCAATTCAAATTTAATATCCAAAATCATTACTTTACGATTGTTCCAATTTAAGAACTAAATCTTATCTTTAATTGGGTTAAAGAATCAATGTCATTAAAATGTTGTTCACGATAAACCTAGAATCATATCCCAAAATATGGAATTTTCACAGAAATCAATCGATATAAAATCGATATAAATTTTCGTATCAGAATAATAATATAAATGGAATAACGACAAAGTCTTTTAAATTCCATACATAATAACAGTCTTCTTTTACAAAAGTCTATCTCGATTATTTATCAAATCGAATTTCCACTCAATTTCATTTTAATGTATTAAATTGGAAAACTTGGCTTTGGAAAATTTCTTTTTAAATCTTAATAAAAATATTTATAAATCTTAAATCATACTTTCACTGTTGATTGGGTTAAAAACAAATGTCGTTAAAAAACATAGTTCACGGTAAACCCAATTCACATATCAATAATTCCAATTAATAAGTATGAATTGAAACACTAATAACCTTAATTAAAAGATTTATTCTTTCATACGGGGTTTAAGAACAGTGTTATTTAAGACACCATCCATGACAACCCAAAATCCAATTTCTTTATTTCAATATCTATTAAAAATATTCTTTAGTAAAAGAAATTCTTTGTTTAAAATATCCTTTATATGAAAGATATTCTCAATCGGAAAGCGACTCAATCATTTACCATATAACTTCGGTTATATGGATTTCATACATCGTATGTAAATGACCACAATGGTAAATAATCATCAAACCATCCATTCAACATCCAGAGTGAAGTTCACCACTGTGTGAGCATTAAAATAAAATAATACGCTCATCGCAGCCTATCAATCTATCGATAAACATACAAATAAATATTGGGACTAGTGTATATCAATTATCATCGCAATACCCATGTGGGGTTTTCAGCCAACAACAGTACATATAAATAAATTATTGGTTAATGAAATTTAACCAATTTTTACACTATCAACATGTTGATGATGATGAACCAAAAATGATATTTTATTCCTAATGTCGAAATAAAATATATTCAACTTGTATACTCTCTTTATATATATTTCTGATATCTAATAAAATGTAATTTACTTATATGACATTATTGCGGATGACAAATAAAAGATAATTTTTATTACACGTTATTTGTATGCAATTATTCTTAAATTTAATACATAAAAGAAATAATCACATTTGTACATGACTTTCAATGTATAACCTAACACCTAAAAATGTTTATTTCAAAGTGCATACAAATTCTAATGTATGCATTAACATATAGAAATGGCGCTTTAACTCACTTATACATTCTAATGTAAGTTTTGACCAATAATATGATTCTTATTGTAACAACCCAGAAATTTCGACTACTAAAATGTGAGATTTAGTATAGATTTAATTTGAATAATCAATTTTGTATTGATGCTCTGATTAGAAATTGAAAATCGAATATATGATTTTGAGTTGAATTAGATTCAATAATTAATTTAGGATGATTGGTTGGTAATCAAATATTTTTGAATATTTGAATTGGATTTGAAATACGACCGAAGGATATAAATTTATGAATTTAAAATATACATTATTAACATTAATTAAAATGGGAATTTTATTTATTGAAATATATCGGAAATTTGCTTGGATATGTGTGCATTCATATGTAAGGAAATTAAATTTTAACGTCTTTAATTTGGAATTGAACAAAGTTGTTTTGGGAACAAACAATAAAAACAGTGAACCGGTAAATAGTTTAAAAATAAAAATTGACGTCGCATACAAACAAAGTTGGGTTATAATTTAATTTTAATTAACGTAAACATAACCTCCCTCAGTTAAAACCTAGCCGACCTATCTCTTGGAAATTCACACTACCCTATACCTACTGAGTTACGTTGTTCTTATCTACTATTTTTCCTTCTATAAATCCATGGTCTTGAAGTTTTTCCTTCATTCCTAAATCGAGAGGAAATCGTTCTCCTCGAAAATGGTTTCACCAGCAAACCATCCCCTCTCCAAAACCCTAATCGAAAATCAGTTGCCCCAAAATTTCTTCAACCAAAGAAAGCCGAAACCCTCGTTAAAAATCGAAACTTTTTCCCAAAATTTCAATTTGATTACTTCGGAAATCAAGGCGCTGCCTCCTCTAGGAAAGCTGAAATCAATCGCCGCACACGTTTGGCTCGGAAAAGGCAGGGCGTAGATCGAGCTTCGAAAACAACGCCGCACCGCCTTTGCCTCGCGTTGACACCAGTTTTGAACTACCTCATCCGACGGTCACCTATCGGCTTCCACCCTAAGGTGAGTTTCTTATGAAACTCACAATTGATTAATTTCAGTTCAAGTATTTTAAATTTTTATATAAACTAAGTATAATATTTTATGCCTTGTTGTGTTTGCATTTGAATTTATTGCCGTAACCCTGGATGTTGTTTGCTGCCTTAAGACCGATTGTTTTACATGTTGCTTAACTGTGTTTTGGATATGGTTTGCTAACCGTTCTTGTTGTCTCACGGATTGTACTTGGGTCTGACACATACATCGTCTAAAAATTTAAGTACCCAACTTGTGATGGCTGTGAAATTCTTGGCATTTTGCCAGTATTTGGCTTTGTTCATATTGGAAAACTGTCGAACATGAAACTTAAATCTGTCCTTAGGTATGACTACCCAGAACTGCCTAAAATCGGTAAGCAGGTGTGAGTATTTCTTTTACTCACGATCAATATTTAATTCAAGTAAATTAACTTCAGTTTGACTAAAGATTTTAATGGTTTATGGCCTTGTGATTGTTGACTTTAACTTTGTATGCTTGTTACCTCACCTCGCTGTCCCTATCTATTCAGAAATATGTACATGGGAATAGTATGCGTATACACATAATATGTGTGTACATATATTGTTAAAAAACAATGTATGAGTTGTATGCTACGGTGCACTTCACATATTTTGCTGCTACACCACGTTGGTATTTTAGTTGGGTTTTAATTTGGTAATTGCACATTGTAAATCTCTTATGCCGGTGTCACCCTGCTTTGCGACCAAAAATGAATGGTGCCAGGACATTTGCAGAAAATTTGCGGGTCATATGACTTGAACAATGAGCATTTGCTATTCTGAACCCTGGCTGTATCTCTACTGGGAGGAGGAATTGATCATATGAATGATCTGGACACCTATATAAAAAAAATAGACATCCTTCTAGTTGTTTTTATTGAAATACTTTGTTTTTTTCCAAAATAAATAATTAAATACACTGTGCTGAAAAAGGTAGGTATGAATACTCAAAAGTCAGTGCTCACATTTTGTTTATATTCTGCATTAAAGCCTATTTAGATCTATGACGTGACCGACATTGAACACACTATTTAATTTATACTGAAATAAAATCATGCATTGTTTCTTCACTGCTTGGTCTGCAGAGCAGGCAGATCCTACTACAGGAAGCACTTGCTAATCCTTAATAGATTGACGAGATTACATATTTTTATTTTTATTTATGTTTTTTAGATTATATCCAACTAATCTTGTTCACCATGATATTTTTCATTCGGGCTGAAATTGAGATCTTTTGGTTTCTGTAGTCATTATCTCTTTTAGTACAATCTTCAGCTGTTTTACATTTTTTCATTGAATAGAGAGCAGTGCTATTCAGAAGGAAAACAATCATGGCTAACACTAGTATCCAACACCCATTACATTTATCACACTGATCCTAATAATTATAATTGGGTTTATACCTCTTAGCACTTTGTCACGAATGTAAAAATCATGCATGTACCTTACTGGCCTTAGACACATGCATCTATTTTGACTATTGATTTAAAAATGTGGATTAAAATACATCTATTTGTTGAACACTAGAACTGAGAATATTGGAAATTGCATATGTGCTTTGCTAACTTGGGAAATAATCATATGTAAATCAAGTGTAACCTGCATATACTTTTTATAAGATTCAAGATGAATGGTTGATAGTTAATAAATTTGTAATGACCTGGGATTTCGGTTAGCTAATTTTAAATATTTAATACGGATTTAAATATTGAGTTGAGAAAATAAATAGAATTTTATATTAGGTTATCAATTCCTAATAATCAATTTCGATTTAATATCGAATAGATTAAATTATCGTAATATGAAGTAAATTGAATTAAAATTTAAAACTGAATTAAAGTCAGTTCAAATGATCAATAGAAAATTATGTTTGAGTTAGAATAATAATATTAATTGATTATCAAAGAATTAATTGTTTTAAAATTAATTTAAATCAATTTATATTAATATCTTCTCCATATGATCAAATGGGGTTTCGATACCTGTCCCAGTGTGTTCAGAATGGTGGTATTACCCTAAGAATGTCGGTTGTTAGGTTCATAAAGGAGTTCGAAATCAACGGGAAAGTTAAATTAGTTAAATCGCATTGGTTAATTCAAATTAAAATAAAATAACATAGTGGTGGACACAAAAGAAAACCCGTGCTTTCTCTATTACCACAAACTAAGAAAAACCCGTGCTCCCTCTATTACCACAAACTATATCACAACCGTGCCTTCTTTTCTTCCACAAATTAAAATCTAAAAACCTCAATATAAGGGCCGCTACCCCATTCCTTTCTCTAGGAACCAAAAATCGAAATAGTGATGGAGATTTTGAGAACCCTGGAGGGTCGACTGTAATGGAGCATTCGATTTGGGAAGGGGTTCGATCTCCAACAATCAGACTATGCCGTGAGTAGTTTGCCAACTCAGGAGGAGTAGGGTGCGATTGGGAAAATTGGATTGGGGTTTGCGATCTCAACTTCGAAATACAGTAAAAGCTGAGCGTTCGTGGTTTTAGATGATGCGACGTTGAACTGTGGAAGCTGACAGGGGGTCATTGTGGAGCTCGATGGCCTGGTGTTGAACTAGGTGTTCACGATGGTGCAGTTTTGGGAAGAAGCGGTTGATGGTGTCGGCGTTGGTAATGGGTGGCTCTGGTGGCGGTAGGATTTAGCAATAAAAGAAGTCGTGACCTGTAGAAGGGAGGGTGAGGTCGCGACAGCGAAAAGATGTTTGAACTGGGAGCTTTTGGGTTCTGTGTTCAGTGCAGGAGGAAGAACAGCAGGTTCGAGCACCTTGTAGTGGAAGATGTTGTGGTGATATGAAAGAGGAAGTACTCGGACATGGTGCGTGGGTTCGCTGCATTCAAGAAGGAGCAGAAGTGATGCACAACAGGTGTTTGTGGAAATGCTTCAGTGGAGGTTGAAGTCAGTTATAAGCTGATTGCAGTGGTAGCTCGCCTCATAATTGGTTGAGAGCGAGATTCCTAAAATGGAGAAGATCAGTTAGGGGATCGATTCATGAATTTTATCTTGGTTTTAAGGTAATCAAATTTACATTTAAATTTAGTTAATAACGATTAATTTTAATAGAAGTGTAACTCGCATATTACTTTTTATATGAATAGAATTTGGAGTTCGATAGCTGGAAGTGAGAGTTCAGTTTGGTGCAATAATCCTGAATGAGAATTGAATGAAGAAGGGTTAAGATTTTAGTACGGTAATTAATTTACCATGAAGTTAAATTTTACTTTTACGCAAATAGAAAAAAGAAAATACCCTAGCTTAAATTTTAAGCTCTTCATACAAAATTAGATGTGGACAATGAAATGGGTTGGAGTCGAATTGGCAAAAGCTTTGCATTGGAATTTATTCGAAGTGATTTGGAATGTTTCGGATCTATTCAAATCAACTAAAAACATATCGGGTCAGAAATAAAAAGCACAGCGAGTAAATCTCACTCACCTGTTAATTAGAATTATTTTTATCCATTAAAAATAATTATTGTTGCCTGTTTGGTTTTTTGTGGTTGCTTTAAATATATTAGTTATTTAGGGTTGACTATTATATATATATTGGGTTGATGATTGGTTGGATTCCCGCAGTCTCATTAGCGGATGCCTGTAGTTTCATAGCGGATGATTTCCCTATACGCCCCACAAATATATTAGTGGATGACCTTCATACCGCGATATCCTGCCTTGAAGCAGGATGGGTATTACTATATTGACTAACGTCTGTGGATGCAGGAAACAGGTTGGAGGAATCCAACGGGATTCCTTAAAAATATATATTATCTATTTGTTTATTTGTTTGCATATATACTGTCATATATGATGTGTTAGAAAACCTAAAATAAATAATTGGTTGTTTGGTGTTTAAATATCACTGGGCTTAAGCGCTAATTTATAAAAATGCCTCGAAAGGGGTATTTGAGGTATAAAAGGATTCTATTTTTTCTAAATAGAAATTTGAATTTTTAAATAGATTTGAAATATAAACTTGGTTTGAAAAAATAAAACAAGTGATTCCTTTATAAATGAAGTGAAAAAAATTATTATTGGATAATCCAGAAATAAAAATACGAGTGTGAAATTAAAAAGGGAAATCTATTTTCCAAAAGTAGAAATATCGATTTCAAAAGGAATTGAAATCGAGACTTGTTTAAAGAATGAATAATCAAAGTTTGAAATAGAATTTGATATAGGAAATTCAATTTGAATGGAAATGGAGTTTGAATATAGAAATTCAAATGGAATTCAAATATAGAAATTGAATATAGAAAATATAAAGGGATTCAAATATAGAATTTGAATATCAAAAGTGAAATGGAATCTGAATAAAGAAATTTTAAATATGGAATTTGTATATAGAATACTAATAGATTGAAATGGAATTTGAAAATAGAATTTCAAAATAGAATTTGAAATGGGAATTTGAATATAGAATTCAAATAGAGTTGAAATGGGAATTGGAATATATAATTCAAATGAAGCTTGAAAATAGAAATTCAAATGGAGATTGAAAATGGAATTTGAATATAGGAAATTCAATTTGAATTGAAATAGAATTTGAATATAGAAGATCGAAGTATAAAAAAATGTATTTCCGAGTTAGGGAAAATCGACAATTTTAGAAGATCGGAAATATTATGTTAAAATGGAAATTGGATTTGATATATATTAAAAATATATTAGAATGGAGTTAAAGTTATTATAAATGAATTTAAAACGTTTATATATATAAATATAATTTAAAACAAACTCGCCGCAGCGCGGTAGTTCGTAAATTGGTGATTTGAACTTCAATTGAGTATACAGAACTCAATTGAAGTCGGAATTCTTTGAAACAAGAATCGTCGGGACCGGTTGAATAATAGTTTTCTAATGGAAGAGAAAAATCTGGATTTCGTCGTATAGATTTTGAGTTATGTCAAAATTAATTTTTCAGAAAAACAACGCCATAATCATTTTAAAAACGATAACGGTTTATTTAAATAAATAAAATCCGAATTGACATTAGAAAAATACAGACTAGAGATACAAAATAAATATGAACTCCAGTGAAGTAAGTGAAATGATTTTTGATACATAAATCATATTTTAAATGGTTAAATAGAATTAACTAAATTGGAGAATAATTAGTTAAAGGAAATTTGAATCGAAATTAGGCTTTTGGATAAGTGAAAGAAATTGAGAATTTATATTCGAAATCGAATATATAACTCGAATTGAAAATAGAATTAGATTTGGTTCATGAGTAGATTAAAATATATTTGAATGTGATATGTTCAGATAAATTAGTGAAATAGGCAAAGAGTTAATTAACGAATTGAGTTAAAACGATCAGGTATAGTTGAAATAAATTGGACAGGTATAGACATATAGGAGACAAGTATGGGATAAGGATAATGAAGATATATATATAGAATGCTCGACAAAAAGGTACATATTTAATTCATATATGAGATTTTATGCGCCGTATCGGCAAGCTGCTTGGCTTTTTCTTTTTCTTTTGGATTGGTGAGGGCCATGGGAGGCTATTTGAAATATCCCGATGCTCCCTGTACAAAGGAGGTTATGGCGAATTTTTCCGAAAATTTAAGGAGTTAGAATATTTTTAAGAAGTTTGATAAATAGAATCTATATATCAATGTATATAGAAGTCGATAAGAAAACAAACTTAAAAATAGAATAGTATAATCAAAAAAGGAAGACTAGGAATAAAATCTCGTAAGAATAAAAAGAGAAAGTGTATACGTGTTTAAAAGTGAATAAGTAGTTGTATGGTATTGATTATTCGAGTAAGTAGTCATATTTGTTTTGACATTATAAACGTTATTCAGTCAAGGTCTGAGAGGTAGTTATACCCCAACTTGATTGATTTCATTATTAACAAATAAATAGTAAGATTTCAGGCTTGAAGATCAATGTTGGATAAGAGTTAGTTGAATGTAGTATTTGGGTTGTCGTAACGATGTTTTACAGAACATCCGTTTTAACCCAAATAAGTGTAAACTTGGAAATAGAATAATAAATATTTCCTAAGTATAGAAATAAACGAGATCGGAAAAGAGATAAGTAATTGGAATATTTTCCAATTATAACTAGCAAATATTTTCTAAGTTTAAGAAAATAAAGGAAGGTGATATTCGGAAATGTTTTCCAAATAGCGTAAAAGGCCAATATGGTTATTGAAAATATTTGGTTAACAAATATTGATAAGGAAATGGAGAAGAGATTTAATTAATGAAATATTAATTAAAGAGCCCAGTGATTTGTTAGATATGCTGAATGAACATTTGTTTTATTCGATAGTTAAATCACAGACTATCGAAGTTTTGACCGTCGTTGTCAATATGGAGAGACTGGTTGGATTATTATCCGAAGAACCACTCCGTATTGGCATAAGCGTTGCGAACCAAGTATGTTGAATATATTGATGACGGAGTAAAGTGCAAGGGCTGTTGTATAAATCTTAGATAACAATTTCCTAAGATGGATGTACTGAATAGTGCCTTCGGTTTCGTTCAGTCCCAGAACGAACGTATATGGACGAGTGTCTGATAGAGTATTTCCAATGGTCAAATGAGTTAGTATGTATAAATATATATGGTTGCAACGGATTTATTCCCTTAGCATAACATCCATAATATTTGTGCAAATCAATAAATGATTAACGGATCTGACAAAGTGGCATTCAAAGTGATCGTGTTATCAATGAATGGAAAGTAATCGTAGCCTTTGGCCTCAACAACCGGGAAATGACAAAAATCGGCCAGGAAGCATGGCTATGTGGGTAGCTTTTATTAGGGTGTGTAATCACCTGATCTAGAGTTTCATTTACTTCTAAAAATCTATTGTCGATGTTGTCCCATGTGGGAAACGGTTGCTGATCCCAACCGTTGGTGATATACATTCGATACACTCAAGCAAAATGAGTGGTCGGTCATGTGTGGCTGAGTTGCAAGATGTTCTTGTTGAACTCGGTGTATTCTCCTTTAGAGATACACTAGCGGAAGGTGGTTCCATACCTTGTATAGTTGGAAATCCATTACCCAATAAGTGCTTGCAGTTTTGATTATATACTATATATGTGGAACGTGAGATGAAAGTGTTCACTAGATTGTTATTTACTTGATTTAGACACTATTATAATATCAAAAGAGATTTGATATAAAGTTTATCCTTTTCTTTCAAAAGGATTTGAAAGTTAAATCAAGTGGTTTGGATTCTCATAAGGGAAAAACCCATTCCGTTTTATATGGCGTGGTCTTATGAGATATCATTTAGTTTCTGAAACTGTTCTAAATTATTTACTCATACCAGTCCCATGACTGACCCTGATTTTATTTTGTTTTGTTCTACCTAAACTCTTGGGTGCCTAAATTTGTACGGGCAGTCAAGGAGTTCAGGATTTTACAGATCTATCTAAAGGAGCTTGGAGAAGGAGGCTTCAGCGTTAGTTATATAGAGTTTTGTTCCGCTGTGTTGTAAGTGTTGTACTTTGATAAGTGTATGTTATACAGTTGAAATTTTGTATTTCAAAAGTTATGATATGTTATATTTTGTTCCGCTGCGATGTGAGATTCTGTGTTGTTATGTCTGTTCTTCTTCTACCTTTTTCTTCTAAAAAAATGATTCGTATTTTCGTGATATTTGGGTTGGACGTATGATGTATATAGTCAACTCTGATATTATGGATTTGCGGGCCGTTACAAAATCTATGGTGTAGGATCTTTTATTGTTTTGTTGTATAACTGAAAATGCACCATTGTTCTATGAAACATGCATGGAATATGAACCTACGTTTTGGAATCTTGGCATACTACACTGTAATTGGAGTATTCAAATATGGCTCACTGTTGTACATATCTTACTTTATGCATTTTTGTTCGGCTATCCCACTCTTGTGTATATACATATTGTCGGCGTACGTATATATATATATATATATATACATATATACACATATATATATATATATATGTGTATGTATATAAATATACCCGTTATCTTGATTCTTGCGTGAACCGCTATGGCATAACTTGACCCTTTTATCTCTTACCATGTCACGAAATTACACTGGACTGTGTTGTTGCATTTGCTGCACTTGCTGATCCTTAAGTTTTATTTTTCTCTTCAATCGTTTGTATGCATTTTGGGTAGCCTGCACATATATATGCTACTTGAATCGCATGAACTATATAGATATATGTATGCTGCTTCTTACTATTATGTCCACTGGAAACTTCCTGATGCCATATGCTGATAAAGCATCTTCTTATGCTAGCTGCTAAGCATTTATATGTGAAACTCCATACACCCTGTCTGATGTATGTCTAATTTACATCGGCAGTTCCATGGGTTATTGAACACGCGTCTAAATAATTTGTTTAGATTTAACTATTATATTCAGTTCATATCGAAGTTAATTTACTTGAACTCTGATTAATCCTGACTCGAGTAATCTATGTTTTGCATAGAATGCTCGGGTTAGACCCGAGTAGTACAAATTTAAAGATTTCAGCTCAGGATTCGAAGGTTGGTGAAGCTGGGGATCCGAGGACGTGCGCACTCTGAAGTTTTTAAAACTAGTAAAGATTTTCCTTGTATTCAAATTATTTTTACATGTCATTGTATATAAGATATCTTGTATTCTAAAATTTTGATTAATATATAAAGAAGCTTATTTCTGCTATTCAATACTGTGTTACTTATTTTATTATGTGTTTTCCTGTGATGATTCTGTGTTTTAAACCCTGTAAGCTAAATAACGAACCGTCGGTTTGAATGTTTTAAGTTGGCTTAATAACCAATTTGAAGCGGGCAAAAAGGCGGGACATTACAGTTGGTATCAGAGCTTTGGTTTATTCAAAGCTTAGCTTATGGAGTTTAAATGAATAGGATCAACATTGGAAAAACGAATTTTGAAAATAAAAAGAGTTCGAAATATAAAATTTTGAGAATAAAAATATTTTCTTAAAGTAAATTTTGAAAGGGAATTATTTTGAATTATTATAGATTTTAAAGATTAGTATTTTTGATCTAATACAGCAAAAATAAAAATTCGTTTTGAGATTTAAATTTTTTCAGAATCCTTAGTCTTCGAATCCTGGCTTGCGAGAGCTAATTTTCGGTAAGGACTTTTTTGATTTGAAATTAGAATCCATCACTGAACGGTATCTGAGGAAGATAAGTATAAGAGAATTAACAACTTAAGTTCTCTAATTATATTTTAGCAATCAAAGACAAATGGAATTTATCAAGATAAGAATTTAGACGGGAAATTGAATGATAAAGATGAACGACGGATTTTATTTTGATATTCAGAATATAAATGAATGATAAATGAGAGTTATAAATGAAGAGAATCGTAATTGAAGTAAAGCGAGATATGAATGAAGATTTTAAATAAATTTGACTGAAATCAAAATTAATTTTGATGTGACAAATCCAAATTCCTGTAGAAGGAATAATATCCACTTTTTAGAAGTAAATAATGTTTGAAAGCAAAAATGTTGCGAATGAAATTGGAGATAAAAAGGAAATGAAATTGACTTGGGCAGTGAGATTATTCCAAAGTTCGGAATACATTATCGAACAAGAAATTATTCAAAACAAAAAATATACATGGGAATTGACTAATCGACTATGTACTTTCCGTTTTTAAATTCAAATTTAATATATTATTAATATATAGTTTATGTATTCAGGTTAATGAATAAGATATATTTTAAAGTTAAATATTTCGAAGACGTGAATGATATTTTAGTAAAAAGGAATAAATTCTTACCCTGGATTTGGAAGCCACAAGAATGGATGGTTGTATGGTATTTGAAATTGTGAATTTTATCTATTTCGAAGTTACTAATATTGTTCAGTTAAGGTCTGGGGGATAATTGTACCCCAACTTGATTGACTTCATCGTTAACTAAGAAATGGTTAAAGTTGATAGCAAGAGTTGGTTAAATGAAGTAAATGAGTGTCAACCGTTGAGTGGAAATAGTGATGTTTATTTTAACATCTGTTTTAATCCAAATTACGGATGTATAAATGTTTCCCATAAAAATATAGTATATTCTCTATAGGAAATGTTTTTCAAAAAAAACAAAAAAAAATCATGAGAGGTTAACGGGTTGTGATAAATCAGAATAATGAGAACTGAAGAGCGAGAAGTTGTATGACGAGAACGAAGAGCGGCATAACGTAAAAGAAGTGGATCCGTAAATTGAATTTGAGAGTCGCGTAAGAAATGATTTGATAAGAAATTTAGAAATGAAGTTAAGGGAATTGGAAAATGAGTGGAGATTGGTTAAGTTGAATAATTTTCTGAGTGTTGATCCGATGTTGGTTTCGGCCTTCGGGATTGATACTTGGGAAGTTGTTCGCTTTCTAATTGACAGTCGAAGGGTGTGAAGTAGTAATAAGGTGTGAATGAGAAGTTTGTTGTAAGAATGAGAAATTCTATAAGTTTGAGAGCATGAAGATTTGAATTAAATGATAAATTTAATAATAGGAAAATTGGAAGATAATTTGGTTTATAACCAATGGATGCATACTTCAGAGTTTGAATAGGTGTTAAATATCTGAATTAATTTAGAGACCAAAACTGGAAATCTGAAATTTGAATGGGAGTCTGAGAATATTCGATTTTAGACATTGGATACCGAAGTTTCGAAACTTATTTGAGAGATATATAAGAACATGGTAAATTTGAAAATTCTGAATTGGAAGGTAATCGATTTGAATTTTATATAATAAAATTTATATAAAAATGAGATGTTTTGAGATATGATTTGGAAAGAAAGATTTACATAGGTATGATTTATGAGGATTTTATGAAATGAAGTACTACATGTATATAGTATTATATGTTTTCAAAGAAAAATAAGGAAAGTACCTTCCTTCTCTTTAAAATTCGTGCTTAGATATGCTGCTGGTGGCAGTAGGTTATCCGGACATAAAACTCATGAGTTGCCATTGAGCACGACTGCTAGCGTAATTCGCAAGGCTGCAGATAGCCTACGGCGGTCGGATGTTTCCTGCGGGAATCAGGCGTAACCATTGTGATTGCTGCGATCTAGAGTCATTGGAATTCGACCGTGTAGCATAATTCGTAGGGCTGTAGATAGCCTATGACGGACAGATGTTTCTTGGGGGAACCAAGCGTAACCATTGTGTCTGCTGCGATCTACAGTCGTGATAAGGGCGTAATCCGCAGAACTGTGAAAGCTTACGGGTATGGATGTTTCCTGAGGGAATCAGGCGTAACCATTGTGTACCTGCGGTCCCATGGTATATCTACAAGTGAAAGAGATGTAACCACTAGAGTTACTAAAGGTAGTATGAAGCCATGCGATGTTGAGATATTTTCGTGATGTTAAGCCACCTGTCTGATGCAGCATTGTGTCTTCGTGACTTGATTGGTCCTCGTGACCTGATTTGTCTTTATGACTTGATTTATCCTTATGACTTGAAGTATCTTCATAATTCCATGATTGTTTTGTTACTCTGAGATAGAGCAGTTAACGCTCAGTGACCTCAGTTTTCTCTTTTGATTCGTAAATATTTTCCGTTGATCTATTCATGACGAAATTTGCAGGGAAGTGGATTCGTAGGGATACAGATGTTTTCTTGGGGATCCAGACGAAACCATTGTGTATCTGCGTTTCATGAACAATCAACATATCAATACTACATTGGTACTTTCCATATCTATTTTAAAAAGAAATTTTGAATTATTTTAACTGGGAGTTGAAACAAGAATACTTAGTACTTGTAGATTTTAGTCGTGCGCCTGGCCAGCGTATGCCTAACATCTGTGAGAACGACAATACACTTGTTAAACTTTGAGTTATAAAGTATTTTTAAAATAAATAATTTGAGATTAAAATACATCTAATTTTAACATGTTAAGAAAGAGAATTTCAGAGTATTTTCAAGTCCATAACTTTGGAATAATAAAAATATTTTTTGCACGAATTTCGTATGTAAGAGTTGTAAAGAAAATTTCAGAGTTTGAAAAATTCTGAAGTTTACAATCTATAATTGTCAACTTAAAGAGGAGATGTTATTTACAATCTTCAATGAGTGGTTAAAAATTTCAAATGGATTGAGTATAAGGAGATTGAGTTGAGGGTTGTAATTTATAATTTATAATGGAATAGTTTGAGATGTATAAATCCAAATTATGCAGGGATTGAAAATTTAAAAGAGATTGGTTTTGGAAATAAATTTGGATTATCAAGTTAATTGAATGTGGAGGATAAACGAAGAAGGTCGATAGCTTAATATCGATATTTAAATTAGTTGTGGAAGTATCTCACACAAATATGAAAATTTAAAGTATAAATTTGTATAACTATAACGATCTCTCCTTTTTCGAGGATGAAAAGTTTTAAAGGGGGGAAGAATGTTACGACCCAGAAATTTCGACTATTAGAATGTGAGATTTAGTATATATTTAATTTGAATAATCAATTTTATATTGATGCTCTGATTAGAAATTGAAAATCGAATATATGATTCTGAGTTGAATTAGATTCAATAATTAATTCAGGATGATTGGTTGGTAATCAAATATTTTTGAATATTTGAATTGGATTTGAAATACGACCGAAGGATATAAATTTATGAATTTAAAATATACATTATTAACGTTAATTAAAATGGGAATTTTAATTATTGAAATATATGGGAAATTTGCTTGGATATGTGTGCATTCATATGTAAAGAAATTAAACTTTAACGTCTCTAATTTGGAATCGAACAAAGTTGTTTTGGGAACAAACAGAATAAAAACAGTGAACCGGTAAATAGTTTAAAAATAAAAATTGACGTCGCATACAAACAAAATCTGGTTATAATTTAACATTTAATTAACGTAAATATAACCTCCCTCAGTTAAAACCTAGCCGACCTATCTCTTGGAAATTCACACTACCTTATACCTACTGGGTTACGTTGTTCTTATCTACTATTTTTCCTTCTATAAATCCATGGTCTTGAAGTTTTTCCTTCATTCCCAAATCGAGAGGAAATCGTTCTCCTCAAAAATGGTTTCACCAGCAAACCATCCCCTCTCCAAAACCCTAATCGAAAATCGGTTTCCCCAAAATTTCTTCAACCATAGAAAGCCAAAACCCTCTTTAAAAATCGAAACTTTTTCCCAAAATTTCAATTTGGTAACTTTGGAAAATCATGGCACTGCCTCCTCTAGCAAAGCTGAAATCAATCACCACACACGTTTGGCTCGGCAAAGGCAGGGCGTAAATCGAGCTTCGAAACAATGTCGCACCGCCTCAGCCTCACGTTGACACCAGTTTTGAACCACCTCAACCGACGGTCACCTATCGCCTTCCACCCTAAGGTGAGTTTCTTCTGAAACTCACGATTGATTAATTTCAGTTCAAGTATTTTAATTTTTTATATAAACTGAGTATAATATTTTATGCCTTGTTGTATTTGCATTTGAATTTATTGTCGTGACCCTGGATGTTGTTTGCTGCCTTAAGATAGCTGTTAATACCGAATGTTTTACATGTTGCTTAACTGTATTTTGGATATGGTTTGCTAACCATTCTTGTTGTCCTACTGATTGTACTTGGGTCTGACACATACGCGGTCTAAAACTTTAAGTACCCAACTTGTGATGACTGTGAAATTCTTGGCATTTTGCCAGTATTTGGCTTTGTTCATATTGGAAAACTGTCGAACAAGAAACTTAAATCTGTCCTACCCAGAACTGCCCAAGATCGATAATCAGGTGTGAGTATCTCTTTTACTCACGAGTAATATTTAATTCAAGTAAATTAACTTCAGTTTGACTAAAGATTTCGATGGTTTATGGCCTTGTTATTTCTGACTTTCCCTTTGTATGCTTGTTACCTCACCTTGCTGTCCCTATCTATTCAGAAATATGTACATGGGAACAGTATGTGTATACACATGATATGTGTGTACATATATTGTTTAAGAACTATGTCTGAGTTGTATGCTACAGTGCACTTCGCATATTTTGCTGTTACACCACATTGGTATTTCAGTTGGGTTTTAATTTGGTAATTGCACATTGTAAATCTCTTGTGCCGGTGTCACCCTGCTTTGCAACCAAAAATGAATGGTGCCAGGGCATTTGCCGAAAATTTGCGGGTCATATGACTTGAACAATGAGCAATTGCTATTATGAACCCTGACTGTATCTCTACTGGGAGGAGGAATTGATCATACGAATGATCCGAACACCTATATAAAAAAAATAGACATCCTTCTAGTTGTTTTTATCGAAATACTTAGTTTTTTTTTCTTCAAAATAAATAAATAAATACACTGTGATGAAATAGGTAGGAATGAATACTCAAAAGTCAGTGCTCACATTTTGTTTATATTCTGCATTAAAACCTATTTAGATCTATGTCGTGACCGACATTGAACACACTATTAAATTTACACTAAAATAAAATCATGCATTGTTTCTTCACTGCTTGGTCTGTAGAGCAGGTAGCTCCTAGTACAGGAAGCACTTGCTAATCCTTAATAGATTGACAAGATTACAGATTTTTATTTTTATTTACGTTTTTTAGATTATATCCAATTAATCTTGTTCACCATGATATTTTTCATCCGGGCTGAAATTGAGATCTTTTGGTTTCTGTAGTCATTATCCCTTTTAGTACAATCTTCAGCGGTTTTACATTTTTTCATTGAATAGAGAGCAGTGCTATTTAGAAGGCAAACAATCATTGCTAACACTAGTATCCAACACCCACTGCATTTATCACAATAATCCTAATAATTATAATTGGTTTTATACCTCTTAGCACTTTGTCACGAATGTAAAAATCATGCATGTACCTTACTGGCCTTAGACACATGCATCTATTCTGACTACTGATTTAAAAATGTGGATTAAAATACATCTATTTGGCGAACAATAGAACTGAGAATATTGGAAATTGCATATGTTCTTTGCTAACTTCGGAAATAATCACATGTAAATCAAGTGTAACCTGCATATAGTTTTTATAAGATTCATGATGAATGGTTGATAGTTAATAAATCTATAGTGTAGGATCTTTCATTGTTTTGTTGTATGGCTGAAAATGCACCATTTTTCTATGAAACATGCATGGAATATGAACCTATGTTTTGGAATCTTGGCATACTACACTGTAATTGGAGTATTCAAATATGGCTCACTGTTGTACATATCTTACTTTATGCATTTTTGTTCGGCTATCCCACTCTTGTGTATATACATATTGTCGGCGTACGTATATATATATATATATATATATATATATATATATATATATATATCTGTGTGTGTGTGTGTGTGTATAAATATACCTGTTATCT
The DNA here is from genome assembly GCA_030737875.1 of Allium sativum. NCBI lineage: Eukaryota > Viridiplantae > Streptophyta > Magnoliopsida > Asparagales > Amaryllidaceae > Allium > Allium sativum. Next base: position 487,450,123 of record CM060926.1, on the reverse strand, counting down.
TTATTCTCGCGTGAACCGCTATGGCATAACTTAACCCTTTTATCTCTTACCATATCATGAAATTACACTGGACTGTGTTGTTGCATTTGCCACACTTGCTGATCATTATGTTTTATTTTTCTCTTCAGTTGTATGTATGCATTTTGGGTAGCCTGCTCATATATATGCTACTTGAATCGCAAGAACTATATAGATATATATGTATGCTGCTTCTCACTATTTTGTCCATTGGAAACTTCCTGATGCCATATGCTGATAAAGCATCTTCTTATGCTAGCTGCTAAGCATTTATATGTGAAAATCAATGTACCTTGTCTGATGTTGGTCTAATTTACATCGGCAGTTCCATGGGTTATTGAACACGCGTCTAAATAATTTGTTTAGATTTAACTATTATATTCAGTTCATATCGAAGTTAATTTACTTGAACTTTGATTAATCCTGACTCGAGTATTTTATGTTTTTCATGGAATGCTCGGTTCAGACCCGAGTACAAATTCAAAGATTTCAGCTCAGCATTCGAAGGTTGGTGAAGCTGGGGATCCGAGGACGTGTGCACTCTGATGTTTTTAAAACCAGTAAAGATTTTCCTTGTATTCAAATTATTTTTACATGCCGCTGTATATAAAATATTTTGTATTCTAAAATTTTGATTAATATATAAAGAAGCTTATTTCTGTTGTTCAATACTGTGTTACTTATTTTATTATGTGTTTTTCTGTAATGATTCTATGTTTTAAACCCTGTAAGCTAAATAACGAACCGTCGATTTGAACGTTTTAAGTTGGCTTAATAACCAATTTGAAGCGGCCAAAAAGGCAGGATGTTACACTTATATTTGAATATAAATCCTAATTAAGTTTGCAAAAATAAAAGATGACTTTTATATTTTTGTGTATAAATTCTATTGTATGTTATGCATATAAAATGATTATTATATTTGCACATAAATTCTACCTCAGTAAAATGTATAAGAAGTTCCATTTTGCTGACAATTCTATTTTATCAAAATGGATATTTCTATGGTAACGCAAACCTATTACACAAAAATACTATTTGTGTTTAACCTTTTCATTTAACAAAAATGTAATTTTTGTCTTAATTAAAATCAAATTAACAAAAGGTAATTTTTGTTTTCAACCATCATTTAACAAAATGTAACTTTTTGTTTCAACTATTATATTTTTGATAAAAGTAAATATTTTTAACAGAAACAATTATTTTAGTTCAACTAAGCTATTTGTCCAAAAATGTGCATTTTGACAAAAATATATGGTTTTCTTTAACTAATCTATTTTGACAAAAATGAATATTTTGACAAAATGTATATTTTGATCTAACTACTCTATTTCAACAAAACAACAAAGATAATGATTTTGTTTTGCTGACAAATCTAATTCAACAAAACAAATATAAGTGATGTGTTTATTTTGTCGACAATTCTAATTCGATAGAACAAATGAAAGTAACATATTTGTTTTGTCAAATCTAATGCGATAAAAATGATAATGTTTTGTTTAAACCGTATAGTTTGACAAAAGTGACCAATTAGTTTTAACTATGATAATTTTGACAAAAGTGACAAAATGGATTTAACTTGAGAAGTTTAGCAAAAGCGACAAAATGGATTTCAACTATTGAAAATTGATAATGGTGACAAATTGGGTTTATCTATTTTAATTTGATAAAAGTGAATGTTTTTGTTTCATTCATTTTAAGTGACATAGAAACAAATATTTTTTCTCACTCCTTTAAAATGACAAAGTGAATACATTTGTCTTGACCTTTCAAAATGGCAAAATTAAATAATTTTGTCTCATACTATTTAAATGATAAAAATGTAACCTTTTGTATTGCAACAAAAGGATAAATAAACCTTATCTATCTATTTACTCTTTTTATTGAAGCTAAGATGACACTAAAAATATATCTTTTTCATTCTAATCTTTTTATTATAACCTATGATGAAAATAAAAACATTTTATTTGATTTAACAAAATTACAACAAAGACGAATTCATTTTATAATAACCTTTTTATTTACTCTAGTTTAAAAGTAAAAATGATATTTTTAAACCTATTCTTTTATTTATATCAAAAAGTGTAACTTCTTAAACTATGCTTTTTATTTGCATCTAAAATGAAAATAAAAAGGTATTATTTTAATTTATGATTTATTTACATCAAAGAATGCAAATAAAAATACAACTTTTAATGTTATGTTTTATTTGCATCAAAGAATGCAAATAAAAATGCAACTTTCTAATTCAAGGTTTTATTCGCATCTAAATTTGCAAATAAAAATGCAACTTCTAATTCAATATTTTATTTGCATCAAGGAATGCAAATAAATATGCAACTTTTAATTTCAATATTTTATTTCCATCAAAGAATGCAAATCCAAATTCAACTTTTAATATGACAGTTTATTTGCATCAAAGAATGCAAATAAAAATACAACTTTTAAATCAATATTTTATTCACATCAAAAATGCAAACAAAAATGTAACTTTCATTTAAATGTTTTTGTTTACATCTGAATTGCAAACAAAAATGCAACTTTAATTATTGTTTTGTTTGCATCTATAGTTGCAAACAAAAATGCAACCTTTATTTGCGTCAAAGAATGCAAATAAAAATTCAACTTTTTATTGCAATGTTTTATTTGCATCAAAGAATGCAAATAAAATATAACCTTTTATTTCAATGTTTATTTGCATCAAAGAATGCAAATAAAATAATAACTTTTCAATTCAATGTTTATTTGCATCAAAGAATGCAAATAAAATATAAATTTTTATTGCAATGTTTTATTTGCATCAAAGAGTGCAAATAAAATATAACCTTTTATTTCAATATTTATTTGCATCAAAGAATCCAAATAAAATAATAACTTTTCAATTCAATGTTTATTTGCTTCAAAGACTGCAAATAAAATATAACTTTTTATTGCAATGTTTTATTTGCATCAAAGAATGCAAATAAAATAATAACTTCTAATTTCAATGTTATTTATTTTTCTAGCATGATTCTACACAAAACATTTCTAACAATAACGATGTCTTTATTTTTAATATAACTGTTCTATCATACAACAATATCATTCAGCAAATCATCATCAACAAAATCAATACAAATATATATATGGGGATTTTTGCGACAAGGACAAAATCACCAAAAAAATTGCCCAAAAGGACAAGAGGCAAAAAACTTGCCCAAAAGGACAACTTTTAGTGCAAATGGTGAAATTCAGGGGGGTCCCATGTTTTTTCATTTTGCACTACAAATTGTCCTTTTGGGCAAATTTTTTGCCTATTGTCCTTTTGGATAAATTTTTTGGTATTTTTGTCCTTCACACTATATCCCTGTATATATATATATATATATATATATATATATATGTTTTGATTTTAATATTTTAAATCGAGAAATCTCACCAATGATTTTAATTCCGATCAGTTCAGATCTGAAAAATTTCCAAAATCTGATCTGCTCTATTTCAGATCTAGTTAGTTCAAGCAGTAGATCTCATCAAGAAGATTTCAAAGCAACTGAAATCATGGGATTCTGTTTTGATTTGAGTAGGATACAGTCATTTAAACATTTGATTATTTAAAATAATAATAAAACTTAATTAGGATAATTACTTTTAATTAATCACCCAATATGTTCCTTAACCCGTGCCCTCCTTTCTTCTATATGAACATACCTTGTTTCAGAACCCAAAACCGCAACTCTAACCTCGAAACTTGCGCCATCATAGGGAGCCTGTCCTCGATCCATTATCCCCACGACAACGCCCCTCCTTCACTGCCCCATCGCCAGCGCTGGTGCCAAGCTCGACCTCATCTTCTTGCCGGAAAACGAATGGGAACGGCGGCCCTTTGGGCTGTGATTTCTCCTGATTTTCGCAATGGAATTTCATCATATCCATACAGAATTAAGGAGCATGAAATTATCTACCATTTTCGCTTATGAACTGGGATGAAATTCGATTTGGATTACGAGGTATTTAGGATTGAAAACGGAGCACTTCTGGCCATTGATTTTAGTTTCTGGCGGCTGGTGCGTTTTGAGGCATTAGGGTTTCTTGGGGCTAGGTTTAATTTATAATAAAATATTAATTAATTACTTGTTTTTGCAAATAAATCCTCTATATCTCAGTAGCTCCGTTTCCAGCCCAACTGAAGTTGTTCGTAGGCAAACACCCATGTTCCGGACGCGATGGACTAGGTCTCGTCAGCCCAAACGAACGTCTTTAACCTGTTTTATTTAATTTAATATTTAAATCATTTATTTATTTAATTCGAACGTACATTTAAATTTACCGGGGCCACATACGGACTCTAAAAATTCTATAAAAATTATTTCTAGCTATGTTTTAATGGTACGATCCTAACAAGACTAATTTCGTCAAATTCTGAGACTGTTTGAAAAATGGCCATTTTTGGTCGATCAGATTTGGCTGAAACTGACAAAACACATTTTCTTTTGCCATGCTCACATATTGATTCTAAAAATTATGAAAATTGAAATCTAGCAATAATTTGACATTCCGGTTCCAACAAAAGTGGTTTCTTCGAAAACGGAGGTCGTTTGAAAAATGGCTATTTTTAATATATATATATATATATATATATATATATATATTTATATATATAAATTCTATAGCAACTATTCTAAAATTTAAATTAGACATAACTTATGATTTTTAAAATGAAATTTCAATTTTTTGGATTCGTTGGAAAGATATTTTTAAATAGATCTAAATATTTTTGGTTTTACTAAAATTCGTTTAATTTTGCATCCTGTACAATCTGTCAAAGTTCAAATTCAAATTTCCAAACTACCGTGTTGTTTCCAACTCCTTTATAATTAAAATAAATATATTCGTTTTAACTTCGATTTAAAATAAATTTTTCATCATTATTATTTAAAATAAATTATTTTAACTATTAAAATTTTGTTAAAATTTCTAAAAAAAAAATTTTAAATTGGTTCAGAATTTGCGGGTTGTTACAATCTCCCCCACTTACATTCTTTTCATCCTCGAAAAGGAATGAAGCTAAAAGTCGTTTTATTAACCAACTCAACTTTTAATTTAAATCAATTTTCAGTTCAGTTCAATATTAAATTTGATTTAGTTAAATTTATAATTCTTTTATATATTGGTTAAACTAATTATCATTCCAATATTTTAACTACTTAAACTAATTATCAAACATCACAACCGGCAATCAATTAGGTGATTAACTTTTCAAATATATATATAACTTTTTTATATAGTCAGAAATCATATTTTTGTGCAAATCACAGCAATAGACCCTACCGAGTTTTGGTTCTCACACTAGTCAATGGAAATATATAGATATACCACTTTCGAAACTCGAACATAAATTCTGATGATGTTTCGAACCACCATCAGAACATCTCCGGGCGACTAAAGTGTGATTTTATATCTATCTAGTATATTTGAGGTTTTGAATACACGCTAGCTAGGCGTATATGCAAAATCTTTATATACTCGATTATCCAAAATAAAATAAAATAATATATTCAAATATGTATAATAAGATTTTAAAATTTCAAAACTAAATTTGTTTTCATTTTTATTTTAAAAATTAATACTCTTCACACTCGTATTAGGATACTACGGATCCCATCTCTAACGAGTTATTCTTATTGGATGAAACACCCCGCCTTCGTTAAGGTCACTCACAAAGGGAATTCCTTAACTCCGGTGGTGCATTATGGGTAAAAGATACAGATAATTAACAAGACAGACATATAAACAGCGGAAAACTAAATATATTTCATAAATACCTGGTTCAGTTAAAAACATTACAACAACTGTCTCAAACCAACTTCTAAATTATTAGAACAAAATCTCTGTCTTGAATTAAATCATAAAGAAGCATTAAAACAACAGTAAGGTAGCATAAATCCCGAATAAGAGATTATCCAAAGCCATAGTCCAAGGAAAAAGATTCCAAGTAATACATCTACTTTCTTCAAGCTGGAAATGATCCGATCTAAGCTGAAGTATTCCCTCCCTGCGGACCTGGAGGGAAAGGGGAGGGAACGGAAGAAAAGAAGACGAAAGAAAATGGGTCAGACATGAGTCTAGTAAGTCCAGTGACTATATAACATGTAACAAGAAAAGGTTATGACATGAATAAACTAAATCTAGGGCATCACCTTAGAAATAAGATAATAAGGCTGAATGTGACAACAAGGAATTTTGCTCGATCCTAATCGATCGCTAAACCGACCAAGACCGTTCGAAACCCCTGATTGTTTTGAGAACACGACAAATCGGAACACAAACAGAAGAACATTTCATCGCTTATTACAACAATTCCACCAGAATAAAAGAATATACAGGTTATGAATAAATATTACACAGAAAATATCAGAGATTTAAATTACATTTAAATACATCGCAGCGGAAAAACAATACAAATCACAACTAGAAACAGATACATGGATACAGAGCTTTCTGAATACTGCTTCAGCTGTAAATCAGGATCCTGTAAATATAAATCTACAAAACCAAAACTACTAGCTGCCCATGTCAAAATTAGGGCACCCAGAGTTTAGATTAAAACAATAAACTCCAGGTTAGTCATGCGAGTGGTGTGAGAACTAAAACGATTATTAATCTTTATTTTAAAGTTAAGTAAATCAAGGGACCACGCCGTATAACACGGAACGGGTTTCCTCCCAAGAATACCAGTGCATAAAACAACAACGCAATGCTAAATAAAGAACAATTAAGCTATTATAAGACCCAGGTCCCATCACATAATGCAACATAAGCCGGAGGATAGGGTTTTACCTTATAATAGCCAAAAAATGCTTGATACGCTGAATTTCATCTTTTATTATTACTATTAGCATATAGTGTCAAAATAATTTCAATTATAAGTATCAATCGTAGACGGCATAAGTGCCCCATACCACTATGTTGCCATATATAGGTTTACAACTAAAACCGCAAAGTCGCGTATTGGAAGTTGGATTTCCATCTGTGAACCGAGGCAAGGGATCGTCCTCTGCTGAATTCGAGATGCTCTAGCCCGTGTCTCAGGAACAGCCGCGACTGCCCCATGGATCGTCAGGGTCGGTCCACCTATGTGGATTATAATGCCTGAACACTGCGTTTCCCCGCCCTTTGGGGCGCCAATGAGCCAAATGACTCCATCGGCTCCACATAGTCACCGATATATCCGAGGTGCCTCGCAATCCAACAACCACACAGGTGAAAATAATAAAAATGTCAGGGCTGGTAGGTCACTGACACCACCCTAACTAGAAGGAAACGCATGCCCTCCGTGAGGTCCTCTCCCGTTTCTGGTTCACAACCGGGGTGTGAGGCTCGCGAATTAACGCTACACAAAGCTATGACACATAGGCGGTGCTTTGATCATCAACCACGAGACTTTTCTTTTCAACAAAAGCCTTGATCATTTGCATCTTAGCATGCCACATAGGAAAACCACTCCATGCAACCGATATCCATCAATCATACAGAATGATATCCAATGTCAGACACACAGTCCATTTACAAGTCCGTTCTGGGTCTGAACGAAACCGAAGGCACCTTGTACCTTGCATATCCATTGATCTCCAAGTACGTCTGGACGATCACCAACTGATTCCCTCCTCTTGGGTGTATAGCCCAATCAAGATCATCAGTAATTATCCGAACGATGTGAAGACCTCCAGTCTTCGATCACCGTCTTCATCCTCGACACATCGTCGAATCAGTTATTCAGAATGAGATAAACCCGGTCTTTCTGAATAACTCGCGTATATAATAAACAAGTGTTACACAAACACAACATACGCCTCATTCCAATTCAGAATATTCTTTTATTTAAATATTCTTACCATTGGGGAAAGGTTCCCATTAATTTTATCAAAGATAAATTCTTTAAATTTATTCTTTAATCTTCTTTTGAATATCAGTTCAAACCAAATTATGGTGTATCCAAACTAGTCGGGATTAGCGAACCTTACCAAAGTAATCATTTGTTAAATTTCCCAACCCCAACCTATTCATCGCATGAAGTAAAACTGGTCATACTTCATATCTAACACCACAGTGTTATCGGTAAATTCAATTACCATTTCACGTTCAAATGTAGTTAAAGATTTGACTATCGCCTGGAGCAAAACTAGTGATACTCCATTCTCGATCATTTCAATCTAATTAAAGATTCATTAAAAGTCCATTTGGTTTTAATCTTCCCAAAGATCAATATTAATGATTGTTTAACTTGGGAAATCATATCCCGTCTTTAACTGGGTTAAAGGACCAATGCCATTTAAAACACGGTTCATGATAAACCCAAAATCACATTCCATTAACAGTGGAATCTTCATGGAAAACAAATCAATATATATATTCGATATAAACTTCCATATCCGACTAACAATATAAATGGAATAACGATAAAGCCTTTTAAATTCCATATATATTAGCAGTCCTCATCCACAGAAATTCACTTCGATTATTACCAAATCAAATTCCATTCCATTTCAATTTATTTTATTAAATTGAAAAACTTTACATTGGAAAATCTCCTTTAAATCTTAACAAAAGATTTATAAATTCCAAATCACATTTCACTGTAAATTGGGTTAAAGAATGAATGTTGTTAAAACATAGTTCACAACAAACCCAATTCACATTCCATTAATTATCGGGTTAAAGAACAAGTGTTATTTAAATCACTGTTCATGATAAACCCAAAATCAATTCCAATTCAATTCCAATTCAATTCCAATTAAATATTATTTAATTGGTACACTTCCTTAAATCTAAATAAAAAGATTTAATCTTTTTCCTCAACTGGGTTTAAGAACAGTGTTAATGAATACACCATTCACGACAAACCCAAATCCCATTTGATATTAAATATAAGGCTCTGAATAGAAAATATATCCGCTTATATTCAATATCAAATTCAACGACCAACAAATATCATATTGGAAATAACGATATAAATATATCTTTCAAATTTCCATAACAATATCTGTATAATCACGAAATCTAACATCGAAATATTCCAAAGACAATTTTGATTCAAATCCATTCCAATTCAATTATTGGAAATTCTGGTTACTTTTAAAACCCTTTCAATTCCAATTTATTTATTTCAAAAATAAATGGATAATAATTCTAGTTCGAAACTAGTTCATTTCGATAAAATCTATTTTTATCTTTTCAAATTATGGAGGTTTTCATCCCAATTCTTTCCAAATCATTTCTTATGATTTTACACAAATTATTACTATTTTTAATAATTTTATCAAGGCCCGTACAGTCGATTTCCATAAACGGCCATCGAACTGCACTTACAACGAACTTTTCCAAATTTGATTTGGACATAATTAAAAATCCAACCGTTAGATTTCAAATCTCTAATATTCGTTAGCAATCTCTTTTCGATACGAACCCAAGTGTTCCGGTTTTAGGAGAATCCGATGGACGAATCTCCCGTAATGTCCATTCGAAGTCAATGGTCGAAATTCGCGAACTACCGTAGCGCGGCGCATTCTATTCTGGCCATTATATATATAATATAAATATATATTATATATTTCGTCGATTTCCTTTCAAAACGTATTTTATAAATCGTTTTAAATTCATTTTCAAAACGATTTCAAATTCCTATTCAATTTCTAATCAAAATTGAATATTCCATATCATCGATATATATATAATTGATAATATTTTCAAAACATTATATTTTGAAATCAATTCCTTTTCGATATTCATTATGAAAATGAATAAAATCAATATAAATATCGTTCACGTCAAAATGGCGTCAATCTAGCCAACACAGCTTTATATATTTCAATAACTTCGTTATTCTATTCAACAAATGAATATTTTCTTCAACACATGAATGTATACTTTATTCAACACATGAATATATATTTTATTCAACACATGAATATATATATTTTATTCAACACATGAATATTCTTTTTATTCAACATATGAATATATATTTTATAATATTCTTTATCTTCCAAATTGGAATGAGGCCCAATCAATTACCATATAATGTTAATTATATGGATCCCCTACAACACATGTATATAATAGCAACGATAAATAATCAACCATCATCTAGAGTGCACTACATAACTGCATAAGCATTAAATATAAATAATTAACGCTTACACGGTCTGTCAACCAATCGATCGACATACAACTAATTATTGGGATTAGTGTATGTCCAATATCATCCTAATACCCGTGTGGGGTTTCAAACAATCAAATACAGGTTTTATTTATGCAGTTGGGCGATGTGTAAAATTTATCGTCCCAATCAATATCAGTCGAATGTGTGTATATAAACAAATCGTCCGATTTGTTTATAAATATTTATTTTATTTACACGTTAAAAATTATACTTTTAACTATAAAATATTTTCAACTATAAAATATTTTATTCCATTCCACATCACACAATCAACTTTCACAACACATCAATTAAACAACGAAGTCATCTATGGTCAGTGGACGACGAGTGTCGGGTGCTGCTAAGTACCGTCTGCATCCTAGTATATATTTCAACTAGAAAATAAATTAAAAGTGAGGAGTTCTCACCAAGATGCTAAACCAAACGCCTTGACCCTTCATATGTAGAAAATTTCGCCATGCTCACCTTTCGTCACTTTTGTCGCCCGTATTCGCTACATATATAAAAATCACATTTTTAATTTGCCACTTGTACATAAAAATCATATTTTTATTTTCACTTTATATATATCAAAATCAAATTTTTATATTCTTTATCTTATAAAAATCATATTTTTATAATCTCTACTATATAAAAATCATATCTTTAATCTTCACTTATAATAAAAATCATATTTTTGATCTTCACATATAATAAAAATCATATTTTTAATCTTCACATATAATAAAAATCATATTTTTAAACACTAATCTATCTATATACAAATCAGATTTTTTTTTAAAAACTATTTTAACAAAATAAACTAAAGTAAATGCTCACCACTTTCAATCGGAGGAGCTTGCTGCCGAGGGGGCGGGGTTTACTGCTCGGGGCAAACAGGAGAGAGGGGCACTGACGTGAGGAGGAGAGGTTGTGGTTTTCGCAGCTGTCTTATGGGTGCTACGGCTGGTTGGATTCATGGCGGCTTGGGGTGTTGAGCGTCGGACGGAGATGTGCCTCTCGAGGTGGGGGAGGAGTCGCGACTGGGCAGTATCAGAGGGAGACTGGGCGGCTAGGGCTTCAAATCGGTTTGGGGGGGAGCGGGTTTTATGGCTGCGTTGGGTTAAAGGGGAGAGGGAGGGAAGAGAGGAGGAGAAGGAGTCGAGGTGGGGGCGGTGTCGGCCTGCGCCGGCGGTGGGAAGGGGACGCGATTTGCTCCAGCTTTTTTTTTCATTTTTCTTTTCTGAATATTGGACGGGGAGAGAGAAACTGAAGGGGGGGGCTGATAAAGGGTGTTAAATAAAAATATATATTAATTTATTTATTATATTTTATTCTCTAGAAGGTTACTTTAAAATTCGAACCCAAAATTGCACCCACCGACTGTCACCTATAACTAATTACCTCCATTTCGAACACAATGGGATGTGTTTCGTAAGCCAGTTCGGTCGTTTCGATCAGTTTTCGTCAAAATCAAAATATAACTCTATATATTGAATTTGAACGCACATTTCAATTTACCGGGGCCACGTACGGACATTGAAAATTCTAGAAAAATTATTTCTAGCTTCGTATTGACGATACGGTCCTAACAAAACTAATTTCGCCAAATTCGAAGACCGTTTGAAAAATGGCCATTTTCTGGTCGATCCAAATTGACTGAAACTGTCAAAACACATTTTCTTATGCCACGCTCACATATTGTTTTAGAAAATTTTTAATTTTTAGCAATAACTTGACATCCTGGATCCAACAAAAGTGGTTTCGTCGAAAACAGAGGTCGTTTGCAAAATTTCCATTTTTAAGGGCTATATTTTTCATTGCGACTATTCTGAATTTTCAACTGGGCATAACTCTTTATCCGCGCTATGAAATTTCAATTCTACGGATTCATTGGAAAGATATTTTCAAATAGATTCAAATATTTTTGGTTTCGCTAAAATCCGGTTTATTTTGAATCCTGTACATTCGTTTGAATTTTGAAATCGAATTTTCAAACTACCGCGCCATTTTCAATTCCTTTTATAATTAAAATAAAATATTTACATTCTAACGCCGATTCAAATAAATATATACATTCTAATTCTATTCGAAATAAATTTCTCGTCGTTATTATTTAAAATAAATCATTTTAAATATTCAAAATTCACTAAAATTGCCAAAATAAAAATTTAAAATTGGCTCGGATTTTCGGGTTATTACAATTTACCCCACTTAAAACTTTTCGTCCCCGAAAAGGAATGAAGATGAAAGTTGTTTAACTAACAAAATCAACTTTCATTATTTTCATTATGACTTAAGTTCTTCAACTTTTCAGTTTCTAAGAACTTCCCAAATTTTTCCAAAATTTGGCTAACATCCTAAATTTTCGAAAATTTCGCCATAATCTCCCCTGCATGGGAGCACCTGGAAAATCCCGAAATTGCCATACAGGCCTCTCCAATCCAAAAAGAAAAAGAAACAGCCAAGCGGCTAGCCAATCGGCTCCTAAAATCATCCAAAACCCAAGAAATACAATAAACATGTACCTATTTGTCGGGCAAACAATTTTATTCCTCTTCTCTCGCCTCCTTGCTATGACCTGTTCAATGTAAGTACATGTATATGTATGCAAATGCGACCAATTTTCAATACAGTTCAATATTTTGTTCAATTTGGCTAAATGGTTCAAATTTTAATTAATCAAACAATAATCAAACAACACAACCAACAATCAATTAGTGAATTATCGTTTTCAAACATATAACTTTAATACATAGTCAAAAATCATGTTTTTGATGCCAAGTCACAACAATATATTATAACTATATTTTGATTCTCACACCAGTCAATTGGAAATATACACAAATCCCACTTTCGTCACTTGAACATGAATGCTGATGATAACTAGTCAATCATCAGAATCATCTCCGGGCGACTAGGGTGTGATTCTATATCTATCCAATATATTTGAGACTTCAATACATGTGGATCAGACGTATATGAAAATCTCTATATACTGGATTGTCCAAATTTAATACAAATAAAGTATTCAAATACGTGTATGGTTTAAATTTTCAAAATAAAAACTATTTTCATTTTAAAAGTATACTCATCACACTTGTTCTAGGATACTACTGATCTCATCCCTAACGAGTTATTCTAATTGGATATTAATAATCCAATCTCTGATGAATTCTTTCGTTTGGTTCTAACGTGTCTTGTTCTCCAAGCTCTGTAAACCAAAGCTCTAATACCAAATGTGACAACAAGGAATTTCTCTCGATCATACTCGATCGCTAAACCGACCAAGACAGTTCGAAACCCCTGATTGTTTTGAGAACACGACAAATCGGAACACAAACAGAAGAACATTTCATTGCTTATTACAACAATTCCATCAGAATACAAGAATATACAGAGTATGAATAAATATTACACAGAAAATATTAGAGATTTAAATTACATTTAAATACATCGCAACATAAAAACAATACAAAGCACAACTGAAAACAGATAAACAGATACAGAGCTTTCCGAATACCACTTCAGCTGTAAATCAGGATCCTATGAATATAAATCTACAAAACCAAAACTACTAGTTGCCCGTGTCAAAATAAGGGCACCCAGAGTTTAGGTTAAAACAATAAACTCCAGGTCAGTCATGTGACTGGTGTGAGAACATAAACAGTTATTAATCTTTATTTTAAAGTTAGGTAAATCAAGGGACCACACTGTATAACACGGAACGGGTTTCCTCTCAAGAATACCAGTGCATAAAACAACAGCGCAATGCTAAATAAAGAACAATGAAGCTATTATAAGACCCAGGTCCCATCACATAATGCAACACAAGCCGGAGGACAGGGTTTTACCTTATAATAGCCAAAGAATGTATGATACATTAAATTCCATCTTTTATTATTACTATAAGTGTATAGTGTCAGAACAATTTCAATCATAAGTATCAATCTTAGACGGCATAAGTGTCCCATATCACTATGTCGCCGTATATAGGTTTACAACTAAAACCGTAAAGTCGCGTATTGGAAGTTGGATTTCCATCTGTGAACCGAGGCAAGGGATCGTCCTCTACCGAATTCAAGACGCTCTAGCCCATGTCTCAGGAACAGCCGCAACTGCCCCATGGATCGTCTAGGCCGATCCACCGATGTGGATTATAATGCCTGAACACTACGTTTCCCCACCCTTTGGGGCATCAATGAGCCAAATGACTCCATCAACTCCACATAGTCACCGATATATCTGAGGCGCCTCGCAATCCAACAACCATGCAGGTGAAAATGATATAAATGTCAGGGCTGGTAGGTCATTGACACCACCCTAGCTAGAAGGAAACGCATGCCATCCCAGAGGTCCTCTCCCATTTCTGGTTCATAATCGGGGTGTGAGGCTCGCGAATTAACGCTACACAAAGTTATGCCACACAGGTGGTGCTTTGATCATCAACCACAGGACTTTGCTTTTCAATAAAAGCCTTGATCATTTGCATCTTAGCATGCCACACAGGCAAACCACTCCATGCAACCGATATCCATCAATCACACAGAATGATATACAATATCAGAGACACAGTCCATTTACAAGTCCGTTCTGGGTCTGAACGAAACCGGAGGCACCTTGTACCTCGCATATCCATCGATCTCCATGTACGTCTGGACGATCACCAACTAATTCCCTCCTCTTGGGTGTACAGCCCAATCAAGATCATCAGTAATTATCCAAACGATGTGAAGACCTTTGGTCTTCAACCACTGTGATGACCCCAAACTTTCGTGGTGCGAAAGTAAGGATAACCATTTGGAATACAACATATTTACAACAACAATAGATCCCAGATAAAATCATAACACATAATTATTGTAGCGGAAAGATAAAAGTCATAAACATCACGTCAACTGAACCACAGAGTACGCAGTTTATAGGATACAACTTAGCAAAGTAAAAGTCTGAATCAAAGGAAATAAGTCCCAACTCCAAACGTACAACAAGATACAAGACGGAATAAAGTCTCTAAAGCAGAAAGTGAAGATAAAAGGAGTTTTTCGTCTTCTTCTTCCAAGCGGTCTTCAATCCAGAAAATGTCTCCCTAAAAACCTGTTACTTGGCTTCCCGTGTTAAGAGAGGGCACCCGAGTTTGCAAAGTGAAACAAACATCGATTCAGTCGTGGGACTGGTATGAGAAATCTTTTTATACTAACTAACAATATGGCGAATCACATGATTACGCCGCTAATGCGGAACGGGTTTACTCTATTGGATTGCCAGTGCATAATTAAATAAATTTTGATACAAAATAACGTAATGTCTTTTGAAAAATGAAATTATTATACTCAAGTCCCATCACACAATGCAACGCCAACCGAAGGATAGAGTTTTACCTTATAATGATCAAATATGCTTAATACGTGTAAAATAATATTTTTATATTATTATTAGTGTCTAAGCAGTTTAAAAATACTTCAAAGTAAATGTATCAATCCTAGACGGCATAGTACCCCATCCTACTATGTCGCCATATATAAGTTTACAATCAAGACAGTAATGTCGTATTGGAAATTGGTTTTCCATCATGAAATCGAGGCTAGGGATCGTCCTTTCCGATTCGAGACACTCTAGCAAATGCCTCAGGATCCCCCGCAGTGAACCCTTGGATCTTCAAGGTCGGTCCCCACCTAACGGTAGTGGATTAGTAATGCCTGAACACACGCTTCCCGGTTGCTTTGAATCTCCATATAGCCACTAACAACCTATAAATCCGAGGTACTTCATAATCCATCATCCACATAATAAAAATGTTAGGGCTGGTAGGTCACTGACACCACTCTAGCAAGAAAGAAACATGTGCACTCCTTGTAGTCCTTATCCCGTTTTTGACTCATACTGGGGTGTGAGGCTCGCGAAGTCACGCTATACACAAAGCTACGCCTAAACAGTCTATGCTTTGATCATCAATCATAAGGCCTGCTTTTCAACAAAAGCCTTATTATTTGCATCTTAGTGTGTCACATTGACCATTCACGCCATGCTACCGACAACTATTGATATATACCAGGGTGTTAAGTGAAATAAATTCTCCACCACCAAACAGACATACATTAATAGAAATCGATTTAATTACATGAAATGAATTCCAATGTCAGACACGCATCCTTTTGCAAGTCCGTTCTAGGTCTGAACGAAACCGGAGACAACTGAGAGGTTCTCGCTTATCCGGGCAATCAACACATATGTCCGGACAACTACTGCTTCAACCCCCTCCTGGGAGCAAGTCAGTCCAAGGCATCAGTAGTCGTCATCCATACGATGTGAAGATCGCCGGTCTTCAAACACCGTCTTTTACATCTTTTATTTAAATGTCGTGTAATTGTTTGAAATGAGTTGAACTCGGTCATTTCAAATAATTATCGCATAATTATCATTTAAATCATTTCATATCTATTTAGAACGATTTATCGCTATTTTTATTTATTTAAAAGTAGCTCAAAACAATAAAAAGAAGCTTCGGGTCAGTGGGCTGCCATGGCGCTGTTTTTACCAAATTTTGATTTACACATATCTTGAAATCTAACCGTTGGATTTTGATGAAATTTATATCGTCTGAAAGCTCTTCCCAAAGCGGTCCTAACGGTTCCAGTTTTGGGAAAATCCAACGGTCGGATCTTTTGGTATAATTGTTTAAAGCTACGATTGCCGATACGTGAACTGCCGCGCGCGTTTCGTTTTAATTTTTATATTTATATATAAATATAAATATAAAGCATTAGGCGATTTCAACTATAAAAATCAATTCTTTTTATCGCCTCTCAAATGACGACAAAAATATCATTTTTAATTTTTATTATTGTTATCGCATCTACCATGATGATAAAATGACACTCTTATATCTCCGTTCTTATTTATATCTAAATTATAAATAAAATTCACTTCATAAAACTCATGTTTTTATTCACATCTAAAATGTGAGTAAAACACTTCTTTTAAATCCATGGTTTTATTCATAACTAAAATGTGAATAAAAATATATTTTTCAATGTCATACTTTTATTCATAACTGAATTACAAATAAAATGTACTTTATAAATTCTTATTTTTATTTGCAACTAGTTTGCAAATAAGAATTCACTATTTAAACGGTATTTTTATTTACATATGAAATGCAAATAAAAATGTACTTTTTATTTTCATATTTTTATTCACATCTAAAATATGAATAAAAATATACTTTACATATTCACGCCTTTTGTTTGCAACTAATTTGCAAATAAAAAGTGTAATTCCTTACGATATATAAATGTAAATAAAATATTCTTTTTCCCTTTTACTTATTTACACTAATTTTAAATAAGTGTCTTCTTTCTTCCTTTTCATGTTTATTTACACTAAATGTAAACAAATACAATCTTTTTCCTTTTTATATTTATTTACACAAAATGTAAATGAATGTGATCTTTTCTATACAAATTTATTTACTCTAAATGTTATAAGAGTTTCCTTTACTTTTATCTTATTTATTTACACTAAATGTAAATAAATGTTTACTTTTATCTTTATCCTATTTATTTACACTACGTGCAAATAAATGTTTACTTTTCTATTTACATATTTATTTACACTACATGTAAATAAATGTTTACTTTTTCCATATATATTTATTTACCCTAAATGTAAATAAAGTTTCCTTTACTTTAATCTTATTTTTTTACGCTAAATGTAAATAAATGTTTACTTTTTCTATATATATTTATTTACCCTTAATGTTATTAAAGTTTCCATTACTTTTATCTTATTTATTTACACTAAATGTAAATAAATGTTTACTTTTTCTATATATATTTATTCACCCTAAATGTAATTAAAGTTTCCTTTTTCTATATAGAAAATATAAGCACAATGTTATTGCAAAAAATTTTCCCTTTATTCACATAGGAAACGTAAATAAAATTCCATCGCTAAATTTGTTCATTTTATTCACATAAGAAATGTAAATAAAATCTATCGCTAAATTTGTTTATTTTATTCACATAAGAAATGTAAATAAAATCTATCGCTAAATGTAAATAAAATCTATCGCTAAATTTGTTCATTTTATTCACATAAGAAATGTAAATAAAATCAATTGCTAAATTTGTTCATTTTATTCACATACGAAATGTAAATAAAATCTATCGCTAAGTTTGTTCATTTTATTCACATAAGAAATGTAAATAAAATCTGTCGCTAAATTTGTTCATTTTATTCACATAAGTAATGTAAATAAAATCTATCGCTAAATTTGTTCATTTTTTCACATACGAAATTTAAATAAAATCTATCGATAAATTTGTTCATTTTATTCACATAAGAAATGTAAATAAAATCTATTGCTAAATTTGTTCATTTTATTCACATAAGAATGTAAATAAAATCTATCGCTAAATTTGTTCATTTTATTCACATACGAAATGTAAATAAAATCTATCGCTAAATTTTTTTCATTTCATTCACATACGAAATGTAAATAAAATCTACCGCTAAATTTGTTCATTTTATTCACATACGAAATGAAAATAACATCTATCGCTAAATTTGTTTGTTCATTTTATTCACATACGAAATGTGTAACGACCCGCAAATCCGTGCTATCTGAGTTGACTAAATACAGCACACGTCCAACCCAAATAACACAGAAATACGAACCATTAATAGAAAGAAGATAGAGGGTGAGAATAGATAAGATAGAAAACTTAGAATAGAAGAAAAACAAAGATCACAACTCACAGCGGAACGAATAAAATATATTATATAACATAACCTTTGAAATACAAATCAGTAACTTTATATACATACCATCATCAGAGCACAACAGTCATTTCTGGAACAGTTATAAACATCTGTTTCCAGATACAAACAAGGTCCACAGCGGAATATATGATAGCCTATAGCTAACCGGTGAAGCCTCCTGCTTCCAGCTCCTCCAAATAAATCTGTGAAATCCCGACTACTTGACTGCCCATACAAATTTGGGCACCCAAGAGTTTAGGGAAAACAAAACAAAATAAACTCTGGGTCAGTCATGGGACTGGTGTGAGTAAACTCCAACCACTTGTTTAACTTTTAAAAATCCTTTCAAAAGAAAAGGTAATAGTAAGACCAGCCCACACATAAACACGGACGGTTTTTACCTTACTATAACCCAAATCACTTTGATACGAAAATCTAGTGATATTATAATAATGTCTACATCAAGTAAATAACCAAATAGCAGAACGCTTGCATCTCACGCTCCACATACATAGTATAAAATCAAAAACCGCATGGCGCTTATTGGAGATTGGATTTCCAACATGACAAGGTATGGAACCACCTTCCGCTAGTGTATCTCTAGAGAGGAATACACTGGGTTCAACAAGAACATCTTGTAACCCGGCCCACACATGACCGACCACTCATTTCGCTTGAGTGTATCGAATGTATATCACCGACGGTTGGGATCAGCAACCGTCTCCCGACTGGGACAGCATCGAATAGAATAAGAAATTAAATGAACCTCTAGATAGGTGATTATACATCCTAATGGGTGCGACCCACATAGCCATGCTGCCTGCCCGATTTTTGTCCTTTCCCGGTTGTTGAGGCATGAGGCTACGAATACTTACCATTCATTGGTAGCACAATCACTTTGAATGCCACATTGTCAGATCCGTTAATCACTAGTTGAGTTTGCACAAATATTCTGGATGTTATGCTAAGGGAATAAATCCGTTGCAACCACATATATTCATACAGACCAACCCATTTGATCATTGGAAATACTCTGTCAGACATTCGTCCATTTACGTTCGTTCTGGGATTGAACGAAACCGAAGGCACTATTTCTATAAATAGAAAAGCCCTTGCACTTTACTCCGTCTTCAATATATTCAGCATACTTGGTTCGCAACGCTTATGCCGATACGGAGTGGTTTTTCGGATAATAATCCAACCGGTCTCTCCATATTGACAACGATGGTCAAAACTTCGATAGTCTGTGATTTAACTATCGAATAAAAACAAGTGTTCAATCAACATATCAAACAAATCACTGGGCTCTTTAATTAATATTTCATTAATTAAATCTCTTCTATATTCTCTTATCAAGATTTGTTACCCAAATATTTTCAATAACCATATTGGCCCTTTACGCTATTTTTGATTTCGTTTCCTTATCGACTTCTATATATATCGATATATAGATTTCTAATTGTCAAATTTCTTAAAAATATTCTAACTCCTTAAATTCCCGGAAAAAATCGCCATAACCTCCCCTGTATCGGGAGCATCGGGAAATTTCAAATAGCTTTCCCGGTCCTTCTTATTTCAAAAAGAAAAAGCCAAGCGGCTAGCCGATACGGCGCATAAACCCCATATATGAATTTAAACATGTACCTTTTTGTCGGGCACATAAATTAAAATCTTCATATACTTCATATCAAACCTGCTTACACATGTTCACCTGTTTTCAATTCAATTCAATACCATCTAATCGTTTGAATTCAGTTTCGCCCATTTATTCTTTAATTAGTCATTTGCCTATTTCACTTCTTTGTTGAACATAACATGTTCAAACAAAATATTTAACTCGTTCATAACCAAATGAAATTTCAATTTCAATTCTAGTTCTCTTTTCTATTTCGAATACAAATTTCAAATCGAATTTTCTTGTTTAAGGCCCAATATCAATTCAACATCTCATTTACTAATTACTATTCGAATTCGTTAATTCTATTCAATAATCAAAAATCTGATTTCTGTTTCAAAAATCAATTCATTACTCCACCTGAGTTCACATATATTTTATAACTCAAAATCTGAAATTTTCTAAATAGAAATTCGGATTTCATTTGCTTAAAAATCCTTTTATAAAATGAAATAAACCGTTATGGTTTTTAAATAGTTCTGGCGCTGTTTTTCTGAAAATTTGATTTTGACATAACTCAAAATCTATACGACGAAATTCATATTTTTCTCTTTCATTAGAAAACTATTATCAAACCGGTCCTGACGTTTCCTGTTTCAAAGAGATCCGACTCCGATTGAGCCCTGTATACTCGATTGAAGTTCGAATCGCTATTTTACGAACTGCAGCGCTGCGGCGAGTTCGTTTTAATTATATTTATATATATATAAACCTTTAAACTTCTTTAAAATGAATTCAACTCCATTTAACTCTATTTGAATTCCTTGATTCAAATTCCAATCTCACTTTTGAATTCTATATTTCAAATCCCAATTCCTTTTCTATTGGATATTCAAATTCAATACTTGAATTTCTATTTGAATTCCCTATTCAAATTCAATACTTGAATTCCTTTGAATTCTCTTATTCAAACTCTATATTTAAATTCCATTTGAACTTCTATATTCCAATTTCTATATTTGAATTCTATTGAAATTCAAATATTCAAACTCCTTTTTAAATTCTATATTCAAAATTCCATGGTTTAAAACCCGTTTGAATTTCATATTCAAATTCCATAGATTAAATTCTATTTGAATTAAATTTGAATTTCTTATATTCAAATTTCATTTCCTATTTCCATTTGAATTCTAATATTCAAATTCATCTCCAACCCCATTTGAATTCTAATATTCAAACTTATTTTTAACCCCATTTGAATTTCTTCACTCAAATCCATTTGAATTCCCTTGAATTCAAATTCCATTTCAAAACCATTTGGATTTCCTATTTTGAAACCCTATTTGAAATTCTATTTCCAATTCTACTTTGAAAATCCTATTTCCAAAGTTTATTTCAAATTCTATTTTGAAATTCTACATTCAAATCTCTATTTGAATTTCTTTATTCGAATTCCTTTGAATTCAAATTTTATTTTAATTCCTTGAATTCAAATTCTATTTTTCATTCTAATTTCGTCTATTCAAATTCTATTTGAACTTCTATTTGAATTTCTAATATTCAATCTCCTTTTAAAATTCAAATATTTAAACTCCTTTTCTAATTCTACTATCCAAATGTTATACTCAAATTTCATTTGAGTTATATATTTAAAAATTTCATTTTCACATCCTATTTTGAAATTTCATTTCAAATTCCAATTTCACACTTGTATTTCTATTTCTGAATTATCAAATGATAATTCTTTTCACTTCATTTATAACTTCGTTATAAAAGAACTATTTATGACTTCGTTTATAAAGAAACTACTTGTTTTATTTTCAAAAACAAGTTTATATTTTTATTTCCATTTAAAATTCAAATTCTATTTAAAAATAGAATTTTTTCCTTTTTAAATCTCAAATATCCCTCCACGATATTTTAAATACATTAACACTTAGCCCAGTGATATTTAAAACAATCAAACCATTCAAATTTCAATCATTTGATTTATAGCACGTCATATATGAATATATATGAAATCAAGCAAACAAACAAACAGATAATATATTTTTGAGGAATCCTGTTGGATTCCTCCAACCTGTTTCCCTGCATCCACAGACGTTAGCACATAAATAATACCCATTCTGCTTCGTGGCAGAATATCGCGGTATAGAAGGTCATCCACTAATCATAGCGTGGGGCGTAGAGGGTAATCATCCGCTGTGAAACTGCGGGCATCCGCTAATGAGACTGCGGGAATCCAACCAATCAATCAACCCAATATATATATATATATATATATATATATATATATATATATATATAGCCTAAATAACTAATATATGTAAAGCAAGCAGAAAAATCCAAACGAGCAACAACCATTATTTTTAACGAAATAAAAATAATTGTAAATAAAAGGTGAGTGAGATTTACTCACATTGGTTTCATTTGACGAATATCCAATTAATTCCCGAAATGTTGCTTCTTATGAATCGACTTGAGTAAATCAATTTGTACCTATGATGATTAAGTTTAATTATTGATTAAACATTTATTTATTTAATCTAATAAAATAAATAAATGTTTCTATGTAAATTAAATTCGAAACAACGTACCTTACGGCCATGCAACTACTCAACTAATCGACACAGCGAATTACTGAATAGCTCCTACTAATGCAATCAGCTCGAGCAAAACTTTCCCAATACGGCATTTCAACAAACACCTTGCTGTCATCTACTAGAATTGCACCATTTTTCACCACTGGACCGTTGAAATGCCTCAACTATCCTTTGTCCAGACCAAAATCCCCAAAGTCTAGCCTTGCTTGTGCCACTTCAAAACTAAACCACTGTTCGACTAGCATCATCGCGATTCCCAGTGAGCTTGCCACTGAAAACCCCCTTTCCTTCATCGCGCCACTCAGCACATCGCGTCGCTCACAACATCGAGTTGCTCACCACATCGAGTTGCTCACTACATCGAGTCCCAACTGTTGTCGCTACCATCCCATCAGATAACTCGTTGCCCAAAATTGCGATCACCCTAGAGCCGATCCCCCCCTGTTCATCTTTTATGTCGCGAGTGCCCTCTCGCGAGATTTGGAGCTTCAGATGGCTCCCAGTTCGATCGCGCTTTTGGATTCAATCCCCTCTTTTTTTTTCTTTAAATTCGAAGAAGTGATTCGCAGAAGGAATTGAAGGAGAGGTAGTTGCGGTTTGAAAAGGGGAACTTTGGTTTTGTTTTGAGCTGAAGGAATAGAAAGGCGAAGCATTGCAATTTATAGAAGAAAGGGGGAAAACACAATGTACGCTGCCATTTAATTGATGTCCCCTTGATATCGAGAGCGAGAAACAAAAATTACTGCTCGAGAAGAAGAGATAGCCTGCGCAAAAATAATTTAGGGTGGCTGATGTAGGTCGGCTCTGATTTTTTCTTTCTTTTATTATTTATATTGATTTTATTTTAATTAAATAATTAAAATATTTCGCGGTCCTTAACTAGTAATCCCGAACCACTATTCAACCGTGACGACCGATGTTTCCAACGTTATTCACTATTCTGAATTCAATGAAATAGATTATACAATTAAATTTGAACGTATATTTAAAATAACCATATTAAATCATTTTAAATTCAAAATAAATAAATTCTTCATCAATGAATTTCTATTATCATCGTTCAGTTTTATCTTTGAATTGAATTATTTCAACTTCTCGTATTTCGATAATTATCAAAATAAATCGTATTTCGATTATTTAAACAATAACCCAATAAAATACCATCTATATTTTAAATTCAATATTTAAAATCATACTAAATATTTAAAATAAGCTGTTCAAAAATCTGGGTCGTTACATTCTTCCCCCCTTAAAATAATTTCATCCTCGAAATTGCGAAAGTAAGAAAATGGTACAAATTTATTTCTTTTCAAAAATTCACTTATGTTGAAACTCAACTCCTCATATTTCAACAAATTCAATTCTACCAAAACTTTTGGTTTCCATTCATATTGAATATCACACACTATATATGCTTTCATTCATTTAACTCTGAATGATTTGCAATTAAGTTATTCACATCCAACTCATATTCTATTCATATTGGTTCAACACCAATTTATCCAAATTGATTCTAGTCAACTGATTCACTTCGACCCATTTAACTAGCTTAAGTTAAATTCCAATTCCAGAATTCAATTCCCAGGGTTTTCATTTCAAATCCTTTGAAATACATAAATATGTACTTATATTTATTTCCATCTAAAACTCAAAACATTTGAATTTTCAAACCACTTGTTTTCCTTTCAAACAAATTCCATCAAAATTTTTCTAAGGTAGCCATTCGTCACTTAGAACTCGAAAATGAATACTGATGAAGCTGCAGTCATCATCAGAATTATTTTCCAGCGACCGAAGTGAGTTCAGTGCCTCATTATTTCAAAATTCATCTAAAATAATTTTCTTTCAAATCCTTCTAAACAAATCTATATTATTTTAATATACTTTGAAAAATATTTCCAACTTCCCAGGATTTTGAATTTTTAATTCTGGTTTGAATTAAATTCGAATTCATCTCATTTGTATATTTAATTCCTATACAAATTCTATTTGGTTATAAATAACCATTCAAATTTTATAATCTTATCTGATTATAATGATATCAATCAACACATCCATATAATATAATAATTTCAAAAATTATTCTTTCTATATCAAAATATAATTTTGGGTAAAATAATTTCACCCAATTTAAAACAATATCGTGTTCAATCTCCTGTTCAAGTGTTTAGAAATTCGTATCGACTTTGTGGCGTCCCACTATTCGATCAGAATTCATAAACCACTCAACAGACTAGCCAACACAATATAAAACAGTTTTATATCAATGTACAAATACGCGCTCTCGTATATACACTCAACTCATTCTAGGGTACTACTGACCCTATCTCTAATGAGCACATGCCACACAAGCCTAGGTGTTCGCTCAACCTAAGCTCTGATACCACCTGTAACGACCCGCAAATCCGTGCTATCTGAGTTGACTAAATACAGCACACGTCCAACCCAAATAACACAGAAATACGAACCATTAATAGAAAGAAGATAGAGGGTGAGAATAGATAAGATAGAAAACTTAGAATAGAAGAAAAACGAAGATCACAACTCACAGCGGAACGAATAAAATATATTATATAACATAACCTTTGAAATACAAATCAGTAACTTTATATACATACCATCATCAGAGCACAACAGTCATTTCTGGAACAGTTATAAACATCTGTTTCCAGATACAAACAAGGTCCACAGCGGAATATATGATAGCCTATAGCTAACCGGTGAAGCCTCCTGCTTCCAGCTCCTCCAAATAAATCTGTGAAATCCCGACTACTTGACTGCCCGTACAAATTTGGGCACCCAAGAGTTTAGGGAAAACAAAACAAAATAAACTCTGGGTCAGTCATGGGACTGGTGTGAGTAAACTCCAACCACTTGTTTAACTTTTAAAAGTCCTTTCAAAAGAAAAGGTAATAGTAAGACCAGCCCACACATAAACACGGACGGTTTTTACCTTACTATAACCCAAATCACTTTGATTCGAAAATCTAGTGATATTATAATAATGTCTACATCAAGTAAATAACCAAATAGCAGAACGCTTGCATCTCACGCTCCACATACATAGTATAAAATCAAAAACCGCATGGCGCTTATTGCAGATTGGATTTCCAACATGACAAGGTATGGAACCACCTTCCGCTAGTGTATCTCTAGAGAGGAATACACTGGGTTCAACAAGAACATCTTGTAACCCGGCCCACACATGACCGACCACTCATTTCGCTTGAGTGTATCGAATGTATATCACCGACGGTTGGGATCAGCAACCGTCTCCCGACTGGGACAGCATCGAATAGAATAAGAAATTAAATGAACCTCTAGATAGGTGATTATACATCCTAATGGGTGCGACCCACATAACCATGCTGCCTGCCCGATTTTTGTCCTTTCCCGGTTGTTGAGGCCTGAGGCTACGAATACTTACCATTCATTGGTAGCACAATCACTTTGAATGCCACATTGTCAGATCCGTTAATCACTAGTTGAGTTTGCACAAATATTCTGGATGTTATGCTAAGGGAATAAATCCGTTGCAACCACATATATTCATACAGACCAACCCATTTGATCATTGGAAATACTCTGTCATACATTCGTCCATTTACGTTCGTTCTGGGATTGAACGAAACCGAAGGCACTATTTCTATAAATAGAAAAGCCCTTGCACTTTACTCCGTCTTCAATATATTCAGCATACTTGGTTCGCAACGCTTATGCCGATACGGAGTGGTATTTCGGATAATAATCCAACCGGTCTCTCTATATTGACAACGATGGTCAAAACTTCGATAGTCTGTGATTTAACTATCGAATAAAAACAAGTGTTCAATCAACATATCAAACAAATCACTGGGCTCTTTAATTAATATTTCATTAATTAAATCTCTTCTATATTCTCTTATCAATATTTGTTACCTAAATATTTTCAATAACCATATTGGCCCTTTACGCTATTTTTGATTTCGTTTCCTTATCGACTTCTATATATATCGATATATAGATTTCTAATTGTCAAATTTCTTAAAAATATTCTAACTCCTTAAATTCCCGGAAAAATTCGCCATAACCTCCCCTGTATCGGGAGCATCGGGAAATTTCAAATAGCTTTCCCGGTCCTTCTTATTTCAAAAAGAAAAAGAAAAAGCCAAGCGACTAGCCGATACGGCGCATAAACCCCATATATGAATTTAAACATGTACCTTTTTGTCGGGCACATAAATTAAAATCTTCATATACTTCATATCAAACCTGCTTACACATGTTCACCTGTTTTCAATTCAATTCAATACCATCTAATCGTTTGAATTCAGTTTCGCCCATTTATTCTTTAATTAGTCATTTGCCTATTTCACTTCTTTGTTGAACATAACATGTTCAAACAAAATATTTAACTCGTTCATAACCAAATGAAATTTCAATTTCAATTCTAGTTCTCTTTTCTATTTTGAATATAAATTTCAAATCGAATTTTCTTGTTTAAGGCCCAATATCAATTCAACATCTCATTTACTAATTACTATTCGAATTCGTTAATTCTATTCAATAATCAAAAATCTGATTTCTGTTTCAAAAATCAATTCATTACTCCACCTGAGTTCACATATATTTTATAACTCAAAATCTGAAATTTTCTAAATAGAAATTCGGATTTCATTTGCTTAAAAATCCTTTTATAAAATGAAATAAACCGTTATGGTTTTTAAATAGTTCTGGCGCTGTTTTTCTGAAAATTTGATTTTGACATAACTCAAAATCTATACGACGAAATTCATATTTTTCTCTTTCATTAGAAAACTATTATCAAACCGGTCCTGACGCTTCCTGTTTCAAAGAGATCCGACTCCGATTGAGTCCTGTATACTCGATTGAAGTTCGAATCGCTATTTTACGAACTGCAGCGCTGCGGCGAGTTCGTTTTAATTATATTTATATATATATATATAAACCTTTAAACTTCTTTAAAATGAATTCAACTCCATTTAACTCTATTTGAATTCCTTGATTCAAATTCCAATCTCACTTTTGAATTCTATATTTCAAATCCCAATTCCTTTTCTATTGGATATTCAAATTCAATACTTGAATTTCTATTTGAATTCCCTATTCAAATTCAATACTTGAATTCCTTTGAATTCTCTTATTCAAACTCTATATTTAAATTCCATTTGAACTTCTATATTCCAATTTCTATATTTGAATTCTATTGAAATTCAAATATTCAAACTCCTTTTTAAATTCTATATTCAAAATTCCATGGTTTAAAACCCATTTGAATTTCATATTCAAATTCCATAGATTAAATTCTATTTGAATTCAATTTGAATTTCTTATATTCAAATTTCATTTCCTATTTCCATTTGAATTCTAATATTCAAATTCATCTCCAACCCCATTTGAATTCTAATATTCAAACTTATTTTTAACCCCATTTGAATTTCTTCACTCAAATCCATTTGAATTCCCTTGAATTCAAATTCCATTTCAAAACCATTTGGATTTCCTATTTTGAAACCCTATTTGAAATTCTATTTCCAATTCTACTTTGAAAATCCTATTTCCAAAGTTTATTTCAAATTCTATTTTGAAATTCTACATTCAAATCTCTATTTGAATTTCTTTATTCGAATTCCTTTGAATTCAAATTTTATTTTAATTCCTTGAATTCAAATTCTATTTTTCATTCTAATTTCGTCTATTCAAATTCTATTTGAACTTCTATTTGAATTTCTAATATTCAATCTCCTTTTAAAATTCAAATATTTAAACTCCTTTTCTAATTCTACTATTCAAATGTTATACTCAAATTTCATTTGAGTTATATATTTAAAAATTTCATTTTCACATCCTATTTTGAAATTTCATTTCAAATTCCAATTTCACACTTGTATTTCTATTTCTGAATTATCAAATGATAATTCTTTTCACTTCATTTATAACTTCGTTATAAAAGAACTATTTATGACTTCGTTTATAAAGAAACTACTTGTTTTATTTTCGAAAACAAGTTTATATTTTTATTTCCATTTAAAATTCAAATTCTATTTAAAAATAGAATTTTTTCCTTTTTAAATCTCAAATATCCCTCCACGATATTTTAAATACATTAACACTTAGCCCAGTGATATTTAAAACAATCAAACCATTTAAATTTCAATCATTTGATTTATAGCACATCATATATGAATATATATGAAATCAAGCAAACAAACAAACAGATAATATATTTTTGAGGAATCCTGTTGGATTCCTCCAACCTGTTTCCCTGCATCCACAGACGTTAGCACATAAATAATACCCATTCTGCTTCGTGGCAGAATATCGCGGTATAGAAGGTCATCCACTAATCATAGCGTGGGGCGTATAGGGTAATCATCCGCTGTGAAACTGCGGGCATCCGCTAATGAGACTGCGGGAATCCAACCAATCAATCAACCCAATATATATATATATATATATTTATATAGCCTAAATAACTAATATATGTAAAGCAAGCAGAAAAATCCAAACGAGCAACAACCATTATTTTTAACGAAATAAAAATAATTGTAAATAAAAGGTGAGTGAGATTTACTCACATTGGTTTCATTTGACGAATATCCAATTAATTCCCGAAATGTTGCTTCTTATGAATCGACTTGAGTAAATCAATTTGTACCTATGATGATTAAGTTTAATTATTGATTAAACATTTATTTATTTAATCTAATAAAATAAATAAATGTTTCTATGTAAATTAAATTCGAAACAACGTACCTTACGGCCATGCAACTACTCAACTAATCGACACAGCGAATTACTGAATAGCTCCTACTAATGCAATCAGCTCGAGCAAAACTTTCCCAATACGGCATTTCAACAAACACCTTGCTGTCATCTACTAGAATTGCACCATTTTTCACCACTGGACCGTTGAAATGCCTCAACTATCCTTTGTCCAGACCAAAATCCCCAAAGTCTAGCCTCGCTTGTGCCACTTCAAAACTAAACCACTGTTCGACTAGCATCATCGCGATTCCCAGTGAGCTTGCCACTGAAAACCCCCTTTCCTTCATCGCGCCACTCAGCACATCGCGTCGCTCACAACATCGAGTTGCTCACCACATCGAGTTGCTCACTACATCGAGTCCCAACTGTTGTCGCTACCATCCCATCAGATAACTCGTTGCCCAAAATTGCGATCACCCTAGAGCCGATCCCCCCCTGTTCATCTTTTATGTCGCGAGTGCCCTCTCGCGAGATTTGGAGCTTCAGATGGCTCCCAGTTCGATCGCGCTTTTGGATTCAATCCCCCTCTTTTTTTTCTTTAAATTCGAAGAAGTGATTCGCAGAAGGAATTGAAGGAGAGGTAGTTGCGGTTTGAAAAGGGGAACTTTGGTTTTGTTTTGAGCTGAAGGAATAGAAAGGCGAAGCATTGCAATTTATAGAAGAAAGGGGGAAAACACAATGTACGCTGCCATTTAATTGATGTCCCCTTGATATCGAGAGCGAGAAACAAAAATTACTGCTCGAGAAGAAGAGATAGCCTGCGCAAAAATAATTTAGGGTGGCTGATGTAGGTCGGCTCTGATTTTTTCTTTCTTTTATTATTTATATTGATTTTATTTTAATTAAATAATTAAAATATTTCGCGGTCCTTAACTAGTAATCCCGAACCACTATTCAACCGTGACGACCGATGTTTCCAACGTTATTCACTATTCTGAATTCAATGAAATAGATTATACAATTAAATTTGAACGTATATTTAAAATAACCATATTAAATCATTTTAAATTCAAAATAAATAAATTCTTCATCAATGAATTTCTATTATCATCGTTCAGTTTTATCTTTGAATTGAATTATTTCAACTTCTCGTATTTCAATAATTATCAAAATAAATCGTATTTCGATTATTTAAACAATAACCCAATAAAATACCATCTATATTTTAAATTCAATATTTAAAACCATACTAAATATTTAAAATAAGCTATTCAAAAATCTGGGTCGTTACAAAATGTGAATGAAATCTATCGCTAAATTTGTTCATTTTATTCACATACGAAATGTAAATAAAATCTATCGCTAAATTTGTTCATTTTATTCACATACGAAATGTAAATAAAATCTATCGCTAAATTTGTTCATTTTATTCACATACGAAATGTAAATAAAATCTATCGCCTAAATTTGTTCATTTTATTCACATAAGAAATGTAAATAAAATATATTGGTAAATTTTTTCATTTTATTCACATACGAAATGTAAATAAAATCTATCGCAAAATTTGTTCATTTTATTCACATACGAAATGTAAATAAAATCTATCGCTAAATTTGTTCATTTTATTCACATACGAAATGTAAATAAAATCTATTGCTAAATTTGTTCATTTTATTCACATAAGAAAAGTAAATATAATCTATCGCTAAATTTGTTCATTTTATTAACATAAGAAATGTAAATAAAATCTATCGCTAAATTTGTTCATTTTATTCACATACGAAATGTAAATAAATTATATCGCTAAATTTGTTCATTTTATTCACATACGAAATGTTAATAAAATCTATCGCTAAATTTGTTGTAACGGCCCAGATTTTTGACCATTTAGTTTAATAATTTGAAAATGTTTTTTTTATATTGTTTTGGAATTTTAAATGGTTTAATTTCAATAATTTGGAATATTTTATTAATATAATAAATTTTATTCTGAAATGGTAGAAATTTATTGGATCTGCAATATAATGTGAACTGGCAGTATAAAAGGATAAATTTTTAATTAAAAATAGTATGTTTACAAAGGAAGTAGTAGCTAACGAACTCGGATTTCGATGAAATCAGTTTCATTAAATCCGAAATGATGAAATTAGGTAACCAACCAAGTTACGTCAAAAATGGCATCCGTATGTGGAAAAGAAAAAAAATAAAAGGCCAAAATTTGAACTAAATTTTGACGGTAATTGGAATTTGCTAATGCTAACGGCAAAACTGGAATCTGAGACCTATCCAGGAAAATTCTAAACATAGGATATTAGCTATATATGAAGTCTGGGAAAATCCTATAATGGATATAGAAAGTTATTAAGGAAACAAAATTTAAATAAATTATTTGAAAATCTAAACGAACCCTGATTTTTGATTTGAATACATAGGATTGAAGTACGTTAAAAACCGGACCAGATGGTGGAAGAGTTTCTGAAAACCGTTATCGTTTGATACTCCAACATGAGACCGGAAGGTGTTGAAACTAACACAAAACACTATTTTGAATTTGAATTTAAATTATTTGAAAGTTCAAACTAATTCGAATTTGAAATATTTTTATACATTATTGAAGAGCAAGAAAAATTGAACAACATGGTTGAAAAAGATTTTGGATAAGGTATCAATAAGTAAGTCAAATTAGCGTCCGAATAGGGTTGAGAAAACACACTTTACTATTCATAAATTATTAAATTTATTAATAATTTAATTAATTTAAGGATTAATCCTAGCCATCCATTTTCGACCGTTGGATTCGCGCCACCTCAGCAATCCATGTGACTCCTTCGGCTATAAATAGCCCTCCCCCCTTCATTTTAAACTCACACCTCCTACTCCTCTTTCAAGCTTTGGCAATGGCAGAAATAATAATAAAATAATAGAAAATAGGGAAAAGGAAGAAATGGAGAAAGGAGGGCAAGACGGGGAGCTAGGGACTCTTAGGCAGAGGCTTGGGCTTCACGGGGTAAGTTTTTAAATAATATTTATTTATTTATTTATTTTGGTAATATATATATATATATTATAACTAAAATAGAATTTGTAAAAATAAATATCGAAACATTCTAAGGGTGACAGAGAGGATAGTGTCTAAGGTTTGAGTTTGGAAAATATAATTTCCTGCTCTCCCTTGCTATCCCTAACTGATCCGACGGATGGGATGGTTAATTTAAATTTAAATTTAAATTTAAATTTAAATTTAAATTTAAATTTAAATTTAATATAGACCAGCGGCATTTTCGTAATTTTTAACTATAAACTTTAAAAGTTTATAACTTTTCCAAAACAAGTCGGATTTCTACGAAACAAGGACCGTTGGATTCTTATCGAAAAATACTTTAAAATGAGTAACATCAGATTTTTGATCCGGGTTATAATTTTTAAGTTATAATTAAATGAATATTTTTAAATATTTTATTTGAAAATTAAATTTTATTAATATTAAAATGGTTTTTCAATTTTAAAAATTGGATATGGCTAGAGATGGAAAAGTAGGATTTTTTAGAAGGGCAGGGAAGGTAATTTGGCTAATAACGCAATTAGGAATTTATTTAGATAATAATAATTTAATTAATTAAATTAAATATATATTCATTTAAATTAGGTAAATATTGTAAATAGCATAACTTTTGCATACGTTAACGAAATTTAACGAAACAAGATCCGTTGGGATCGCAGGGACGAGACCTACCCGATGGCACTGGCTAGGATTCATTCTGACGTTGTTGAAAATTCGGCTAATTTTGGACGGTCGTCCCAAATTAAATGCAACAAACGCGTCAATTGTCGAGCAGAACAAACTCTGGTGAGTTAATTCTCACACCTTCTGGAATTCTGTGATGTGGTAAATTCATATTAAAATATAATTTACCTTTAAATTGGTTGATTGGTTGATGTTGACAGTTATGGTTGATTGGATGCAGTTAATTAGATTTAATCGATCATATGAAATTTATTTCATATATTATTATGAAATGTTTAACGAGCTGTGATGCAGGGCAGAACAGGTTGGAGGGATCCGACCGGATTCCTCAAATATTTTATATGTTGTTTGTTTGTTTATATTGTTAATATTGAACTGATTTAACCCCATGTGGTTGTGAAACCTGTTTGAGTGTGATGGTCAATCAGATATTCCCCGTGTTGTGTTTAAAATCAACCAACAATGTTGATTTGGAAATTAGCAGAGAATGGCCATAAACATGCTGTTTTCACGTCGTTCGACCGTTCGGTGAAACGACGATGTTTGAAGTTATTAATTATTTTATAATTAAATTGAAGTTTTTCACTCATTTTAGATGAGTAATTAAATGGGAAATTTATAAATATATATATTAAATCAAGTTTATAAAAGAAAATATTTAAGTGGTTTAGACCAGTTTTAAAAGCAGAAAGTTTAGAAACCACCTACAGGTGAAAAAATAGGATAATTGTTTTTAAAACAATTAAATGATGGTTTTAAATTTGTTTAAGTCATTTGATTTATTTATAAAGGGTTTTTTTACCCAAACGAAGGAGTAAAGGTTAAAATAGTGTTTTTGAGTGAAATAGGAAAATTGGAATAAGAAATTTCAACGCAAAGAAAATTACATACAATATTTTGTGTTGAATATTGATAAAAGGATCTGTGGAAATGCGATCTAAGTTAAAAGGATTTTAAACCAAAGCGATGACCAAAATGAAATGCAAGGGAAAACACATATCGTTGGTTTGTGTTAAATGTTGATAAATGAATGTTTGAATGAAATCCAAGTTAAAGGGATCTTATTGTAAAGAAAGGAGTAAGCAGATTTTGATCCAAGATAAAGTATACTATAAGAATGCTCGTAAATGGAAATAGATTATTTGACGAATGACTTTTGTTATAAAGCCAAGTAATATAAGTGAAATAAGATTTAAAGTTGAAAGTGGGGTTTGTGGACTTTACTTAATCAAATGAATTAAGTAAAAAGATTTTATTAGAAGTGGATTTCAAATGAAAGAAATGGGTTATTAAGTTTTCGATAAATTCAAACCAAAGTCAAATAAGAGTGTATAAAGGGGTTTGTAACCCAAGTATGCAAACAGGCTTTGGAAATGGAATTGGTAAGTAGATATAAAGATTTAAAAAGGATTTTCCTTAATTTAATTAAGTAAAAGAGCAAGCAATCGAAGTGAAATGAATAAAGGAGATGCTAAATAGGTTAGTAGTAATTAAAGTGATGGTTTGTAATCGAAATTCAAGTAGAAGTGATTAGATGACAATAAGTGGTCGAAAGAGCGATAAGAGTTTTATAAAAGGGATTATAACTCAAATTTTCAAAACAAGATTTGTAAATGGGAATTGATTATGGGGCGTGGGTTTTTCATATAAAACCAAAGGTATAAGTGAAATAATATTCCAAGTTTAAAAGTGGCAATTATTCAAGAATTACTTAATTAAGGGAATTAAGTAAAAAGAGATTATTAAATGATGATTTCAGATATGAGAAATGGTTTATAAAACCAGATTCGAAATCAAGATGGTAGACGAGATTTGAATATCGATGGTTAAGTGACGAACTGATATTATTCTGAGATAAGGACTATGTCGATCAAGGTCTGAGAGGTAAATAGAATACCCCAACTTGAACGGCTTCGCTATTATCGAAGAATGGTATTGGTTTGAAACGATTGAAAGGTGTTGTGATTGACGTGATGTCCCATACGTGGAGTATTGAAAATGAAGGCAAGATTTTGGAAATATGAATATAAATAAGAATATTGATTTCAAATTATATTGAATATTTGTTTATTCAATTAGAGTTGATTGAATATAGTATTTGAAATAGAGTTAATCAAACATGGTTATTCAAGCAGAGTTGCCATTGCGTACGACTTCTAGCATAATTCGCAGGGCTGCAGATAGCCTACGGCGGTCGGATGTTTCCTGAGGGAATCAGGCGTAACCATTGTGATCGCTGTGACCTAGAGTCAAGCGAATGGA
This sequence comes from Allium sativum, assembly GCA_030737875.1. Lineage (NCBI taxonomy): Eukaryota > Viridiplantae > Streptophyta > Magnoliopsida > Asparagales > Amaryllidaceae > Allium > Allium sativum. The sequence continues at coordinate 487,414,228 of CM060926.1, read as the reverse complement.
GTTAAGTTGAGTATTAATTAATCGGTAGGAGTAATCAAGTCAAGATAGTCAAGTTAGAGTTAAGTCGTATATTAGAGTTGATTAACGATTTTGTTAAATATATTTTTAAGAGGCCAAGTCATGCCACGTACTGAATCAGTGAAATCATTTCATTGACACCTTGTTATTTGATAGTTAAAACACCGACTATCAAACCAGACCAATATGATCGTTGGCACGGAAAGACCGGAATCAAATTTATATTCGAAAACCATTCCGTCCAACAAATACGTGAAGACGTCATTTGAAGACGGAGCAAGTGAAGACCGTGGATCTTCATAAGCGGAAGGGCTACTGGTCCAATCTCTCTGGCTTGCAACCAGAGTTATTTGGTTTTTGATTCTGTCATGGTTGAAATCCACGGGTTGCAAGGACTACCCGCTACTGATCCTTGGGGTGGTTCCTTTATTGGATGCAGTAGGAGAGTGCCTTCGGTTCATCATGTTTCTGGATGACTTGTATGGACGAGTGTCTGACAGAGTATTTCCAAAGGGGTCACGTATATTGATTTTCTACAAACATATCTCTGTTGGTGGCGGAGAAGGCTGTACACCTTCTTTGGCTTAACGCTCAGAGTAGTTTTGTGGAAACCAACATTCAGTGATATGTGGCGGATCTGACGATGTGACATTCAAAGTGAATGGTGGCTAGATGTTCGAAGAGATGAATTCTAGCCTCAAGCCTCATCAAACCGGAAATGACAAAAATCGGGCAGGCAGCATGGCTATGTGGGTCACTCCCATTAGGGTGTATAATCACCTATCTTGAGAAATTCCTTTTGCTTCTTTAATCTATTCCCTTTACGGGAGACGGTGGTTTGAGCCCAACCGTCGGTGGTATACATTCGATACACCCAAGCGAAATGAGTGGTCGGTCATGTGAGGGCCGGGTTGCAAGAAGTTCTTGTTGAACCTAGTGTATTCGCCTCTAGAGATACACGTGCGAAAGGTGGTCCCATACCTTGTCAAGTTGGAAACCAATATCCAATAAGCGCCCGCGGTTTTGATTGTATACTATATATGGGGAGCGTGAGATGCAAGCGTTCCTCTAGATTGATATTTATTTTTATTAGACATTATGATAATATCAGATCAAGTTATGTTTTTCAAAAATGGTTTGGGTTATAGTAAGGTAAAAACCGTCCGTGTTTATGTGTGGGCTGGTCTTACTATTATCCTTTTGTTTTATAAAGGATTTTCAAAGTTAAACAAGTGTGTGTTATGTGAATTTATCACTGATAGTATTCTAGACTGACCCGGTGTATTTTGTTTTAAATCAAATGTGCTCAGGTCAGACAGAGTATGTTCCAGGTTAGGTTTCGCTTGGAGTTTCAGGTGCTAGAAGCAGGTGGCTTCACCGCTAGTATATAAAGCTATTATTCTGCTGTGATTGATATATGCTGTACTCTGATGATTGGTATGTATATACAGTTTTTGTATAAAGGATTTGTGATATTATATTTTATTCATTCCGCTGTGAGATTCAGACGTGTTCTTCTTCTTTCTTCTATTCTAATACTTCTTTCTTTTTATTCTCACCCTCTAAATTCTTCCTCATGACAATCTGGGGGTTCGATACTTGGGTTTTTGGCAAGCGATACTGGTTTATGTATTGTTGTCGAGAATTCGAGCGTCGACTTTTTCCCCGGGTCGTTATAGTGGTATCAGAGCTATTGGTTTAGAGATAACCTTGGCTCTGTTGTGTGACTCAATAGAGATGGGGTCAGCAGTACCCTAGATTGAGTTGAGTGTATATACAAGAGCGCGTATTTGTATTTTGGTATAAAATTATTTTTGAAACTATTTTTGGCCCAATTAATTTTATATATAAAAAAAGTAAAGTTTATTATAGTATGAGAAAATTGTTTGGATTTTTTGATTGTGTGATATGCTGAATTGTGTTGATGGATGCTCGAATATAAATCTGAACCTGAATAGGGTTGGTTGAAACAAATCTGGAAATAATTAAGTTGACCAATCAATCCTGATTCAAATAATTTTGAATGGGTAATTAAATAATCCAATTCAGGGAAATAAATCCGAATGGATACTTATAGTAATAAAGGAAGTAATTATGAATAATAAATACTGTGTGGATTGAACTGTGTGTGGAATGAGTTGATAGGAAATTATATGGATGTTTTAAACATAACTGACCTTGTGTGATAGCTGATGAATTTGTTTGAGTTGAGAACAGGTGCAAGTGCCAGTTCAGCTTTAAAATCAATCCAAGGGAGAAATTTTGGAGTTAATTAAATCCAGTTGGAGTAGAGCTGCATAAAAATTAGGCAGGCTCGAATATAAAATTATAGCTTATCGCGTAATAACGTTCGCCAAAAGGTACGCCTACGCCAATATTAAATTTTTGGTTTTGTTTGGGTTTTGAGTTTGATTTTTGATTTTTCCGACCATGAGAGTTTAGGAATATCTATTTCTTGATCCTGCGATATTACAGATGGCCCTCCGTATAGGGGAGACTCTGCCAAAATTTAAGGTATAGGAATATTTTTAAAGATTTTTGAAAATTTGATTAGTTGAAATAAATTGCTTTTAAAACTGATTGGATTAATTTTGAAAATAAAATCGATTTTTAATTAAATATATTTGTAAAGATAGTGGATTTGCAACATTCTTTCTGCCTTAGCAATTTCGAGGACGAAATTATTTTAAGGGGGAAGGAATGTAACGGCCCAGATGTTTGACCATTTAGTTTAATAATTTAAAAATGTTTTTTTATATTGTTTTGGAATTTTAAATGGTTTAATTTCAATAATTTGGAATATTTTATTAATATAATAAATTTTATTCCGAAATGGTAGAAATTTAGTGGATCTGCAATATAATGTGAACTAGCAGTATAAAAGGATAAAATTTTAATTAAAAATAGTACGTTTACAAAGGAAGTAGTAGCTAACGAACTCGGATTTCGATGAAATCAGTTTCATTAAATCCGAAATGATGAAATTAGGTAACCAACCAAGTTACGTCAAAAATGGCATCCCTATGTGGAAAAGAAAAAAATAAAAGGCCAAAATTTGAACTAAATTTTGAGGGTAATTGGAATTTGCTAATGCTAACGGCAAAACTGGAACCTGAGACCTATCCAGGAAAATTCTAAACATAGGATATTAGCTATATATGAAGTCTGGGAAAATCCTATAACGGATATAGAAAGTTATTAAGGAAACAAAATTTAAATAAATTATTTGAAAATCTAAACGAACTCCGATTTTTGATTTGAATACATAGGATTGAAGTACGTTAAAAACCGAACCAGATGATGGAAGAATTTCTGAAAACCGTTATCGTTTGATACTCCAACATGAGACCGGAAGGTGTTGAAACTAACACAAAACACTATTTTGAATTTGAATTTAAATTATTTGAAAGCTCAAACGAATTCGAATTTGAAATATTTTTATATATTATTGAAGAGCAAGAAAAATTGAACAACATGGTTGAAAAAGATTTTGGATAAGGTATCAATAAGTAAGTCAAATTAACGTCCAAATAGGGTTGAGAAAACACACTTTACTATTCACAAATTATTAAATTTATTAATAATTTAATTAATTTAAGGATTAATCCTAGCCATCCATTTTCGATCGTTGGATTCGCGCCACCTCAGCAATCCATGTGACTCCTTCGGCTATAAATAGCCCCCCCTTCATTTTAAACTCACTCCTCCTACTCCTCTTTCAAGCTTTGGCAATGGCAGAAATAATAATAAAATAATAGAAAATAGGGAAAAGGAAGAAATGGAGAAAGGAGGGCAAGACGGGGAGCTAGGGACTCTTAGGCAGAGGTTTGGGCTTCACGGGGTAAGTTTTTAAATAATATTTATCTATTTATTTATTTTGGTAATATATATATATATATATATTATAGTTAAAATAGAATTTGTAAAAATAAATATCGGAACATTCTAAGGGTGACAGAGAGGATAGTGTCTAAGGCTTGAGTTTGGAAAATATAGTTTCCTGCTCCCCTTGGCTATCCCTAGCCGATCCGACGGATGAGATGGTTAATTTGAATTTAAATTTAAAATTAAATTTGAATTAAATTTGAATTTAAAATAGACCAGGGGCATTTTCGTAATTTTTAACTATAAACTTTAAAAGTTTATAACTTGTCAAAAACAAGTCGGATTTCCACGAAACAAGGACCGTTGGATTCTTATCGAAAAATACTTTAAAATGAGTTACATCAGATTTTTGATCCGGGTTATAATTTTTAAGTTATAATTAAATGAATATTTTTAAATATTTTATTTGAAAATTAAATTTAATTAATATTAAAATGGTTTTTCAATTTTAAAATTTGGATATGGCTAGAGATGGGAAAGTAGGATTTTTTTAGAAGGGCAGGGAAGGTAATTTGGCTAATAACGCAATTAGGAATTTATTTAGATAATAATAATTAAATTAATTAAATTAAATATATATTCATTTAAATTAGGTAAATATTGTAAATAGCATAACTTTTGCATACATTAACGAAATTTAACGAAACAAGATTCGTTGGGATCGCAGGGACGAGACCTACCCGATGGCACTGACTACGAGTCATTCTGACGCTGTTGAAAATTCAGCTAATTTTGGATGGTCGTCCCAAATTAAATGCAACAAACGTGTCAACCGTCGAGCAGAACAAACTCTGGTGAGTTAATTCTCACACCTTCTGAAATTCTGTGATGTGGTAAATTCATATTAAAATATAATTTACCTTTAAATTGGTTGATTGGTTGATGTTGACAGTTATGGTTGATTGGATGCAGTTAATTAGATTTAATCGATCATATGAAATTTATTTCATATATTATTATGAAATGTTTAACGAGCTGTGATGCAGGGCAGAATAGGTTGGAGGGATCCGACCGGATTCCTCAAATATTTTATATGTTGTTTGTTTGTTTATATTGTTGATATTGAACTGATTTAACCCCATGTGGTTGTGAAACCTGTTTGAGTGTGATGGTCAAACAGATATTCCCCGTGTTGTGTTTAAAATCAACCGACAATGTTGATTTGGAAATTGGCAGTGAATGGCCATAAACATGTTGTTTTCACGTCGTTCGACCGTTCGGTGAAACGACGATGTTTAAAGTTATTAATTATTTTATAATTAAATTGAAGTTTTTCACTCATTTTAGATGAGTAATTAAATGGGAAATTTATAAATATATATATTAAATCAAGTTTATAAAAGAAAATATTTAAGTGGTTTAGACCAGTTTTAAAAGCAGAAAGTTTAGAAACCACCTACGGGTGGAAAAATAGGATAATTGTTTTTAAAACAATTAAATGATGGTTTTAAATTTGTTTAAGTCATTTGATTTATTTAAAAAGGGGGTTTTTACCCAAACGAAGGCGTAAAGGTTAAAAGAGTGTTTTTGAGTGAAACAGGAAAATTGGAATAAGAAATTTCAACGCAAAGAAAATTACATACAATATTTTGTGTTGAATATTGATAAAAGGATCTGTGGAAATGCGATCTAAGTTAAAAGGATTTTAAACCAAAGCGATGACCAAAATGAAATGCAAGGGAAAACACATACCGTTGGTTTGTGTTAAATGTTGATAAATGAATGTTTGAATAAAATCCAAGTTAAAGGGAACTTATTGTAAAGAAAGGAGTAAGCAGATTTTGATCCAAGATAAAGTATACTATAAGAATGCTCGTAAATGGAAATAGATTATTTGACGAACGACTTTTGTTATAAAGCCAAGTAATATAAATGAAATAAGATTTAAAGTTAAAAGTGGGGTTTGTGGACTTTACTTAATCAAATGAATTAAGTAAAAATATTTTATTAGAAGTGGATTTCAAATGAAAGGAGTGGGTTATTAAGTTTTCGATAAATTCAAACCAAAGTCAAATAAGAGTGTATAAAGGGGTTTGTAATCCAAGTATGCAAACGGGCTTTGGAAATGGAACTGGTAAGTAAATATAAAAATTTAAAAAGGATTTTCCTAAATTTATTAATTAAGTAAAAGAGCACTCAATCGAAGCGAAATGAATAAAGGAGATGCTAAATAGGTTATTAGAAGTTAAAGTGATGGTTTGTAATCGAAATTCAAGTAGAAGTGATTAGATGACAATAAGTGGTCGAAAGAGCGATAAGAGTTTTATAAAAGGGATTATAACTCAAGTTTTCAAAACAAGATTTGTAAATGGGAATTGATTATGGGGCGTGGGTTTTTCATATAAAACCAAAGGTATAAGTGAAATAATATTCCACGTTTAAAAGTGGCATTTATTCAAGAATTACTTAATTAAGGGAATTAAGTAAAAAGAGATTATTAAATGATGATTTCAGATATGAGAAATGGTTTATAAAACCAGATTCGAAATCAAGATGGTAGACGAGATTTGAATATCGATGGTTAAGTGACGAACTGATATTATTCTGAGATAAGGACGTTGTCGATCAAGGTCTGAGAGGTAAATAGAATACCCCAACTTGAACGGCTTCGTTATTATCGAAGAATTGTATTGGTTTGAAACGAGTGAAAGGTGTTGTGATTGACGTGATGTCCCATACGTGGAGTATTGAAAATGAAGGCGAGATTTTGGAAATATGAATATAAATAAGAATATTGATTTCAAATTATATTGAATATTTGTTTATTCAATTAGAGTTGATCGAATATAGTATTTGAAATAGAGTTAATCAAACATGGTTTTCAGGCAGAGTTGCCATTGCGTACGACTGCTAGCGTAATTCGCAGGGCTGTAGATAGCCTACGGCGGTCGGATGTTTCCTGAGGGAATCAGGCGTAACCATTGTGATCGCTGCGACCTAGAGTCAAGCGAATGGAGTTAAGTTGAGTATTAATTAATCGGTAGGAGTAATCAAGTCAAGATAGTCAAGTTAGAGTTAAGTCGTATATTAGAGTTGATTAACGATTTTGTTAAATATATTTTTAAGAGGCCAAGTCATGCCACGTACTGAATCAGTGAAATCATTTCATTGACACCTTGTTATTTGATAGTTAAAACACCGACTATCAAACCAGACCAATACGATTGTTGGCACGGAAAGACTGGGATCGAATTTATATTCGAAAACCATTCCGTCCAACAAATACGTGAAGACGTCATTTGAAGACGGAGCAAGTGAAGACCGTGGATCTTCATAAGCGGAAGGACTACTGGTCCAATCCCTCTGGCTTGCAACCAGAGTTATTTGGTTTTTGATTCTGTCGTGGTTGAAATCCACGGGTTGCAAGGACTACTCGCTACTGATCCTTGGGGTGATTCCTATATTGGATGCAGTAGGAGAGTGCCTTCGGTTCATCCTGTTCCTGGATGACTTGTATGGACGAGTGTCTGACAGAGTATTTCCAAAGGGGTGACGTATATTGATTTTATACAAACATATCTCTGTTGGTGGCGGAGAAGGCTGTACACCTTCTTTGGCTTAACGCTTAGAGTAGTTTTGTGGAAACCAACATTCAGTGATGTCTGGCGGATCTGACGATGTGACATTCAAAGTGAATGGTGGCCAGATGTTCGAAGAGATGAATTCTAGCATCAAGCCTCATCAACCCGGAAATGACAAAAATCGGGCAGGCAGCATGGCTATGTGGGTCGCTCCTATTAGGGTGTATAATCACCTATCTAGAGAAATTCCTTTTTCTTCTTTAATCTATATTCGATGCTGTCCCTTTATGGGAGACGGTGGTTTGAGCCCAACCGTCGGTGGTATACATTCGATACACCCAAGCGAAATGAGTGGTCGGTCATGTGAGGGTCGGGTTGCAAGAAGTTCTTGTTGAACCCAGTGTATTCGCCTCTAGAGATACACGTGCGGAAGGTGGTCCCATACCTTGTCAAGTTGGAAACCAATATCCAATAAGCGCCTGCGGTTTTGATTGTATACTATATATGGGGAGCGTGAGATGCAAGCGTTCCTCTAGATTGATATTTATTTGTATTAGACATTATGATAATATCAGATCAAGTTATGATTTTCAAAAATGGTTTGGGTTATAGTAAGGTAAAAACCGTCCGTGTTTATGTGTGGGCTGGTCTTACTATTATCCTTTTGTTTCATAAAGGATTTTCAAAGTTAAACAAGTGTGTGTTATGTGAATTTATCACTGATAGTATTCCAGACTAACCCGGTGTATTTTGTTTTAAATCAAATGTGCTCGGGTCAGAGAGAGTATGTTCCAGGTTAGGTTTCGCTTGGAGTTTCAGGTGCTAGTAGCAGGTGGTTTCACCGCTAGTATATAAAGCTATTATTCTGCTGTGATTGATATATGCTGTACTCTGATGATTGGTATGTATATACAGTTTTTGTATAAAGGATTTGTGATATTATATTTTATTCGTTCCGCTGTGAGATTCAGACGTGTTCTTCTTCTTTCTTCTATTCTAATACTTCTTTCTTTTTATTCTCACCCTCTAAATTCTTTCTCATGACAATCTGGGGGTTCGATACTTGGGTTTTTGGCAAGCGATACGGGTTTATGTATTGTTGTCGAGAACTCGAGCGTCGACTTTTCCCCCGGGTCGTTACATTTGTTCATTTTATTCACATACGAAATGTGAATAAAATCTGTCGCTAAATTTGTTCATTTTATTCACATAAGAAATGTAAATAAAATCTATCGCTAAATTTGTTCATTTTATTCACATAAGAAATGTAAATAAAATCTATTGCTAAATTTATTCATTTTATTCACATGCGAAATGTAAATAAAATCTATCGCTAAATTTGTCCATTTTATTCACATACGAAATGTAAATAAAATCAATCGCTAAATTTGTTCATTTTATTCACATAAGAAATGTAAATAAAATTGTGTCATCTAATTTGTTCTTTTATTCACAAAGGAGTGTAAATAAAATATTATCTCAAATTTTGTTCTTTTTTTACAAAGGGAATGTAAATAAAATTTCATCTCTCTACAATCAAAATTCTTATTTACCACTAAATTGTAAATAAAAAGGAATATACTTTTTCTATGTCATGTTTCCTATAATCATAATTTTATTTATAACTAAATTATAAATAAAAGGAGTATTCTTTCCTATGTTTTTAATCCAAAATATAATGGTTTCAAATCGACATCTATGTAAATAAACCAATATACGATTTCAGATCTGAATTAGTCGCAACTAGAAATGTTACAAAACAAGATTTCTTCAACGATCTATTTTTCTATGACATCTCAATACATCTCAATAACAATACCATCATCACAACATCGCAGATCAAAAATAATAACATACTTATAATCATTTCACAAGAGAGAAAAATGATTAATTATGTCAATCAGAATTCTCACCTTGATTGAAGAAGATTTAAAAATCCAAACGAATTCAAAAATTGTCCCAATCAGTTTCAACAAGTTCTGTTCGACGTTAGGGTCCAACCTGATATGAAATTATCTGATTTCGAGTTCGTATGGGTGAGATACGGTTTAACTAGTGTTCATACTAATTTTTAAAATAAATTATTAAAGAAATAAAGAGGAATATACCCTCTTCTTCCACTTTCAGACTAAGGCCATTGGGTTTCAACTCTAGTTCGAGACTAGGGCTCAGCTTTTCACTCGACACATGGGACTAGAGGTTGATCGGAAGGTTGCACCTTGACCGGCTAGGGGAGGCGCACGCACGGTGCTGAGGGGGCCCCACTCGATCAAGCGTATAGGTGGTGGCAGCGGTGTCTTTGAAATAGGTTTTAGGGCCTGGTTCTCGTCGTTTGAGAGCCCTGAAGATGATCCACTCATATGGAAGTGTAGAGGAGGATGATCTCTTTGATATGGTGTAAAGGTTGGAGTTTAATTTGTTGTAGATGAAGAGATATTGAGGGAGGAAGTTGGTAGAATTTCGGCCATGGGTTAAAGGGGTGGCGGCTGTAGATGATGACGGTGAATAGTATTGGTTTTAGGGTTTTATTTTCTTCCATTATTTATATTGTTTAAATGAAGTTTTATAAAAAAATCCATAACTTCTTAACTGTTCCATTTCCAGTCCAGTAAAAAGTGTCCCTAGCCAATAGCCCATATTCCGGATCCAACGGGCTAGGTTCCTTCAGCCCAAACGGCTGTCTGTGGCCTGAATTATTTAATTTAAATATTAAATCCTTTATTAAATTAATTCGTTTTCATAAATAAATTCACCGAGGCCACATACGGACTCAGAAAAATCCAAAAAAATATATATTTGGCTTTGTTATGACGATACGGTCCTAACAAAATTAATTTCGTCGAATTCTGAGACCGTCTGAAAAATGGCTATTTTTCAGTCGATTAAATTTGACTGAATTGATCAAAACAAAGTTTCTTTCGCCATGCTCAAATATTAATTCAGAAAATTCTAAAAATTGAAACCTAGCAATAATTTTACATTCCGGTCCCAACAAAAGTAGTTTCGTCGAAAACAGAGATCGTTTGAAAATTGACTATTTTCACTGGCTTTTATATTATTTAAAAATGATTTTTTTTATTTCTGGCACATTTTTCAACCAAATTATTTAAAATAAAAATTTTAAATTGGTTCGAATTTTCCGGGTCGTTACAATCTCCCCCACTCAAGAACTTTTCGTCCCCGAAAAGGAAACAAAGTAAAGTAGGAAACAAGACAGAAAATGTAAATTATTGTAAATGTACCTTAACACAAGAGTTACTCAAAGATGTCCACTCTGCACTTGGGGTAAGCCTTTTTGATGCTATCCTCTGTCTCCCTAGTACAGTCTCTAGGATCCCTGCTCTACTGTACCTTGACTAGATGTATCCTCTTGTTTCTTAAGACTCGGGTTTCTTTGCCAACGATTTTCACCGGCTCCCTCTTTACTGTTAAGCTCGGCATAATCTCTAATTCTTGTTGTGCTGCTTCCTCCAATACTAAGTCTGGGTCATAAAAATGTTTGCGGAGTTGAGGCACATGAAATACATCATGCACCCCAGGCAACTAGTCAGGCAGCTGCACTCTATAAGCGAGAGTACCAATCCTTTCGAGAATAGGAAATGGACCAATGAATTTCAGTGCCAACTTTCCAGTCTTCCCAAAATGAACTACGCCTCTCAATGGAGAAACCTTCAAGTAAACATAGTCGCCAACAGAGAATTCTAAATCTCTTCTTCGCTGGTCTGCATAGCTTTTCTGTCGGCTCTGAGCAGTCAATAGGCGCTTCTTAATCAAATCAACCTTATCCGATGCTTCACGAATCATGTCGAGACCCAAGACTAATCGATTGCCTATCTCTACCCAACATGCCGGAGATCGGCATGGTCTGCCATATAATAGTTCAAACGGTGACATTTTCAAGCTTGCTTGGTAGCTGTTGTTATAAGAGAACTCAACCAAGTGCAAGTGATCTTCCCATGAACCGCCATAATCAAGAATGCAAGCTCGCGACAAGTCTTCCAAAATACGGTTCACCCTCTAAGTCTGGCCATCTGTCTGAGGGTGATAAGCAGTGCTCAGATTCAACTTGGTCCCAAGCTCCTCTTGGAAAGCTTCCCAGAATTTGCTAGTAAATATTGGATCCCGATCACTAACAATGCTTTTGGGAACCCCATGCAGTCTGACTATCTCTTTAAAATAAAGTTGCGCCAAACTTCGAGCTGTCCTATTAGAACTGATAGGGATGAAATGGGCAGACTTTGTTAAGTAGTCTACAATCACCCATATGCTATCATTCCCTTTTCTGCTTCGGGGCAAGCCATCAATAAAGTCCATAGAAATTTCCTCCCACTTCCAACCGGGAACTCCTAGCGGATGCAACAAACCCGCCAGCTTCTGTTGATCATTTTTAACTTGCTGACAAGTGGGATATCTAGCAACGTAAATAGAAATATCTCTCTTCATCGCCTTCCACCAAAAGGTGCGCTTAAGATCATGGTACATCTTGCTTACACCTGGATGGATGCTGAGTTTAGATTTATGGCACTTATCCATAACTTCTCTTTTTAGATCAGTAATGTCTGGCACACAAATTCGCCCTTGAAATCTAAGGGTCCCTTTACTGTCAATTTGGAAGTTTGAGGCTTTACCCTTTCGAACTCGCTCACTAAACATCTGGATAAATTTATCATTCTTCTGAAGAGCAGAAATTTTATCAATCAAAGTAGGAGTGATAATGAGATTGGCGAGGATAAGATTGACGTTGTCCGCATTCTTTCTACTGAGCGCATCGGCTACAACATTGGCTTTCCCTGGAGTATATAAGATATCTTGGTCATAGGCTGCAAGAAATTCAACCCAACGTTGCTGCCTCATATTCAAATCTCTTTGGGTAAATAGATGCTTCAAGGATTTGTGATCCGTGTATATTTCGAAATTCTCACCCAAGAGATAGTGCCTCCATACCTTTAAAGAAAATACAATGGCCATTAGCTCAAGATCATGAGCGGCGTAATTCTTCTCATGCGGTTTCAATTGGCGGCTAGCATATGCGACTACTTTGTCTCTTCGCATCAGCACCGCACCAATACCTTAAATAAATAAGGGATAACATGTTAAAAGGAGATTTGACATTAAAAGAAAATGTTAATTCTAACATGTTGATTTTAAAAAAAACAACCTTATTTAGAAGCATCAGTCCATAATTTCAAATCCTGATTGCAAATTTATAATGGTCAACACAGGAGCATTGGTTAACCTACTTTTAAGATTTTGGAAAGCTGCCTCACATTCGGGTGTCCAAATGAACTTTTTGCGCTTCTTGGTCAGGTTTGTCAATGGATAAGCTATCCTCAAAATTTTTTTGACAAATTTCTGATAATAGCCAGCCAGTCCTAAGAAACCTTTGACTTCTGTGGGAGTTCTAGGCGGCTTCCATTCTTGGATGGCTGGGACCTTTCCTGGATCTACTGAAATGTCTTCCTTTGATACCACATGGCCGAGGAATTTCACCTCTTCTTGCCAGAATATGCATTTGGAGAATTTGGCTTTCAGCACATTTCTTCGCAAAATCTCCAAGACTTCTCTCAGATTTTGTTCGTGCTCAGTAGTGGATTTAGAAAAGATGAGGATGTCATTGATGAACACCAACACGAATTTATTTAAAACATCTCTGAATACCCTATTCATCAAATGAACAAAGTATGCTGGGGCATTACATAGACCGAAAGGCATTACTAGCCATTCATAAATTATATCCGGTCCTCTGAAAGTAGTTAAAGGCACACACTTTTCTGCTATGCGAAGTTGATAGAATCCTGTGGCCAGGTCCATCCAAGAAAATACTCGTGCTCCATGCAATCGGTCTAGCAGATCATCAATTCGTGGCAGTGGATATTTGTTTTTCAGAGTTTTCTTATTGAGGTCGCGGTAGTTCAAACATAGTTTGAGGGTACCGTCTGACTTTAGGACAAATACCACTGATGCGCCCCATTCTGAGAAGCTAGGTCTGATCAGACCCTTCCAGAAAAGTTGCTTGGTTTGATTTCTCATCTCCTCTTTTTCTTTTGGCGACATTCTCCGAATAGGATGTACGACATGCCTTGCATTCGGAGATAAGTCAATTCTGATGTTGATTTCTCTACGCGGAGGTAAACCTTCAACTTGCTTGAATACATCATCATAATCTTTGACTATAGGGATATCCTCAATAGAAGTAGGGGTAACTTCTAGAGAAGACCAGAATTCTTTTTTGTCGGTGGCTGAGCCGTGGCATGGGATAGTAATATTTCCAAGCTTAGTTTTAACTTTGATGATTCTCTCCACACATATTAACTCATCCTCATACTTTGTTAGCCAATCGATCCCCAGTATAATATCATAACCAGAGAAATTCATGACAATCAAATTAAAGGGAAACCGGTAACATGAATAAGAAATAGGCACTCTACAAAAATGGTTAAGAATAAGAGAACCTCCTACCGGGCTATGAGCTCTAACCAACTCCATAAGTTTCTTTGGTTTTAGTTTTAACTTTTTAATTGCATCATTAGAGATAAAATTTCGTGCTGCACCCGTGTCAAATAAAGCAGTAATAGGAATGTCTTTAATATTAAGAGTACCTCCTAGGACATCGGGTTTACCTGGCCCTTCAGTAGAAGCTGGTGCATCCGCTCCCTTGTAAACATGCGTCGCTTGAGAATTCTTCAGTAATGGGCAATTTGTCTTGATGTGCCTCTTCTGATGGCAATTGTAGCATTCCTTGTCGTTGTGATAATTCTGGCCACGATTCTGAGTACTCTGGCTACGATTCTGGCAAGGTCATGATTCGTTCCTCTTGACCCTTTTAGGAGCTTTTCACTTGGATTCAAAATGCCCAGTCTTGCCGCAATTAAAGCATGTCAACTTGCTCTTATCCCTCTTCTTCCCTTGGGGCTTAACATCAGGAGAATTGCTTGCCTCCGATTTCTTGTCCGCCTGCTCCTTCTTGTTGTTATTCTGATTTTTCACTCTATCTTGCTGTCCAAACTCGTCATTCTCCTCGTAATGGCAAGCCATCTCTATTACTTCATTGAATGGGAGCTTGATATGAGCGGTAACTCTGTTCAAATATTTCTTTGAAAGGCCCTTGATGAATCTTTTATTCTTCTCGACTGGATCTTGGATCAATTCAGGAGCATAATGTGAGAGCTCATCAAACTTTCTCACATAATCAGAAACAGACATACTCCCTTGGTAAGTTGACGAACTGCTCGCGAAGGCGATCTCTTGCTTGTGGAGGAACATACTTGTCATTGAAGAGTTCTTTAAATTTGGCCTAAGACATGTTATTCACATCATTGCAAATCTTGACCATATCCCACCAATATCCCGCTAAGTCTTTCAATTGCCATACTGCCAGAAAACGCTTGCGCTGATCCTCTAATTCTAAGCCTTCCAAGATTGATCGACGCTAGTAAAGCGCGATATTTGTAATAAAATTCTGCAAGCGCACAGGTGTGTAGCATACAGGTCGAACACAGGGAGGTAAATTAAAATTAAATTATTTATCTAATCTCTTGGGCGAGTTAGATGATTTTCGAGGTTGGTTTTTGAAGACAATAAAAATTGAAACTGTGATCCGATTTAGAACAAATCTAATTGAACCGACGATCAAATCACAACTATCAATTGGAAATTAAAATGCAAAACAGAAATAAAATGCAGAAAGTAAAATTACAGGTAAAGAAGAACAACAAAAAATAAATTAGGATTGTCGTTGAAACTAATCAAACAACTAATCACTAACAAAAAATGTAAAATACAATTGGTGTTCTTCCAAAACTAATTGTGAAGACAACACCGATTGCTAAGAAAAAGAAAAATGCAGAAATAATAAAAAGAAGAAGAACTGTTATTAATGGAGAAGAGAATATATAATAGGATAGGATAAGATATTTGTTACAATGGGTATACATGTGCTTTTATAGGTGAAATTGGCCAAACGCTAATCAGATTCGTTTGAATATATGAGCCTCTTTTCCAAGAATTATTATCATATCACATGCCTTTCTTGACTAAGCTTGTTTGGAAATAGTCTCTAAGAATATCTGCGCATATCATGGTGAATACCTTCCATATCTTCCAAATCTTCCATGTGGCTAATTGATTGACAAAAGATTTGCATGTGATTAATTCTTCCAAACATGGACTCATGTTAGACTCCAAAAGCATATAAGAAAAATCTTCCATATCTTCCATGTGGCTAATGTGAACACAAACATCTTCCAATGACATCTTTTGAGATCTTTTCTACCATTTTTCTTCTAATGTGACCAATGTGAACACATCTAGTCTCCAATGAAAGCTCTTATGCAATTCTTCAAGTAAATGGCATTTATTCTTCACTTTTAAGGACGATGAGGTCTGGTCAACATATCTATAAAAACAACAAGAAAATACCCAGCGTAACATTTATTTATATACAAAAAGATAAAATATAGGTGCATAAATTAACATATTTCTATGCTGATCAAATACCCCCACACTTATCTTTTACTCGTCCTCGAGTAAAACAAAAAAATGAAAAACTAACTAGATAGGTCACACTTTCGTAGGAAACACGATTGCATTGAGCGTATGCAACAAGCCGTTAAACCTCTAGGTGTCCCTAGTAGGGCGAGTAGTGTCTCGTGAGGGTTTTCAGCGGATACTACCCACAAAATCCAAATGCAGTATGCTATTGTTCTAATGTAACTACATGAATGCAGAGGACTTATGCAATTGAAAACAAAAAATGAAAACAAGATTTGTTTCTGAAGTGGTACAACAAATTAAGTTAACAGTTTCTAATCAGTTGATTGTACTTTAAATACCTCAACTTGTCACAAAATTTCAATATAAATCAAGTTTTCAAATGTTAAATTCCAGTTTGGCCAGTTAGTTCGGTCGATAACATAGTGCAGCCATGAAATAAATTCTTAGTTTGCTTGGCACAGCTTGTAAAGTGGTATTATTATTTTCTCATGTATGGCTAGTCAAATCAATAAGGTCAAGAAGTATTTGGGCATCATCGCTTATTCTTTATTCTATAAAATTTTAAAATTTATAATTAAGTACATACACCTAACATAGAAGACCAAGGTTTACCACCCACGCACTGCCTCGCGGATTAACGAAGAGTGGGTAAAGAGCTTGGCGGATTGTGCAGGCCGACTTTGACTTTGTCAACAACGGTGCCAAAAACTTGATCGACGCTAGTAAAGCGCGATATTTATAATAAAATTCTACAAGCGCACATGTGTATAGCATACAAGTCGAACATAGGGAGGTAAATTAAAATTAAATTATTTATCTAATCTCTTGGGCGAGTTAGACGATTTTCGAGGTTGGTTTTTGAAGACAATAAAAATTGAAACTGCGATCCGATTCAGAACAAATCTAATTGAACCGACGATCAAATCAAAACTATCAATTGGAAATTAAAATGCAAAACAGAAATAAAATGCAGAAAGTAAAATTGCAGTTAAAGAAGAACAACAAAAAATAAATTAGGATTGTCGCTGAAACTAATCAAACAACTAATCACTAACAAAAAATGTAAAATACAATTGGTGTTCTTCCAAAACTAATTGTGAAGACAACACCGATTGCTAAGAAAAAGAAAAATGCAGAAATAATAAAAAGAAGAAGAACTGTTATTAATGGAGAAGAGAATATAGAATAGGATAGGATAGGATATTTGTTACAATGGGTATACATGTGCTTTTATAGGTGAAATTGGCCAAACGCTAATCAGATTTGTATGAATATATGGGCCTCTTTTCCAAGAATTATTATCATATCACATGCCTTTCTTGACTAAGCTTGTTTGGAAATAGTCTCTAGGAATATCTGCGCATATCATGGTGAATACCTTCAATATCTTCCATGTGGCTAATTGATTGACAAAAGATTTGCATGTGATTAATTCTTCCAAACATGGACTCATGTTAGACTCCAAAAGCATATAAGAAAAATCTTCCATATCTTCCATGTAGCTAATGTGAACACAAACATCTTCCAATGACATCTTTTGGGATCTTTTCTACCATTCTTCTTCTAATGTGACCAATGTGAACACATCTAGTCTCCAATGAAAGCTCTTATGCAATTCTTCAAGTAAATGGCATTTATTCTTCACTTTTAAGGATGATGAGGTCTGGTCAACATATCTATAAAAACAACAAGAAAATACCCATCGTAACATTTATTTATATACAAAAAAGATAAAATATAGGTGCATAAATTAACATATTTCTATGCTGATCAAAGATCTTCTCATAGTCCTTTAGCCATGACTCTGCTTCAACTGTAGATTCTCGCCCAGTGAAAGGTACACCTCGTAGATTTCTGAATTTCTTTGACATTCTCTCCAAGTCGAAGGGCTGTGCGGGTGGAGGTGCTACTACTACGGGGTCGGGCTGCTCACGAATGGTCTCATTTCTAGCTGGCCCTCTGCCTCCTGCTCTGCCTCCACCTCGAGCTCCACCTCTAGTTTAAGTGTCCATTTTCAATTAGTCTGTTCCATCAAGGAAAGAGTCAGACCAACAGAAATGATTTTTTTTAAGAAAAGATAAGGTAAGGACAAGATGAAAAGATGATGATGTAATGACTAATAAATATGTGCTATTCTGCTGTGCTCATTCTAGGACATTACTAGTCCTATCTCTAATAAGCTACTCGCCTTAGAATATTGTGGATTTTATCTAGACGAATTGTTCTAAATATGTTATACTCCGAAGCTAAGGTTAACCTTAAGCTCTGATACAACTGTGATGAGCCCAAACTTCTGTGGTGCGAAAGTAAGGATAATCATTTGGAATACAACATATTTACAACAATAGATCTAAGATAATATCATAACACATTATTATTGCAGCGGAAAGATAAAAGTCATAAACATCACATCAACTGAACCACAGAGTACGCAGTTTACAGGATACAACTTAGCAAAGTAAAAGTATGAATCAAAGGAAATAAGTCCCAACTCCAAACGTACATCAATATACAAGATGGAATAAAGTCTCTAAAGCAGAAAAAAAAGAAAAAAAGGAGTTCTTCGTCTTCTTCTTCCAAGCAATCTTCAATCCAGAAAATGTCTCCCTAAAAACCTGTTACTTGACTGCCCGTGTTAAGAGAGGGCACCCGAGTTTACAAAGTGAAACAAACATCGAGTCAGTCGTGGGACTGGTAAGAGAAATCTTTCTATACTAACTAACAATATGGCGAATCACAGGACCACGCCTCTAACACGGAACGGGCTTACTCCATTGGATTGCCGGTGCATAATTAAATAAATTTTGATACAAAATAACGTAATGTCTTTTGAAAAATGAAATCATTATAAGACTCAACCATCACACAATGCAACGCAAACCGGAGGATAGAGTTTTACCTTATAATGATCAAATATGATTAATATGTGTAAAATAATGTTTTTATATTATTATTAGTGTCTAAGCAGTTTAAAAATATTTCAAAGTAAATGTGTCAATCCTAGATGGCATAGTACCCCATCCTATTATGTCGCCATATATAAGTTCACAATCAAGACCGTAATGTCGTATTGGAAATTGGTTTTCCATCACGAAATTGAGGCTAGGGATCGTCCTCTCCGATTCGAGACACTCTAGCAAATGCCTCAGGATCCCCCGCAGTGCACCCTTGGATCTTCAGGGCCGGTCCCCACCTAACGGCAGTGGATTAGTTATGCCTGAACACATGCTTCCCAGTTCCTTTAAACCTCCGTATGGCCACTAACAACCTATAAATCCGAGGTACCTCATAATTCATCATCCACATAAGTAAAAATGTCTGGGCTGGTAGGTCACTGACACCACTCTAGCTAGAAAGAAACGTGTGCACTCCCTGCAGTCCTTATCTCGTTTTTGACTCATACCGGGGTGTGAGGCTCGCGAAATCACGCTATACAAAAAGCTACGACTAAACAGGCTATGCTTTAATCATCAATCACAAGGCCTTCTTTTCAACAAAAGCCTTATTATTTGCATCTTGGCGTGTTACATTGACCATTCACGCCATGCTACCGACAACTATTGATATATACCAGGGTGTTAAGTAGAGAATAAATTCTCCACCACCAAATACATTAATAGAAATTGATTTAATTACATGAAATGAATTCCATCGTCAGAGACGCATCCATTTACAAGTCCGTTCTAGGTCTGAACAAAACTGGAGACACCTGAGAGGTTCTCGCTTATCCGGGCAATCAACACATATGTCCGGACAACTACTGCTTCTACCCCTTCCTAGGAGCAAGTCAGTGTTATCGCATCTACCATGATGATAAAATGTCACTGTTATGTCACCATTCTTATTTATATCTAAATTAGAAATAAAATTCACTCTTTAAAACTCATGTTTTTATTCACATATAAAATGTGAATAAAACACTTTGTTTAATTTCATGGTTTTATTCATAACTAAAATGTGAATAAAAATATATTTTCCAATGTCATACTTTTATTCATAACTGAATTACAAATAAAATGTACTTTATAAATTCTTGTTTTTATTTGCAACTAGTTTGCAAATAAGAATTCACTTTTTAAAACGGTATTTTTATTTACATATGAAATGCAAATAAAAATGTACTTTTTATTTTCATATTTTTATTCACATCTAAAATATAAATAAAAATATACTATACATATTCACGCCTTTTGTTTGCAACTAATTTGCAAATAAAAAGTGTAATTCATTACGATATATAAATGTAAATAAAATATTCTTTTTACCTTTTTCTTATTTACAATAATTTTAAATAAGTGTCTTCTTTCTTCCTTTCCATGTTTATGTACACTAAATGTAAACAAATACAATCTTTTTCCTTTTTATATTTATTTACACAAAATGTAAATGAATGTGATCTTTTCTATACAAATTTATTTACTCTAAATGTAAATGAAGTTTCCTTTACTTTTACCTTATTTATTTACACTAAATGTAAATAATTGTTTACTTTTACCTTTATCCTATTTATTTACACTACATGTAAATAAATGTTTACTTTTCTGTTTACATATTTATTTACATTACATGTAAATAAATGTTTACTTTTTCCATATATATTTATTTACCCTAAATGTAAATAAAGTTTCCTTTACTATTATCTTATTTATTTACACTAAATGTAAATAAATGTTAATTTTTTCTATATTTATTTATTTACCCTAAATGAAATTAAAGTTTCCTTTACTTTTATCTTATTTATTTACACTAAATGTAAATAAATGTTTACTTTATCTACATATATTTATTCACCCTAAATGTAATTAAAGTTTTCTTTTTCTATACAGAGAATATAAGCATAATGTTATTGCAAAATTTAATCCCTTTATTCACATAGGAAACGTAGATAAAATTCCATCGCTAAATTTGATCATTTTATTCACATAAGAAATGTTAATAAAATCTATCGCTAAATTTGATCATTTTATTCACATATGAAATGTAAATAAATTCTATCGCTAAATTTGTTCATTTTATTCACATAAGAAATGTAAATAAAATCCATTGTTAAATTTGTTTATTTTATTCACAAAAGAAATGTAAATAAAATCTATCGCTAAATTTGTTCATTTTATTCACATAAGAAATTTAAATAAAATCTAACGCTAAATTTGTTCATTTTATTCACATAGGAAATTTAAATAAAATCTATTGCTAAATTTGTTCATTTTATTCACATAAGAAATGTAAATAAAATCTATCGCTAAATTTGTTCTTTTTATTCACATAAGAAATGTAAATAAAATCTATCGCTAAATTTGTTCTTTTTATTCACATACGAAATGTAAATAAAATCTATCGCTAAATTTGTTCATATTATTCACATACGAAATGTAAATAAAATCTATCGCTTAATTTGTTCATTTTATTCACATACGAAATGTAAATAAAATCTATCGCTGAATTTGTTCATTTTATTCACATAAGAAATGTAAATAAAATCTATCGCTGAATTTGTTCATTTTATTCACATAAGAAATGTTAATAAAATCTATCGCTAAATTTGTTCATTTTATTCACATAAGAAATGTAAATAAAATCTATCGCTAAATTTGTTCATCTTATTCACATAAGAAATGTAAATAAAATCTATCGCTAAATTTGTTCATTTTATTCACATACGAAAAGTAAATAAAATCTATCGCTAAATTTGTTCATTTTATTCACATATGAAATGTAAACAAAATCTATCGCCTAAATTTGTTCATTTTATTCACATAAGAAATGTCAATAAAATCTTTCGCTAAATTTGTTCATTTTATTCACATATGAAATGTAAATAAAATCTATCACTAAATTTGTTCATTTTATTCACATAAGAAATGTAAATAAAATCTATCGCTAAATTTGTTCATTTTATTCAAATAAGAAATGTAAATAAAATCTATCGCTAAATTTGTTCATTTTATTCACATAAGAAATGTAAATAAAATCTATCGCTAAATTTGTTCATTTTATTCACATAAGAAATGTAAATAAAATCTATCGCTAAATTTGTTCATTTTATTCACATACGAAACGTAAATAAAATCTATCGCTAAATTTGTTCATTTTATTCACATAAGAAATGTAAATAAAATCTATCGCTAAATTTGTTCATTTTATTCACATA
The DNA here is from genome assembly GCA_030737875.1 of Allium sativum. NCBI lineage: Eukaryota > Viridiplantae > Streptophyta > Magnoliopsida > Asparagales > Amaryllidaceae > Allium > Allium sativum. The sequence continues at coordinate 487,392,160 of CM060926.1, read as the reverse complement.
CGAAATGTAAATAAAATCTGTCGCTAAATTTGTTCATTTTATTCACATACGAAATGTAAATAAAATCTGTCGCTAAATTTGTTCATTCACATAAGAAATGTAAATAAAATCTATCGCTAAATTTGTTCATTTTATTCACATATGAAATGTAAATAAAACCTATCGCTAAATTTGTTATTTTATTCACATACGAAATGTAAATAAAATCTATCGCTAAATTTGTTCATTTTATTCATATAAGAAATGTAAATAAAATCTATCCCTAAATTTGTTCATTTTATCACATAAGAAATGTAAATAAAATCTATCGCTAAATTTGTTCATTTTATTCACATACGAAATGTAAATAAAATCTATCACTAAATTTGTTCATTTTATTCACATACGAAATGTAAATAAAATCTATCGCTAAATTTGTTCATTTTATTCACAAAGGAAATGTAAATAAAATCTATCACTAAATTTGTTCATTTTATTCACATAAGAAATGTAAATAAAATCTATCGCTAAATTTGTTCATTTTATTCACATAAGAAATGTAAATAAAATTGTGTCATCAAATTTGTTCTTTTATTCACCAAGGAATGTAAATAAAATATTGTCTCAAATCTTGTTCTTTTTTTACAAAGGGAATGTAAATAAAATTTCATCTCTCTACAATCAAAATTCGTATTTTCCACTAAATTGTAAATAAAAATGAATATACTTTTTCTATATCATGTTTCCTATAATAATAATTTTATTTATAACTAAATTATAAATAAAAGGAATATTCTTTCCTATGTTTTTAATCCAAAATATAATGGTTTCAAATCGACATCTATGTAAATAAACCAATATACGATTTCAGGTCTGAATTAATCACAACTAGAAATGTAACAAAACAAGATTTCTTCGATGATCTATTTTCCTATGACATCTCAATACATCTCAATAACAATACCATCATCACAACATCGCAGATCAGAAATAATAACATACTTATCATGATTTCAGAAGAGAGAAAAATAATTAATTTATAATTAATTATGTAAATCAGAATTCTCACGTTGATTGAAGCAGATTTAAAAATCCAAACGAATTCAGAAATTGTCCCAATCAGTTTCAATAAGTTCTGTTCGACATTAGGGTCCAATTGGATCTGAAATTATCTGATTTTGAGTTCGTATGGGTGAGATACGATTTAATTAGTGTTCATACTAATTTTTTAAAAAAATTATTAAAGAAATAAAGAGGAATATACCCTCTTCTTCCACTTTCAGACTAAGGCCATTGGTTTTCAACTCTAGTTCGAGACTAGGGCTCAGCTTTTCACTCGACACATGGGACTAGAGGTTGATCGGAAGGCGGCACCTTGACCGGCTAGGGGAGGCGCACGCACGGTGCAGAGGGGGGCCCACTCGATCAAGCATATATGGGGTGGCGGCGGTGTCTTTGCCGTAGGTTTTAGGGCCTGGTTCTCGTCGTTCGAGAGCCCTGAAGATGATCCACTCATATGGAAGTGTAGAGGAGGAGGATCTCTTCGATATGGTGTAATGGTCGGAGTTTAATTTGCTGTAGATGAAGAGATATTGAGGAAGGAAGTTGGTCGAATTTCGGCCATGGGTTAAAGGGGTGGCTGCTGTAGATGATGACAGTGAATAGTGGTTGGTTTTAGGGTTTTATTTTCTTTTATTTTTTATATAGTTTAAATGATTTTTTATAAAAAAATCCATAACTTCTTAACTGTTCCATTTCCAGTCTAGCAGAAGGTGTCCCTAGCCAATAGTCCATATTCCGGATCCAACGGGCCAGGTTCCGTCATCCCAAAAGGCTATCTGTAGCCTGAATTATATAATTTAAATATTAAATCCTTTATTAAATTAATTCGTTCGCATAAATAAATTCACCGAGGCCACATACAAACTCAGAAAAGTCCAAAAAAAAATATTTGGCTTTGTTATGACGATACGATCCTAACAAAATTAATTTCATCGAATTCTGAGACCGTCTGAAAAATGGCTATTTTTCAGTCGATTAAATTTGACTGAATTGAACAAAACACAGTCTCTTTCGCCATGCTCAAATATTAATTCAGAAAATTGAAACCTAGCAATAATTTGACATTCCGGTCCCAACAAAAGTTGTTTCGTCGAAAACAGAGGTTTTTTGAAAATTGACTATTTTCAATGGCTTTAGTATTATTTAAAAATGATTTTTTTTTTTAATTTCTGGCACATTTTTCAACCAAATTATTTAAAATAAATTTTTAAATTGGTTCGGATTTTCCGGGTCGTTACAACCACCGTATTCATTCTTGACACATCGTCGAATCAATTATTTAGACTGAGATAAACCCGGTCTTTCTGAATAACTCGCGTATATAATAAACAAGTGTTACACAAACACAACATATGCCTCATTCCAATTCAGAATATTCTTTTATTTAAATATTCTTACCCTTTGGGAAAGGTTCCCATTGATTTTATCAAAGATAAATTCTTTAAATTTATTCTTTAATCTTCTTTTGAATATCAATTCAAACCAAATTATGGTTTATCCAAACTAGTCGGGATTAGCAAACCTTACAGAAGTAATCATTTGTTAAATTTCCCAACCCCAACCCATTCATGCCATGAAGTAAATCTGGTCATAATTCATATCTAACACCACGGTGTTATCGGTAAATTCAATTACCATTTCATGTTCAAATCTAATTAAAGATTTAACTATCGCTTGGAGCAAAACTGGTGATACTCTATTCTCGATCATTTCAATCTAATTAAAGATTCATTAAAACTCCACTTGGTTTTAATCTTCCCAAAAATCAATATTAATGATTGTTTAACTTGGGAAATTATATCGTGTCTTTAAATGGGTTAAAGGACCAATGTCATTTAAAACACGGTTCACGATAAACCCAAAATCACATTCCATTAACAATGGAATCTTCATGGAAAACAAATCGATATATATAGTCGATATAAACTTCCATATCCGACTAACAATATAAATGGAATAATGGCAAAGCCTTTTAAATTCTATATATATTAGCAGTCCTCATCCACAGAAATTCACTTTGATTATTACCAAATCGAATTCCATTCCATTCCAATTTATTTTATTAAATTGGAAAACTTTACTTTGGAAAATCTCCTTTAAATCTTAACAGAAGATTTATAAATTCCAAATCACATTTCTCTGTAAATCGGGTTAAAGAATGAATGTCATTAAAACACAATTCACAACAAACCCAATTCACATTCCATTAATTATCGGGTTAAAGAACAAGTGTTATTTAAATCACCGTTGACGATAAACCCAAAATCAATTCCAATTCAATTCCAATTAAATATTATTTAATTGGTACACTTCATTAAATCTGAATAAAAAGATTTAATCTTTTTCCACAACTGGGCTTAGGAACGGTGTTAATGAAGACACCATTCACGACAAACCCAAATCCCATTTGATATTAAATACAAGGCTCTGAATAGAAATTGTATTGGCTTATATTCAATATCAAATTCTGAAACTAACAAATATCTTATTGGAAATAACGATATAAATATATCTTTCAAATTTCCATAACAATATCTGTATAATCACGAAATCTAACATCGAAATATTCCAAAGACAATTACGATTCAAATCCATTCCAATTCAATTATTGGAAATTCTGGTTACTTTTAAAACCCTTTCAATTCCAATTTATTTATTTCAAAAATAAATGGATAATAATTCTAGTTCGAAACTAGTTCATTTCGATAAAAATCTATTTTTATCTTTTCAAATTATGGAGTTTTTCATCCCAATTCTTTCCAAATCATTTCTTATGATTTTACACAAATTATTACTATTTTTAATAATTTTATCAAGGCCCGTACAGTCGATTTCCATAAACGGCCATCGAACTGCACTTACAACGACCTTTTCGAAATTTGATTTGGAAATAATTCCAAATCCGACCATTAGATTTCAAATCTCTAATATTCGTTAGAAAGCTCTTTTCGATACGAACCCAACGGTTCCGGTTTAAGGAGAATCTGACGGTCAGATCTCCCGTAATGTCCATTTGAAGTCAATGGTTGAAATTCGCGCTACAGCGCGGCGCGTTCTATTCTGGCCATTATATATATAATATAAATATATATTATATATTTGTTCGATTTCCTTTCAAAACATATTTTATAAATCGTTTTAATTTCGTTTTCTAAACGATTTCAACTTCCTATTCGTTTTCTAATCAAAATTGAATATTCCATATCATCGATATATATAATTTATAATATTTTCAAAACATTATATTTTGAAATAAATTCCTTTTCGATATTCATTATAAAAATGAATAAAATCGATATAATATCATTCACGTCAAAACGGCGTCAATCTAACCAAAATGGCTTTATATATTTCAATAACTTCGTTATTCTATTCAACAAATGAATATTTTCTTCAACACATGAATATATACTTTATTCAACACATGAATATATATTTTATTCAACACATGAATATTCTTTTATTCAACACATGAATATATATTTTATTCAACACATGAATATATATTTTATTCAACACATGAATATTCTTTTTATTCAACACATGAATATATATTTTATAATATTCTTTTTCTTCCAAATTGTAATGAGGCCTAATCAATTACCATATAATGTTAATTATATGGAACCCCTACAACACATGTATATAATAGCAACGATAAATAATCAACCATCATCTAGAGTGCACCACACAACTGCATAAGCATTAAATATAAATAATTAACGCTTACACAGTCTGTCAACCAATCGATCGACATACAACTAATTATTGGGATTAGTGTATGTCCAATATCTTCCCAATACCCATGTGGGGTTTCAAACAATCAAACACATGTTTTATTTGTGTAGTTGGGCGATGTGTAAAATTTATCGTCCCAATCAATATTAGTCGAATGTGTGTATATAAACAAATCGTCCGATTTGTTTATAAATATTTATTTTATTTACATGTTAAAAATTATATTTTTAACTATGAAATATTTTATTCCATTCCACATCACACAATCAACTTTCACAACACATCAATTAAACAACCAAGTCATCTGTGGTGTGTGGACAATGGATGTCGGGTGCTGCTAAGCACTGTCTGCATCCTAGTATATATTTCAACTAGAAAATAAATTAAAAGTGAGGAGTTCTCACCGAGAAGCTAAACCAAATGGCTAGACTCTTCATATGTAGAAAATTTCGCCGTGCTCACCTTTCGTCACTTTCGTCGCCAGTATTCGCTACATATATAAAAATCACATTTTTAATTCGCCACTTGTACATAGAAATCATATTTTTATTTCCACTTTAAATATATAAAAATCGAATTTTTATATTCTCTATCTTATAAAAATCATATTTTTATAATCTGTACTATATAAAAATCATATCTTTAATCTTCACTTATAATAAAAATCATATTTTTAATCTTCACATATAATAAAAATCATATTTTTAATCTTTACATATAATAAAAATCATATTTTTAATTTTCACATATAATAAAAATCGGGTATTTTTAAACACTAATCTATCTATTTACAAATCAGATATTTTTTAAACTATTTTAACAAAATAAACTAAAGTAAACGCTCACTACTTTCAATCGGAGGAGCTCGCTGTCGAGGGGGGTTTACTGCTCGCGGCAAACAGGAGAGAGGGGGGAGCTGACGCGAGGATGAGGGGTTGTGGCGGTCGCGGTTGTCTTGTGGGTGCTATGGCTAGTCGGATTCTTGGCGGCTTAGGGTGTTGAGCGCCGGACGGAGGTGTTCCGCTCGAGGTGGGGGGGTCGCGACTGGGCGGCTAGGGCTTCAAATTGGTTTTGGGGGGAGCGGGTTTTATGGCTGCGTCGGGTTAAAGAGGAGAGGGATGGAAGAGAGGAGGAGAAGGAGTCGAGATGGTGGCACCGTCGGCCTGCGTCGACGGTGGTAGCGGTGGGAAGGGGTCGCGACTTGCTCCAGCGTTTTTTTTTTCATTTTTCTTTTCTGAATAATTGACGGGGAGAGAGAAACTAAGAGGGGGGAGAAAGGGTGTTAAATAAAAATATATATTAATTAATTTATTATATTTTATTCTCTAAAAGGTTACTTTAAAAATTCAAACTCAAAATTGAGCCTACCGGCTGTCGCCTATAACTAATTACCCCTATTCCGAACACAATGGGATATGTTTTGTAAGCCAGTTCGGCCGTTTCGATCATTTTTCGTCAAAATCAAAATATAACTCTATATATTGAATTTGAACGCACATTTCAATTTACCGGGGCCACATTTTGAAAATTCCAGAAAAAATATTTAAGATACGGTCCTAACAAAACTAATTTCGTCAAATTCGAAGACTGTTTAAAAAATGGCTATTTTTGGTCGATCCAAATTGACTGAAACTGTCAAAACACGTTTTCTTTCACCACGCTCACATATTGCTTCAGAAAATTATGAATTTTGAAACCTAGCAATAACTCGACATCCCGGATTCAACAAAAGTGGTTTCATCGAAAACAGAGGTCGTTTGCAAAATTTCCATTTTTAAGGGCCATATTTTCCATAGCGACTATTCTGAATTTTCAACTAGGCATAACTTTTTATCCCCGCTATGAAATTTCAGTTTTACGGATTCGTTGGAAAGATATTTTCAAATAGATTCAAATATTTTTGGTTTTGCTAAAATCCGGTTTATTTTGAATCCTATACATTCATTTGAATTTTGAAATCGAATTTTCAAACAACCGCTCCATTTTCAATTCGTTTTATAATTAAAATAAAATATTTATATTCTAACGCCGATTCAAATAAATATATACATTCTAATTCTATTCAAAATAAATTTCTCTTCATTGTTATTTAAAATAAATCATTTTATATATTCAAAATTCGCTAAAATTGCCAAAATAAAAATTTTAAATTAGCTCGGATTTCCGGTTATTACACTAAATATGCTATGACACCCATTTTACTTCTCTGCACCACCTAGCTAGTATCCCAACTACTAATCTATATAAAATGATCATATGATAACGTGATCCCAATCCCCGTAATTGTGGTAGCCTTCAGGTGTGCATCTATTATGAGGATCACACCTCAATCTGCCTAATTGCCATGAATGTGTTATATTTACACTTACTACCCTATCGATCGGTTCCTTACTTGCATTAACGTTCCATGTGTCTATGTCAATCGTCCCTCTCTTGCGTGTAGATACCCTGTGCTAGTCCTGCCATAAGGTATATCAATCCTTATGACAGCGACCCGACACGATTCAAGAGGCACAGTGTATAACTACCGGTACCTAGTGTCTGCTTTTTCCCACTCCGGAGTACGTGCACGCTCGTAAACCGTGGGAACCTACACTGACGTACCCCCTGCCGCGGTCTTGACCGCTTATAATCAGCCCAATAATCATGCCCCACCCTGCCTACTTCAGGGTACCGTGATAGATCTATGTGGGTTACTGCTGAAATGGGTCCCCGTTACTAGGATTTCCTTATCGGTTAAGTTTGTGGGCCAATATATACAAATATTACTCACCTACACGAGATGTACTTAACCCTCCCACCGATTCTAGCATGTTTACTCAATGGTTAAGTTTGTGGGCCTACATGTACTAATATTACCCACCTACACGAGATGTACTCAACCCTCCCATCGATTCAAGCATGTTTATTAAATGCTTAAGTTTGTGGGCCTATATTTACTAATATTACCCACCAACCCGATATGTAATTAACCCTCCCGTACATTATGTCGTATTGGTTAAGTGTTGTCCATTCATGTTAAGTTAACCCACTCATTCATCATGTCATGTTGGTTAAGTGTTTCTTATTAACTTAACCCTCCTCACTTATCATGTTGGATTGGTTAAATGTTTCCTATTAACTTAACCCCGTTCGTCCATCAAGTTGTATTGGTCAAGTGTTTCTTGTTAACTTAACCCCACGTGTTCATCGTGTTGTATTGGTTAAGTGTCATCAATCAATTCAAGATACTTAACCCACCTACTTGTCATGCTACTTTGATTAAGTGTTGACTTCTTGTGTTAACTGAACCTACCACAAATCAAGTTATATTGGTTAAATGTTGTCCTCTTGTTTTAACTTAACCTTACCACAAATCAAGTTATATTGGTTAAGTGTTTCTCATTAACTTAACCGTAGTCATTCATCTTGCTCATTAGCATTAATTGATTTATTAATGCGCCAACCTCTCACACTAGATATGTGTTGTTGCAGTTACTAGATGTGCCGGATGGTTCCGGGAAGTTTTACACCACAACTCAATCTAACCTTGGGTTTTCCCTGGGCATGATGAACTAACCTCTCACACTAGATAGGTGTTGTTGTGGTTACTGGATGTGCCGGGCGGTTCCGGGCAGTTTTACACCACAACTCAATCTAACATTGGGTTAGGCATATTCGTCTTTTTCTTAATTTACATATTTATCCTTCAAATTTATATGTAAATTATCCACAATTATTTCCATTCAAGTCATACCCCATTTACCCTCTAAATCATATTTTCAATTTTTGGTATATAAATTATACCAATTTTATGGCACTAACCATTCATTTATTTATGGGCCAAATTATGGTAATAATAATAACTTCTAAGGTTTTCCCAACGTTACCCCCGTCATACGTTCGCAAAATTCACATAGGATGTTAGGCTCGTAATTAGCCTAACTTATATACAAAAAGGGGAAAAGATGGGAGCATGCACCATTCACACAACATAAAATAGTGAGAATCTAACTAAATATGTGTCAAGAAAATATGTCATAAAATAATGAACTTGCATTTTTGGATCCAATTAACATGGGTCTAAGCATATGAAATTACCCAGATCCAACTAGGCTTGTACATGCAATCTTGCAATTTGGATCCAAATAAATATAAGTCTTAAGCATATAGAATTTCACTGTTCATCTAGGCATGTGAATGTAAATTTGCAATTTGGGTCCAACTAAACATAAACCTTAAGCATATAGAATTACACAAGTTTAACTAGACATGTGAATGTGAACTTTTAGTTTGGATCCAATAATCATGAATCTTAAACATATGGATTTACATAAGTTTAACAAGGCATGTAAATTCGAACTTTTATTTTGGATCCAACATACATGAATCTTAAGCATATGGTTTTACACAAGTTTAACAAGGCATGTGAGTGTGAACTTTAATCTTGGATCCAATTTTCATAATCTAAATGTGAATCTAAACATAATACATGTCTTAGCTTAACAACTTGCATGATTCAATAAGCATAGATCTAAATGTAGATCTAAACAACTTGCATGATTCAATAAACATAGATCTAAATGTAGATCTAAACAACTTGCATGTTACATAACATGGAAAAAGTCACCAAATTTACATAATATACGATTGGTTTAACATCAACATAATAACCACAATAATCTCACAAGCATATACTATAGAATCATTACAAGAATAGGCATAAATCAGCATCGTAATTATCTTACAACTAGGAATTACTCTAGTTTTCATTTTATTACAAATCACAACTTTTATTCATTCACATCTAAATAATAACAGGACTTACAAAGAAAAGAAAGCCTTGTTTTCTGGGATCTGTTTTCTGAATTTGAAAAGCAATCCCTTGAAGAAGACTATCAATTCTCTAAGTTAGTTTTGATTCAAAGCTTTAATTTGTTTTCTAATTGAAGAAGAAATGGTGGCTAGGCTAGATCGTTCTTTAATAGCATGGTGGCTCCTTGGAATGAATTAGTGTGATTTAGGGTTTAAGGATTAGGGTTGCTTATATAGAAGTTTGATCTTATGTGAGCAGTTAGATCGTTCTAGGAGCAATCAGAGTCATCCAACTAAAGCAATGTGTCACTCAGCCAATCATAGCATGACACATAAGCCTTAACACCTCAGAATTTGTCACAAAGTCAATCAAAGAAGGCTACGCAAAAAAGACAATCCTTGACCAATAAAAAATGCGCCACGTGCGCCACATGATGCGTACACGTCATATATATATGTATATATTATATATATATATATATATATATATTCTTTTTATCTATCTTCCTAATTAATTATTTTTACACTAAACCACTTTTTGAACTGCGTTCATACTAAGCCACTTTTAAGCCAATCCCCTAAAACAAAAATATGGTGCTGGCGAGGATCAAACTCTGTACCTTTTATATGCAAGTCACATGTTCTAACCAAATGATACACTAAGTCTTTTACTTACAAACCTTAGGAAAATGCTAAACATTATTCTTTTCTCATTCTTCTTTTTTCATGTTTTGCTGCAATATTTAATTTAAAGATATCTTCTTCATACGGAGTCCGATTTACGCAAACTCGGACTCTATCTCAAGCAGAATTCCGAGATGAACGCAATGGCGCAACCCGTTTCACCTATTTCTTCATTTTAAAATTAATTATTATTTAATTTATTATTTTAATATTCTCAAAAAATACGGGGTGTTACATTCTCCCCTCCTTAAAGGATTTCGTCCCTGAAATCTTCAAGTTAAGAAGAATGTATATCCTACATCCAATCATCCATCTACTCAACCATCAAACACAAGCATCCATTATCCTTAAAAAGTATTCTAATGCCTTCATGATCATATGCATAGTGTGTGTACATGTCCTTATCTAATGCAGAATTAGGCGGACTACTGATGCAGTTGACTTCCTTAATGCGAATTATGCCAGTGTCATAAGTCCATCATGTATGCAATTATTCCTAATCGTACTTTATAACTTCTACATGATTGCACAATCATTCATACAAATGCAACATCCATATGACAACACATCAAGTTTCAGTTCATATATAAAAATTCACTCATGTATATGCAATATGAAAGTGACTGAGCTGATCTAGTGCCTAATATGTGTATATGCATCCACGAGCAACCACTAGCAACCACTTGCAACCACTTACAACCACCAATCATAACATGTTTCAAACACATGTTTTCATCCATTGGCTTCTACATAAGGATTGAAGATATGACCTAGAGGATATACCTAAAGAGATAGAAATAGACATGCATAGAATTCCTAAAAAAAGAGATCAAGGATATACTCCCAAGAAAAGTGTATGATGCGCGTGTCTTATCGTCAGTATCCTGCGTCGCATCTTCTTGAGCTTCACTCCACTGTACCTTAACTAATTTAACTTCACAGCTGCGAAGCTTCTTGACATTCATTTCTAAAACACGCTAATAAAGATAGGACCTCGGTCACTAACTATGTTAGAGGGTATCCAATGTAGTCGAACTATCTTTCCAAGCTAAACAGATGTTAACCATGATACCAAGTGTATATACTAAGATGATTATAGGTCTCTCCTCTACTTAGCTTTTCCATCATGTCATAATTCTAAGGGTTTAAAGCTAAAGGTTGCTATGTACTTTCTGCCTCTCTTAAGGTCAGTCTTACTTAGGGCGCCTGCCACAACCATTTATTTATCACACAAACCATCCTATCGAACTCGACATCCCTCAAGTGCAAGCCCCAAAGGCCTAAACCAATATCAGACAAGCACCCGAGGAATACCTCCTCCAAATTTGGACGATTTATGTGAGATGATTATAGCAAAACAACCAAACAATTGAGCACTTAACCGACTCTGGCTATCCTCGCCAATCTTGCTCCAAAACTATAGTTGATTGCATAACTGGCTTTGCATTGCCAACTAGATATATGTGGAAGTCTACCTCACGTTTTAGGGGATAAACTCCTAACCTTAATCATAAACAACTACGTGCTCATGGACTACTTCAACAGATTGAAAATCATCGATAAATACATAAATCGATTCTAGGTAGCTAAGACAAACTGATCCCTTAGGATCACATGAAATTTCGAGGGTATTCCCGAGGTAAGTCGAAGGTCTAAATACTTTCATAATTACTAGCTAACCCATCCATGCCTAGAATCAACCCATGGCCCATGAAACCAAAACCATAAGTATCTCAGATCCTTACAAACCAAAGATAAATGAGTCGAACCACAAATTGGACTTGAGACAATAATGGGATCCTCTACTATACAAGCTCTAAGGTGCAAAGACTCAACTATGGAAGCAGACATAAACGAATGTGAAGCGCTAAAATTAAAAGAGTACTAACAGGATGATCAAAGATGAAAAACTAAACTCTCTCAACAGAAACCTTACTATCTCTCTCTTAGGCACGCTGGCGATGAGAGCATGTACTTTCCCTCCTGAAAATCTTGCCATTTGTTCTTGCCCTTGTCCTTAATTGTACGACCCGTTATACCATAATAAAGATACTTCCTCTTGTCTTAGGTTTTACTATTCTTTCCTCCCCTCCTTTGTGAACCAAGTCTATATCCATGAGTTCCTCATCCTTTGGTTGTGCTCCTTAGCCAAACTCCCTTATTCTCATCTTTGCCATCGTTGTGTAACTTGTTGACAGGTCTCTTGAAAGCTGCCTCCATCGCACGGAAAATCCTACAAAGCTCGAAAGAAAATTAGCCGTAGGTAAAACTATTGCGTCTATATATGGGAGTTGGGCACTTCTTCGCCCTTTGACAAATATCGTAGTCTTATCAAGCCTACGGAACCATGCCGCGATGAGGGTACCTCCCAGAAAGCCAAGAGCCCTGGAGACTCAGGAAAGAAGGAAACAAGGATTCAAATAGAGGATAAAAAGATAGTGCATAAGGCTTTGGGGAATATGCCTTTAAAACAAAAATTTTCTTTTGAAAATGCTTCTTTTAAAACCGTTTGAAAATAATTTTTCAAATCTTTTATCTGATCCGTAACCTTCTGCTCTGATACCAAGTGAAACGCCCCGCCTTCATTAAGGTCACTCACAAAGGGAATGCCTTAACTCCGGTGGAGCATTATAGGTAAAAGATACAGATAATTAACAAAACAGACATATACACAATGGAAAAACTAAATTTATTTCATAAATACCTGGTTCAGTTAAAAACATTACAACAACTGTCTCAAACCAACTTCCAAATTATTACATCAAAATCTCTATCTTGAATTAAATCATAAAGAAGCATTAAAACAACAGTAAGGTAGCATAAATCCCGAATAAGACAGCATCTTAACAACCCGGAATTTGGGGCCAATTTAAAAATTTTATTTTTAAAATTTTAAGAGATTTTGAATATTTGAAACAAAATTATTTCAAATAATAGCGACTGAAAATTTATTTTAATCGAAGTTGATTCGAATATATTCTATTTAATTTTAAAAGGAATTAGAAAGAGCACGGCAGTTTGAAAAGTCAAATCTGAACTTTGACTGACTGTACAGGATGCAGAATAAATTGGATTTTGGTGAAACCAAAAATATTAGAATCAATTTAAAAATATATTTCTAACAAATCCAAAAAATCGAAATTTCATAGCAGGAATCAAAAGTTATGGCCAGTTGAAAATTCAGAATAGTCGCTGTAAAATTTCTATATATTTTTAATATTAAAAATACCCATTTTTCAAACGACCTCTGTTTTCGATGAAACCACTTTTGTTGGAACCGGAATGTCAAATTATTGCTAAGTTTCATTTTCCAGAATTTTTCTAGTTAATTTGTGACCGTTGCAAATAGATATGTGTTTTGTAAATTTCAATCGATTTCGCTCGACTGAAAAGTAGTCATTGTTCAAACAGTGTCAGAATTCAACAAAATTAATTTTGTTAGGACCGTATCATCAAAAAAAAGCCAGAAATAATTTTTCTGGATTTTTCGAAGTCCGTAGGTTATCTCGGTGAATTTAATTGTACGGTTAAAATTTCAGTTATTTAATATATTTTGTAATTTTAAATGAAAGGGGCTGTAGACTTCAGAGTTGTGCCTCGAAACAGGTCCCATCACGTTCAGAACGCATCAAAACATTAAGATTGACACTAAACTGGCCTGATTTGGGGACAGCCCGGATTTCCACTTTAAAACACATAAAACGAGGCAATTAAATAATTAAAAAAATTAAATAAAACCCTAAATTCAAAGCCGGCCGCCGTCCTATTTCATCAATGGCTGAAAATTTTTGAAATTCAAAAATCAATATTTTCCAATCCGCTCAATGAAAATCAACAAACCATATACCAAATCGAAGGGCTACGCAAGAGCTTTTAATCGGTACGGATGTGATCGGATTTAGGGACCCGTGGTGATCAGATTTTGACGAGGATGTAGCGGCGGTCGGGCTGGGTTTTCAGGCGGAGGGAGGCGCCGAGATAGGCGGTGCTCTGGCCAGAGGGGCGGCTCGCGACGGCGGAGGGGGCGGCGGTCTCCGATCTGGGTCCGGTGGCCGGAAATTGATGGCGACGGCGGTCAAAGTATTCGGTGAAGTGGGTTTTAGCTTGGTCGGTTAAACGATGTGGAAGGAAGGTTAATATTATTTAATTAATTTAATTAATTTTTCCAATGTTTTAAAATTCCGTAACTTTCACATACGAGATCCGTTTCACAAACCGTAAATTGCGTTGGAATCACAAAGTCGAGATCTTCGCGATGGCGCTGACCAGATCTGAAACAGAGACTGCTGAAATTTCGGCCAAAAATCAATGTGAGATTCTATTTTAAATAATGAAATCTAGTTAATTATTATTCTATGGTTATTTAAATCAGTTGAATTGTAAATATATTAGATCTGCGACGTTATAAGATTATTGATGTTGTTTTGTTTGATTTGTCATGTTTTGGTTTAGATCTATGGTTGTGTATATGGATCTATATAGATCTAATAATTATCATCATGTCGTATAAAAATTGGATTAAACTGAATTTGTAATCCAATTAAAAATACCATCTTGCCTGAGAATCGGATGAGATTAGAATTTTAAAACCATTCAAAATGTCATATGTGTTGTGATTTTTTTATTGACATGGTGTCGTCAAAGATTATCATTTGGGTATAGTTGTTGAATTAAAATAATTTGTCCCTCCCCAACAGATTGTTAGATTCTCATGCTTATTATATGATATTTAATTGTAAGTCGAAAACACATTTTTGTTATGTAAATAGAAAAGATGATATTTTTACAGAGACGACCAAAAATCCCCCTTATGGGAAATCCCGGATTGAGTTGAGAACAACACACAAAAGAACGCAGACGGAAGAACATTTCATTGTATATTACAACAATTCCATCAGAATACAAGAATATACAGAGTATAAATCAATATTACACATAAAATATCAGAGATTTAAATTACATTTAAATACATCGCAGCGGAAAATAATACAATACACAACTAGAAGTAATACACGGATACAGAGCTTTCCGAGTATCGTTCCAGCTGTAAATCAGGATCCTATTAATATAAATCTGCAAAACCAAAACTACTAGCAGCCCGTGTCGAAATAACGACACCTAGAGTTTAGTTTAAAACAATAAACTCCAGTTCAGTCATGTGACTGGTGTGAGAACTAAAACATTTATTAATATTTATTTTAAAGTTAGGTAAATCAAGGGACCACGTCGTATAACATGGAACATATTTCCTCCCAAGAATACAAGTGCATAAAACAAACAGCGCAATGATAAATAAAGAAAAATGAAGCTATTATAAGACCCAAGTCCCATCACACAATGCAACGCAAGCCGGAGGATAGGGTTTTTACCTTATAATAGCAAAGAATGCTTGATACGTTTAAAACAAATCATTTGATACTACTATAAGGGCATAGTGTATAAAACAACTTCGAATCATAAGTGTCAATCATAGACGGCATAAGCGCCCCATCCCACTTTGTTGCCATATATAGGATTACAACTAAAATCAAAACGTCACGTATTGAAAGTTGGATTTCCATCTGCGAACCGAGGCCAGGGATCGTCCTCTACCGATTCGAGACAATCTATCCCATGTCTCAGGGTCAGAGCGCATCGACCCTTTGGATCGTCAGGCCCGGTCCACCGATGTGGATTATTATGCCTGAACACTACGTTTCCCCGCCCTTTGGGGCGTAAATGAGCCAACGAATGACTCCATCGGACCCGGATCGTCCGATCTAACCGAGGCGCCTTGCAACAGCAACAACCACATAAGTCAAACTCGTCAGGGCGTGTAAAACCATTGACGCCACTTCTAACTAGAAAGAAATGCATGTCCTCCCTGAGGTCCTCTCCCGTTTTTGGTTCACCACCGGGGTGTGAGGCTCGTGAATCAACGTTACACAAAGCTACGCCACACAGGCCGTGCTTTGATCATCAACCACAAGACTTTGCTTTTCAACTGAAGCCTTGATCCATTGCCACTTAGGCATGCCACACAGGCAATTCATTCCATGCGATGGATATCCATCAATATATAACCCCCGAGCTCATATGTCTCAGAGAAGGGCGTTAAACAAGAGAATAAATTCTCTGTCGCCAAACAGATATATATTTAATAGAAACCAATCACACAGACTGAAATCCAATGTCAGACACACAGTCCATTTACAAGTTCGTTCTGGGTCTGAACGAAACCGGAGGCACCTAGTACCCCGCATATCCATCGATCTCCAAGTACGCCTGGACGACCACTAACTGATTCCCTCCTCATGGGTGTACGGCCCAATCAGGATCATCAGTAATCACCCAAACGACGTGAAGACCTCTGGTCTTCAACCACCATCTTCATCCTCGACACCACATCGAATCAGTTATTCAGAATGGAATAAACCCGGTCTTTCCGAATAACTCGTGTATATAATAAACAAGTGTTACAAAAACACAACATATGCCTCATTCCAATTCAGAATATTCTTTTATACAAATATTCTTATACTTTGGGAAAGGTTCCCATTAATTTTAACAAAGATAAATTCTTTAAATTTATTCTTTAATCTCCTTTGGAATATCAATTCAAACTAGTCAGGATTAGCAAACCACACCGAAGTAATCATTGGTTTTAATTTCCCAATCCCAACCTATTCATCCCATGAAGTAAAACTAGTAATACTTCATATCTAACACCACGGTGTTATCGATAAATTTAATTATCATTTCACGTTCAAATCTAATTAAAGATTTTACTATCGCTTGGAGTAAAACTGGTGATACTCCATTCTCGATCTTTTCAATCTAATTAAAGATTCATTAAAACTCCACTTAGTTTTAATCTTTACTGGGTTAAAGAATCAGTGTCATTTAAAACACGGTTCACGACAACCCAAAATCACATTGCATTAATTATCGGATTAAAGAACAAGTGTTAATTAAAGCACTGTTCACGATAAACCTAAAAAACCAATACCAATTCAATTATAATTAAATATTATTTAATTGGTACACTTCATTAAATCTAAATAAAAAGATTTAATCTTTTTCTCAACTAGGCTTAAGAACAGTGTTAATGAAGACACCATTCACGACAAAACCCAAATCTCATTTGATATTAAATACAAGGCTCTGAATAGAAAATATATCGACTTATATTCCATATCAAATTCTACGATCAACAAATATCGTATTGGAAATAATGATATAAAAATATCTTTCAAATTTCCATAACAATATCTGTATAATCACGAAATCCAACATCGAAATATTCCAAAGATAATTTCGATTCAAATCCATTCCAATTCAATTATGGAAAATTCTGGTTATTTTCAAAACCATTTCAAATCCAATTTATTTATTTAAAAATAAATAGAATTATAAGTCTAGTTCAAAACTAGTTCATTTTGATAAAAATCTATTTTTATCTTTTCAAATATGGAGTTTTTCATCCCAATTCTTCCCGAATCATTTCTTATGATTTTACACAAATTATTACTATTTTTAATAATTTTATCAAGGCCCGTACAGTCGATTTCCATCAACGGCCATCGAACTGCACTTACAACGACCTTTTCCAAATTTGATTTGGACATAATTCCAAATCCAACCATTAGATTTCTAAATTCTAATATTCATTAGAAAGCTCTTTTCGATAAAAACCCAACGACTCCGGTTTCAGGAGAATCCGACGGTCGGATCTCCCGTAATGTCTGTTCGAAGTCAACGGTCGAAATTCACGAACTACCATAGCGCGGCGCGTTCTATTCAGGCCATTATATTATATATATATATATATATATAATATATAATATATACTTCATCGATTTCCTTTTAGAACGTATTATATAAATCGTTTTAAATTCGTTTTCAAAACGATTTCAACTTCTTATTCAATTTCAAATCAAAATTGAATTTTCCTTTATAAATTCATTTTAATTCATTTCAACTCGATTTCTATTCAATTTCAATTCGAATTCAATTTATTTTCAATTCAATTCGAATTCTAATTCGTTTCAATTCAATTCAATTCGAACTTCATTTCAAAATATTCGATTTTGAAATCACTTTTCAATATTCGTTATAAAAACGAATAAAATCGATATAAATATCGTTCGCGTCAAAATAACGCATATCAAATCAACATGGCTTTATATATTTCTATTTCAAATATTCTATTCAAATATTTCTTCTCAAATATTTTAGTCAAATATTTCTCTTCAAATATTCTATTTCAAAACTGGAATGAGGCCCAATCAATTACCATAGATTTTATTTCTATGGATTTCCATACAACACATGTATATATCAGCAATGACAAATAATCAACCATCATCCAAAGTGCATTCTACACTGTATAAGCATTAAATATAAATATTTAACGCTCATAACAGTCTGTCATTTAATCGATCGACATACAACTAATTATTGGGATTAGTGTATGTCATATATCATCCCAATACCCGTGTGGGGTTTCAAACAATCAAACACAGATTTTATTTGTGCAGTTGGGCAATGTGTAAAATTTATCGTCCCAATCAATATCAGTCAAATGTGTGCATATAAACAAATCGTCCGATTTGTTTATATTTATTTCATTTTAAATACACGTTAAAATTTTCATTTTCAACTATAAAATATATTTTTAACTCTATAAATATTTTATTTCATTTCACATCACATCACACAATCAACTACACATCAGAATCAAACAAACAAGCATACAAGCCGTCCATGGTCTGTGGATGACGGGTGTTGGGTGCTACTAAACACCGTCTGCATCCTAGTATTTATTTTTAACTAGAAATTTAAATTAAAGGTGAGGAGTTCTCACCGACTAGCTAAACCAAACGCCACGACTCTTCTTGTGTAGAAAATCTTCGGCACTCGCCTTTTATCGCTTTCGTTGTCTGTAGCCACTACATATATAAAAATCACATTTTTACACTGCTACTATAAATTCTATTTTTACCTTCCTAGTAATATGATAAAAATTATATTTTTATCACACTATTCTCTATTTAAAAATTATATTTTTATCTCTATCTCTAATATAAAGATCGAATTTTTATATCATCGCTATAAAAATCCCATTTTTATTTCAACATATATAATAAAAATCATATTTTTACTTCGCTACATATATAAAGATCAAATTTTTACTCTCTATATAATATAAAAATCATATTTTTATTAACTCTACTATATAAAAATTTTATTTATATCCTTTACATAAAAATATCGTCTTTCTAATGTTAAAGAAAAAAATCAAATCTTTATCATTTCAAAAATCAATTCTTTATCATTTCTTTTTTATAGATAAACATCATACGGTTTTATAAACTAAAAATCAAAACTTTATATTTTGTAAAACCATTTTCAAATCAATGTTTTTATATATATTTCAGATTTTAAAACGATAAAATATGTATATAAAAACTAGGTTAACCAAAATTAATAAAAACTCACTTTGGTTCTCGGAGGGGGGGGGGGGAAGATGAGGTCGTCAGCTTGGGTTCCAATCGAATGGAGATGGAGGGGCACCTTGGCGAGATGGGGGGGGGGTCCTTCAAATCAGCGTGGGAGGGGGTTGTCGATTAGGGTTTGGGTTTGGTTTTTTTTTTGGGTATGGCTCGATTCATAGGAGGAGGGGCGGAAGATGGAGGCGGAGCGACTAAGGGATGGACAGGTCGACAAGGGGGAGGCGACGCGGTGGACCCCCGATGGGCGGCGACTCAATTGGAGAAGGAACGGGTTTTTTTTTCTTTTCTGTTTTCTATTTTGATTTCTGATGTGGAAGGGAGAGCGTGGAGAGAGAGAGGGGTGAGGATAAGTTTATATATATATTTATTTAATTATTTTATTTTCCATCAAAAAGTAACTTTTTATCTCGAACTCGAAACGAAACCCACAACTATTGTCCACAGCTAATTACCCCAATTCCGAACGCAATGGGATATGTATCGCAAGCTGATTCGATCGTTTCAATCAGTTTTTGTCAAAATCAAAATATAACTCTATATATTGAATATGAACGCACATTTCAATTTACCGGGGCAACATACTAACTCGAAAAATACTCAAAAAATATTTTTTAGCTTTGTATTGATGATACGGTCCTAACAAAACTAATTTCGTCGAATTCTGAGATCGTTTGAAAAATGGCCACTTTCCAGTCGATTAAAATCAACTAAAACTGGTAAAACGCGTTTTCCTTTGTCATGCTCACATATTGATTCGAAAAATTATGAATTTTGAAACCTAGCAATAACTTGACATCACAGATCCAAAAAAGTGGTTTCGTCGAAAACCGAGGTTGTTTGCAAAATTCCCATTTTTAAAGGCCAGAATTCCATAGCGACTATTCTGAAATTTCAACTGGACATATCTTTTGATTCTCGCTATGAAATTTTGATTTTTCTGATTCGTTGGAAAGATATTCTCAATTGGATTCAAATATTTTTGGTTTCGTTAAAATCCGGTTTATTTTGCACCCGGTACATTCATTTGAATTTTAAAATCGAATTATCGAACTACCCCGCCAATTTCAATTCCTTTTATAATTTAAAATATAATATTTATATTCTAACGACGATTCGAATAAATATATACATTCGAATTCTATTCAAAATAAATTCCTCGTCGTTATTATTTAAAATAATTCATTTTAAATAATCAAAATTCGCTAAAATTACCAAAATAAAAATTTTAAATTGGCCCAGCTTTCCGGGTTATTACATTTACATTGTAAATAAAAAGATGATATTTTTATTTTGTAAATAAAAAGATGATATTTTTACTTTTTAAATAAAAAGTTGATATTTTTACTTTGTAAATAAAAAGATGATATTTTTACATTGTAAATAAAAAGATGATACTTTTACATTGTAAATAAAAAGGCGATATTTTTACATTGTAAGTAAAAAAAAATGATATTTTTACATTGTGAATAAAACGATGATATATTTACATTGTAGATTAAAAGGTAAGATTTTTGCAATGGAAATAAAAAGATTAAATTTTTGCATTGTAAATAAAATTACAGTTTTAAATGGAATATAAGAATAAGGCTTTACCATTACAATAAAAAAAATACATTTTCAATGTAATTCATAAGGATAAGAATTCACTTTTTATGAAATTACATTTTTAATGTGATTAACAAGAGGAATTGGACAATGTAGACAAAATTACATTTTCAATGTGATTCATAAGGATAGAATTTTGCACCGTTAATGTAATTACATTTTTCATGTAATTAAAAAGTATGATTTTATATCGTAAATTAAAAAGGAAAAATTTACACTGTAAATTAAAGGTAACTTAAGAGTAGAATTTACATTGTAAATTAAAAATTACATTTTTATATGTAATCAAAGGATGAGAATTTACTTTGTAAAGGAAATTACATTTTTAATGTAATTAGAAGAAGAATTTGCATTGAAAAAAAAACTTACATTTTTATATGTAATGAAAGAATAAGAATTTGCATAATCAATAAAATTACATTTTTATGTGAAATTAAAGTATAAAATTTACACTAAAAATTAAGAAGTGAAATTTGACGTTGTAAATAAAATTACATTTTTTTTAATGTAGTTTGTAAAGATAAAAAAATTTACCGTTATGTTAATTACATTCTTATGTAATTAAAAAGAAGAATTGCGCATTGGAATCAAAATTACGTTTGTATGTAATTTAAAAAGGGTAAGAATTTACATGTAATTAAAAAGAATAATTTTGCAATGGAATGTAAATTACATTTTTGTATGGTAAATTAAAAGATAGAAATTTAACATGGAATGTTAATTACACTTTTAATTTAATTACAGAGAGGATTTTACAGTGTAATTGAAAGAATGGAATTTACATTTTTAATGTGAATAAAAGAATAAAGAATGGAATTTACATTTTTAATGTAAATAAAAGAATAAAGAATGGAGTCCAACATTGTAATATAATTTACATTCCTATGTAAATATAAGAACTAAAGAATAAGGGAGAGATTGGATTTTGTATCATAATTTACATTTTTAATGTAAATAAAGGAATAAAAGAATGTATATTAAAATGTTGAAATATTGTCTTCATTTTAAATGAATTTAAATTAAGTGGGGATCGGTAGTCGTTTAGCTCGTTGATAAATCAAACGACGTTAATATAATTAAAATAAAACGAATCGAGAGGGGTAGTTCGCATTTTGAAATTGTACCTTTAAACGACTATACCAAAAGATTCGACCGTCGGATTTTCCCAAAACTGGAACCGTTAGGACCATCTTGGGAAGATCTTTCTAACGATATAAACTTCGTTAAAATCCAACGGTTAGATTTCGAGAAATGTGAAGATCAAAATTGGTTGAGAGCAGCGCCGGGGTCGCCCACTGACCCGTGGCATTGTTAAATAAGGATTCAATTATTTTAAATAATTAAAATAGGAACTAATCGTTAAAAATAATATTAACGATAAGGAAGAATTTTCATTATATATATACGAGAATTATTTGGGAAGTCCGAGTTTAATCTCATTCCAAGTAATCAGACGACGTTAAGAATTGAAGTTTGAAGACGGCGAACGAAGACCGTAAATCTTCTGTCGAATGGACAACGATCAAGATCCTGAATTGAATTGCTCCCAATTCAAGGGTCGGGGTAATTGCCCAAACATACGTGTTAATTTCACGGATATGCAGGTACCTCCTTTTCATACTGGACATACGGGACGAGGGTATCTCCAGTTTCGTTCAGATCCACAACGGACTTATAAATGGAATGTGTCACCGAAATTGTACTCCTTTATATTGTATTTATTAATTTTCTGCCGAATGTATGAATGTTTGGTGGCGGAGAATTTATTCTCTTGCTTAACACCCTTTTGTGAATTTTGGCAAAAGATTAATAGTATGATATGGATTGACAGTGTGGCATACCAAGATGCAATGATCAAGGTTTCTTGTTGAAAAGAAGAACCTTGTGGTGACGATCAAAGCACAGCTTGAATAAGCATAGCTTTCTGTATAACTTAGCTTCACGAGGCTCACCACCCGGTTGAGTCTAAAATGGGAGAAGGGAACGCAGGGAGAGCAACACGTTTCTTTCTAGCTAGAAATGATGTTTGGGATTTTACACGGCCCGGCATTTTATTTATGTGGATGATGGAACGAGGCGCCTCGGATGATAGGTCCTATAGGATCGGCAAACGTGTGTTCAGGAATTGCCAATCCACAAAGCTGTATGTGTGGACCGGCCCTGCAGCTTTCCAAGGATTCACTACGGGGGATCCTGAGATATTAGCTAGAGTGTCTCGAATCGGTAAGGAGCTCCTCACTAGCCTTGACTCATGATGGAAAACCAAATTCCCAATACGACCCTACGGATTTGATTGTATTACTAATATGAAGGCATAGTATATGGTAGCTATGCTTCCTAGGATTTATACATTTATTTTGAAATGTTTTCATATACACTAATAATAATATCAAATTCGCTTTTATCGTACCAAGCATGTTTAATCACCATAAGGTAAAACTCTATCCTCTGGTTTGCGTTGCATTGTGTGATGGGACTTGAGTCTTATGGTGATTCCATTTTTCCAAAAGCATTGCATTGTTTTATGATTTATTTATTGTTTGTTCTGTCACTTTAAATTATGCACGGCAATCGATTGGAATAAACCCGTTCCGCGTTAGTGGCGTGGTCCTTGGATTTACCTTATTACTATTAGTTAAATTAGTTAAGAATTCTCACACCAGCCCCACGACTGACCCGTTGTTTGTTTCCACCTTTGCAAACTCGGGTGCCCCTTATTTTCCACACGGGCAGTCGAGTAGCTTGTCTACAGGTCTTCATCTCGAGTAGGATTCTGGATTGACGCTCAAAGCTGTGTCCAGAGTATAGTTCTCTTCCGCTGCCATAGTTATTTTATTTCTGCTGCACTGTATTGTATTTTTTGTAATTTAAATATTCTGCTATATTTATTCGATGTACTCTGATATTATGTACTCTGATGTAACATTATATGATGAAATAAAAGTCTGTTGTTGTTGTTATGATGTGTTGTAGCCCAAAGTAAGCGTATCCGGCGATTTCTCGCAAGTGCGATTTTCGGGTCGTTTCATTTGGTATTAGAGCCAGGTTAGCTCAAATCTTTGGGATACAACTCATTAGAACAGAACAAAAGGCTCATCAGAGGTAGGATTAGTAATATCCTATAAAAAGAATACTCATTAGATATAGGATCAACAGTATCCTAGAATGAGAAAACTCATTAGAGATGGGGTTAGTAATGCCCTAGAATGAGTTGCAGTGACTAGTTTATAATTAACGTATTTTTAATTATATTCGACTTTAGAAAATATGATTTTTGAGTATATAAAAGATATATATATATATATTAGAAGCTAATCAACCAATTGATTGATAATGGTGTTGTGTGATTTTTAGTTCAACTAATAAAATTATTAAAACCAATTAAAGAAGGAAAAATGAATAGGTTAATTAAACAACTTTTAGCATTAGTTCCTTTTCGAGGGTGAAAAGTTCTTAAGCGTGGGAGATTGTAACAACCGGAATTTGGGGCCAATTTAAAATTTTTATTTTAAAAATTTTAAGAGATTTTGAATATTTGAAATAAAATTATTTCAAATAATAGCGACTGGAAATTT
The DNA here is from genome assembly GCA_030737875.1 of Allium sativum. NCBI lineage: Eukaryota > Viridiplantae > Streptophyta > Magnoliopsida > Asparagales > Amaryllidaceae > Allium > Allium sativum. The sequence goes on along the minus strand of CM060926.1, from coordinate 487,367,229 downwards.
TATTTTAATCAAAGTTGATTCGAATATATTCAATTTAATTATAAAAGGAATTAGAAAGAGCACGGTAGTTTGAAAAGTCAAATCTGAACTTTGACTGACTGTACAGGATGCAAAATAAATCAGATTTTGGTGAAACCAAAAATATTAAAATCAATTTATAAATATCTTTCTAATGAATCTGAAAAATCGAAATTTCATAGCGGGAATCAAAAGTTATGGCCAGTTGAAATTTTAGAATAGTCACTGTAAAATTTCTATATATTTTTAATATTAAAAATAGCCATTTTTCAAACGACCTCTGTTTTCGACGAAACCACTTTTGTTGGAATCGGAATGTCAAATTATTGCTAAGTTTAATTTTCCAGAATTTTTCTAGTTAATTTGTGACCGTAGCAAATAGATATGTGTTTTGTAAATTTCAGTCAATTTCGCTCAACTGAAAAGTAGCCATTGTTCAAAAAGTCTCAGAATTCAACAAAAGTAATTTTGTTAGGACTGTATCGTCAAAACAAAGCTAGAAATAATTTTTCTGGATTTTTAGAGTCCGTATGTGGTCCCGGCGAATTTAATTGTACGGTTAAAATTTCATTTATTTAATATATTTAGTAATTTTAAATGAAAGGGGCTGTAGACTTCAGAATTGGGCCTCGAAACAGGTCCCATCGCGTTCAGAACATGTCAAAACATTAAGATTGACACTAAGCAGGCCTGATTTGGAGACAGCCCAGATTTCCACTTTAAAACACGTAAAACGAGGCAATTAAATAGTTAAAAAATAAAAATAAACCCCTAAATTCAATGCCGACCGCCGTCCTATTTCATCAATGGCCGAAAATCTCTGAAATTCAAACCTCAATATTTTCCAATCCGCTCAATGAAAATCAACAAACCATATACCAAATCGAAGGGCTTCGCGAGAGCTTTTAATCGGTATGGATGTGATCGGATTTAGGAACCCCTGGTGATCAGATTTTGACGAGGAAGCAGCGGAAGTCGGGCTAGGTTTTCAGGCGGAGGGAGGCGCCGAGATCGGCGGCGCTCTGGCCAGAGGGGCGGCTCGCGACGGCGGAGCCGGCGGCGGTCTCCAATCTGTGTCCGGTGGCCGGAAATTGGTGGCGGCAGCGGTCAAAGTATTCGGTGAAGTGGGTTTTAGCTTGGTCGGTTGAATGATGTGGAAGGAAGGTTATTTAATTATTTAATTTATTTATTTAATTAAATTTTCCAATGTTTTAAAATTCCGTAACTTTCACATACGAGATCCGTTTCACAAACCGTAAATTGCGTTGGAATCACAAAGTCGAGATCTTTGCGATGGCACTGACCAAATCTGAAACAGAGACTGCTGAAATTTCAGCCAAAAATCAATGTGAGATTATATTTTAAATAATTAAATCTAGTTAATTATTATTCTATGGTTATTTAAATCAGTTGAATTATAAATATATTAGATCTGCGACGTGATAAGATTATTGATGTTGTTTTGTTTGATTTGTCATGTTTTGGTTTAGATCTATGGTTGTGTATATGGATCTGTATAGATCTAATAATTATTATTATGTCGTATAAAAATTGGATTAAACTGAATTTGTAATCCAATTAAAAATACCATCTTGCTTGAGAATCAAATGAGATTAGAATTTTAAATCCATTCAAAATATCATATGTGTTGTGATTCTTTTATTGACATCGTGTCGTCAATGATTATCATTTGGGTATAGTTGTTGAATTAAAATAATTTGTCCCTCCCAAACAGATTGTTAGATTCTCATGCTTATAATATGATATTTAATTGTAAGTCGAAAACACATTTTTGTTATGTAAATAAAAAAGATGATATTTTTACATTGTAAATAAAAAGATGATATTTTTACTTTGTAAATAAAAAGATGATATTTTTACTTTGTAAATAAAAAAGATGATATTTTTACATTGTAAATAAAAAGATGATATTTTTACTTTGTAAATAAAAACATGATATTTTTACATTGTAAATAAAAAGATGAAACTTTTACATTATAAATGAAAAGGCGATATTTTTACATTGTAAATAAAAAAAGATGATATTTTTACATTGTGAGTAAAAAGATGATATTTTTACATTGTAGATTAAAAGATAAGATATTTGCAATGGAAATAAAAAGATTAGATTTTTGCATTGTAAATAAACTTATAGTTTTAAATGGAATATAAGAATAAGGCTTTACCATTGCAATAAAAATTACATTTTCAATGTAATTCATAAGGATAAGAATTCACTGCTTATGAAATTACATTTTTAATGTGATTAAAAAGAGGAATTGGACAATGTAGACAAAATTACATTTTCAACGTGATTCATAAGGATAGAATTTTTCACCGTTAATGTAATTACATTTTTCATGTAATTAAAAAGTATGATTTTATATCGTAAATTAAAAAGGAAAATTTACACTATAAATTAAAGGTACATTTTTATTATGTAACTTAAGAGTAGAATTTACATTGTAAATTAAAAATTACATTTTTTATATGTAATCAAAGGATGAGAATTTACTATGTAAAGGAAATTACTTTTTTAATGTAATTAGAAGAAGAATTTGCATTGAAAACAAAACTTACATTTTTATATGTAATGAAAGAATAAGAATTTGCATAGTCTATAAAATTACATTTTATGTGTAATTAAAGTATAAAATTTTCATTGCAAATTAAGAAGTGAAATTTGACGTTGTAAATAAAATTACATTTTTTTTATGTAATTTGTAAAGATAAAAAATTTCACCGCTATGTTAATTACATTCTTATGTAATTAAAAAGAAGAATTGGGCATTGGAATCAAAATTACATTTTTAAATAGGGTAAGAATTTACATGTAATTAAAAAGAATAATTTTGCAATGGAATATAAATTACATTTTTTGTATGGTAAATTAAAAGATAGAAAATTTAACATGGAATGTTAATTAAACTTTTAATGTAATTACAGAGAGGATTTTACAGTGTAATTGAAAGAATGCAATTTACATTTTTAATGTAAATAAAAGAATAAAGAATGGAATTTACATTTTTAATGTAAATAAAAGAATAAAGAATGGAATTTACATTTTTAATGTAAATAAAAGAATAAAGAATGGAATTCGACATTGTAATATAATTTACATTCCTATGTAAATATAAGAACTAAAGAATAAGGGAGAGATTGGATTTTGTATCATAATTTACATTTTTAATGTAAATAATGGAATAAAAGAATGTATATTAAAATGTTGAAAAATTGTCTTCATTTTAAATGAATTAAAACTGAATGGGGATTGGTAGTCATTTAGCTCGTTGTTATATCAAACGACGTTAATATAACTAAAATTAAACGAATCGAGAGGGGTAGTTCGCATTTTGAAATCGTACCTTTAAACGACTATACCAAAAGATCCGACCGTTGGATTTTCCCAATACTGGAACCGTTAGGACCGTCTTGGGAAGATCTTTCTAATGATATAAACTACGTTAACATCCAATGGCTAGATTTCGAGAAATATAAAGATCAAAATTGGTTGAAAGCAATGCCAGGGTCGCCCACTGACCCATGGCGTCGTTAAATAAGGATTTAATTATTTTAAGTAATTAAAATAGGAACTAATCGTTAAAAATAATATTAACGATAAGGAAGAATTTTCATTATATATAAACGAGAATTACTTGGGAAGTCCGAATTTAATCTCATTCCAAGTAATCAGACGACGTTAAGAATTGAAGTTTGAAGACGGCGAATGAAGACCGTAAATCTTCCCTCGAATGGACAACGATCAAGATCCTGAATTGACTTGCTCCCAATTCAAGGGTCGGGGTAATTACCCAGTCGTACGTGTTGATTTCACGGATATGCGGGTACCTCCTTTTCGTACTGGACATACGGGACGAGGGTATCTCCAGTTTCGTTCAGACCCAGAACAGACTTATAAATGGAATGTGTGTCCGAAATTGTACTCCTTTATATTGTATTTATTAATTTTCTGCCGATTGTATGAATGTTTGGTGACGAAGAATTTATTCTCTCGCTTAATACTCTTTTGTATATTTTGGCAAAAGATTAATAGTATGATATGGATTGACAGTGTGGCATACCAAGATGCAATGATCAAGGTTTCTTGTTGAAAAGCAGAACCTTGTGGTGACGATCAAAGCACAGGTGAATAAGCATAACGTTGTGTATTACGTAGCTTCACAAGCCTCACCACCCGGTTGAGTCTAAAACGGGAGAAGGGAACGTAGGGAGAGCAGCACGTTTCTTTTTAGCTAGAAATGATGTTTGGGATTTTACACGGCCCAACATTTTATTTATGTGGATGATGGAACAAGGCGCCTCGAATGATAGGTCTTATAGGATCGGGAAACATGTGTTCAAGAATTGCCAATCCACAAAGTTGTATGTGTGGACTAGCACTGCAGCTTTCCAAGGATTCACTGCGAGGGATCCTGAGACAATAGCTAGAGTGTCTCGAATCGGTAAGGAGCTCCTCCCTAGCCTTGACTCATGATGCAAAACAAAATTCCCAATACGACCCTATGGATTTGATTGTATTACTAATATGGAGGCATAGTATATGGTAGCTATGCTTCCCAGGATTTATACATTTATTTTGAAATGTTTTCATACACACTAATAATAATATCAAATTCGCTTTTATCGTACCAAGCATGTTTAATCACCATAAGGTAAAACTCTATCCTCTGGTTTGCATTGCATTGTGTGATGGGACTTGAGTCTTATGGTGATTCCATTTTTCCAAAAGCATTGCGTTATTTTATGATTTACTTATTGTTTGTTCTGTCACTTTAAATTATGCACGACAATCCATTGGAATAAACCCGTTCCGCGTTAGCGGCGTGGTCCTTGGATTTGCCTTATTACTATTAGTTAAATTAGTTAAGAATTCTCACACCAGTCCCATGACTGACCTGTTGTTTGTTTCCACCTTTTGCAAACTCGGGTGCCCATTATTTTCCACGTGGGCAGTCAAGTAGTTTGTCTACAGGTCTTTATCTCGAGCAGGATTCTGGATTGAAGCTTAAAGCTGCTTCCAGAGTATATTTCTCTTCCGCTGCCTCAGTTATTTTATTTCCGCCGCACTGTATTGTATTTGTTGTAATTTAAATCTTCCGTTATATTTTATTCGATGTACTATGATATTCTGTACTCTGATGTAACATTATATGATGAAATAAAAGTCTGTTGTTGTTGTTGTTGTTCTAATGTGTTGTAGCCCAAAGTAAGTGTATCCGGCGATTTCCCGCAAGGGCGATTTTCGGGTCGTTTCAGTATCCAAAGCCTTAGCCCAAGGAAAAAGATTCCAAGTAATACATCTACTTTCTTCATGTTGGAAATGATCCGATCTAAGCTGAAGTATTCCCTCCCTACGAACCTGGAGGGAGGGGGAAACGGAAGAAAAGAAGACGAAAGAAAATGGGTCATACATGAGTCTGGTAAGTCCAGTGACTATTTAGCATGTAAACAAGAAAAGGGTTATGACATGAATAAACTGAATCTAGGGCATTACCCTAGAAATAAATAATAAGGCTGAATATGCTATTGCACCCATTTTACTTCTCTGCACCACCTAACTAGTGTCCCAACTAGTAATCTATATAAAATGATCATATGATAACGTGATCCCAATCCCCGCAATTGTGGTAGCCTTCAAATGTACATCTATTATGATGATTCCACCTCAATCTGCCTAATTACCATGAATGTGTTAGATGTACCCTTACTACCCAATCGATCGGCTCCTTACTTGCATTAACATTCCATGTGTCTGTGTCAATCGGCCCTCTCTTGCGTGTAGATACCCAGTGTTGGTCCCACCATAAGGTGTATCAATCCTTATGACAGCGACCTGACATGATTCAAGATGCACAGTGTATAACTACTGGTACCCAATGCCTGCTTTTTCCCGCTCTGGAGTACGTGCATGCCCATAAACCGTCGGAACCTATACTGACGTACCCCCTGCCGCTGTTTTGACCGCTTATAATCAGCCTAGTAATCGTGCTCCGTCGTGCCTAGTTCAGGATACCGTGATACATCTATGTGGGCTACTGCTGAAATGAGTCCTCGTTACTAGGATTTCCTTATTGGTTAAGTTTGTCGGCCTATATATACAAATATTACCTATCTACACGAGATGTACTTACCCTCCCACTGATTCTAGCATGTTTACTCAATGGTTAAGTTTGTTGGGCTATATGTACTAATATTACCCACCTACACGAGATGTATTTAACCCTCCCATCGATTCAAGCATGTTTATTTAACGGTTAAGATTGTGGGCCTAATTTACTAATATTACCCACCAGCCCGATATGTACTTAACCCTCTCGTACATTATGTCGTATTGGTTAAGTGTTGTCCATTCATGTTAACTTAACCCTCCCATTCACCATGTCATGTTGGTTAAGTGTTTCTTATTAACTTAACCCTCCTCAATTATCATGTTGGATTGGTTAAATGTTTCCTATAAACTTAATCTCGTTTGTCCATCAAGTTGTATTGGTCAAGCGTTTCTTGTTAACTTAACCCCATGTGTTCATCATGTTGTATTGGTTAAGTGTCATCAATCAATTCAAGTTACTTAACCCACCTACTTGTCATGCTACTTTGGTTAAGTGTTTCCTTCTAGTGTTAACCTAACCTACCACAAATCAAGTTATATTGGTTAAGTGTCGTCCTCTTGTTTTAATTTAACCTTACCACAAATCAAGTTATATTTGTTAAGTGTTTCTCATTAAATCAACCTTAGTCATTCAACTTGTTCATTAGCACTAATTGATTTATTAATGCACCAACCTCTCACATTAGATATGTGTTTTTGCAGTTACTGGATGTGCCGGGCGGTTCCGGGCAGTTTTACACCACAACTCAATCTAACCTCGAGTTTTTCTTGGGCATGATGCACTAACCTCTCATATTAGATAGGTGTTGTTGTGGTTACTGGATGTGCCGGGCGGTTCCGGGCAGTTTTACACCACAACTTAATCTAACCTCGGGTTCGGCATATTCGTCTTTTTCTTAATTTACATATTTATCTTTCAAATTTATATGTAAATTATCCATAATTATTGCCATTCAAGTCATGCCCCATTTACCCTCTAAATCATATTTTCAAATTTTTGGTATATAAATTATACCAATTTTATGGCACTAACCATTCATTTATTTATGTGCCAAATTATGCTAATAATAATTTCTAAGGTTTTTCCAACGTTACCCCCGTCATATGTTCGCAAAATTCACATAGGATGTTAGGCTTATAACTTAGCCTAAATTATATACAAAAAAGGGAAAAGATGGGAGCATGCACCATTGAAACAACATAAAATAGTAAGGATCTAACTAAACATGTGTCATGAAAATGTGTCATAAAATAATGAACTTGCATTTTTGGATCCAATTAACATGGGTCTAAGCATATGAAATTACCCAAATCCAATTAGGCTCGTATATGTAATCTTGCAATTTGGATCCAAATAAATGTAAATCTTAAGCACATAGAATTTCACAAGTTCAACTAGGCATGTGAATGTAAATTTGCAATTTGGGTCCAACTAAACATAAACCTTAAGCATATAGAATTACACAAGTTCAACTAGACATGTGAATGTGAACTTTTAATTTGGATCCAATAATCATGAATCTTAAACGTATGGATTTACACAAGTTTAACAAGGCATGTAAATACGAACTTTTATTTTGGATCCAACATACATGAATCTTAAGCATATGGTTTTACACAAGTTTAACAAGGCATGTGAGTGTGAACTTTATTCTTGGATCCAATTTTCATAGATCTAAATGTGAATCTAAACATAATACATGTTTTAGCCTAACAACTTGCATGATTCAATAAACATAGATCTAAATGAGATCTAAACATAATACATGTCTTAGCCTAACAAGTTGCATGATTCAATAAACATAGATCTAAATGTAGATCTAAACAACTTGCATGATTCAATAAACATAGATATAAATGGATATCTAAACAACTTGCATGTTACATAACATGAAAAAAGTCACCAAAATTACATAATATACGATTGGTTTAACATCAACATAATAACCACAATAATCTCACAAGCATATACGATAGAATCGTTACAAGAATAGGCATAAATCATCATCATCATTATCTTACAACTAGGAATTACTCTAGTTTTCATTTTATTACAAATCACAACTTTTAATCGTTCACATCTAAATAATAACAGGACTTACAAAGAAAAGAAATTCTTGTTTTCTGGGATCTGTTTTCTGAATTTGAAAAGTAATCCCTTGAAGAAGACTATTAATTCTCTAAGTTAGTTTTGATTCGAAGCTTTAACTTGGTTTCTAATTGAAGAAGAAATGGTGGCTAGGCTAGAACGTTCATTGACAGCATGGTGGCTCCTTGGAATAAATTAGTGTGATTTAGGGTTTGAGGATTAGGGTTGCTTATATAGAAGTTTGATCATATGTGATCCATTGGATCGTTCTAGGAGCAATCAGAGCCATCCAACTAAACGATGTGTCACTTAGCAAATCATAGCATGACACATAAGCCTTAACACCTCAGAATTTTTCACAAAGCCAGTCAGAGAAGGCCATGCAAAAAAGACAATCCTTGACCAGGGCCGTCCCTGAGTATTTATGGGCCTAGTGCGGACCCAAAATTTTGGGCCCTTAATTTTTTTTAATGAAACTGAACGTAAGTGAAAATGTGTTTTTTCTACTGTGCATCTCCATTGAGGAAATTGCGTGTTTCAGCAAATTCGTAAAGTTTTTACCCATATTTTCAATTTGTCAACTAGAAGTCCACATAAGCCACATCTTCATTTTAATATATTGATTGATGTCAACAAAGCATACAATCATCTATTTTTGCATACATCAATTACTATCAAGTACACACATCCTGACAAGAAAATACAGCTCTAGTAAAGATAATACAATATTTTTTTTGGGCCCCCTGACCTAATGGGCCCTGTGCGGTCGCACGGCTCGCACTAGGCCAGGACCGGCCCTGTCCTTGACCAATAAAAAATGCGCCACGTGCGCCACATGATGCGTACACGTCATATATATACATATATTTTCTTTTTATCTATCTTCCCAATTAACCATTTTCAAACTAAACCACTTTTTGAACAACATTCACACTAAGCCACTTTTTAGCCATTCCCCTAAAACAAAAATATGGCGCTGGCGGGGATCGAACTCTATACCTCTTGTATGCAAGTCACATGTTCTAACCAAATGAGCTACTAATTCTTTTTCTTACAAATCTTAGAACAATGCTAAACATTATTCTTTTCTCATTCTTCTTTTTTCATTTTTTGCTGCAATATTTAATTTAAAGATAACTTCTTCATACGGAGTCCGATTTACGCAAACTCAGACTCCACCTCAAGCAGAATTCTGAGATGAACGCAATGGTGCAACCCGATTCACCTATTTCTTCTTTTTAAAATTAATTATTATTTAATTTAGTATTTTAATACTCTCAGAAAATACGGGGTGTTACATTGATATTACTGATTCAATCTCTGATGAGTCTTTTGTTCAGTTCTAACGAGTTGTACCCCAAAGATTTGAGCTAACCTGGCTTTGATACCAAATGTAAAGACCTAATCCAATCTCTGATGAGTCTTTTGTTCAGTTCTAATGATTTGTACCCCAAAGATTTGAGCTAACCTGGTTTTGATACCAAGTGTAAAGACCTAAAAATCCCCACCCTTTGAATCGACCATAAACCGTGCAGGTCTGAACCAAAAGTTGGAAATCTTTGAATACTTTAACTTTGGGAATACAATACATTAGTACAAATAACAGAAGACTTTTATTACATCATAACAATGCAACATCAGAGTAAAGAATATTAGAGACTCAGAGTACATCGAATATAATACAGCGGAAAATAAATTAAAATAAATGAAATACAATGCAGCGGAACAAATAAACTGTTACAGCTGAAGTCTATCAATGCTCTGGACACAACTCTAATCTTCGACCCAGAATCTTTCTCAATATATCTGCAAAATAGCTACTCGATTGCCCATGTGGAAAAGAGGGCACTCGAGTTTGCAAAGTGAAATAAACTACTGGTCAGTCATGGGACTAGTGTGAGAAATCTTTACTTAACTTAACTAGTAATAAGTTTAATCATAGGATCACGCCGCTAACACGGAACGGGTTTATTCCATTGGATTGCCAATGCATAAATAAAGTAAATCGTTAAAAATAACGCAATGCTTTTTAGAAAAATGAAACCATTATAAGACTCAGGTCCCATCACACAATGCAACGCAAGGCGGAGGATAGAGTTTTACCTTATAATGGTCAAAAATGCTTGATACGATAAAACGGATTTGATATTATTATTAGTGTATATATGTTTTAAAAATATTTCAATCATAATGTATTAATCATAGACAAAATAACTACCATATACTATGTCTCCATACTAGATCTACAATCAAAACTGCATGATGTCGTATTGGAAATTGGGTTTCCATTAAGAGTCAAGGCTAGGAACGATCTCCTTACCGATTCGAGACACTCTAGCAATGTCTCAGGATTCGGATGCTGGCGAACCCTTAGATACAACAGGGCCAGTCCCCCAATATGCAATGGGTTGGATTGGCAATTCCTGAACACACGCTTCCCGATCCTATTGGACCTATAAATTGGCCATTGGCGACCGATAAAAATATCCGAGGTGCCTCAAAATCCATCAACCACATAAGTAAAATGTTGGGCCTTGTAAAACCCAAACACCACTTCTAGCTAGAAAGAAATGTGTGCACTCCCTGTGTTGCCTTGTCTCATTTTTGACTATACCGAGGTGTGAGGATCGCGAGGTAACGTAATACACAAAGCTATGCCTAAATAGGCTATGCTTTGATCATCATCCACAAGGCTCTGCTTTTCAACAAAAGCCTTGATCAATTGCATCTTGGCATGTCACATTGATAGTTCACACCATGCGATCGATAACTACCAATATATAACCTTCGAGCTCGTGCGTCTCAAAGAAGGGTGTTAAGTAAGAGAATAAATTCTCTGCCACTACATATATATTAATAGATATCAATTTAATTACACAACATGAAATTCAATGTCAGACACACATCCATTTACATGTCCATTCTGGGTCTGGACGAAACCGGAGTCACCTAGGTGCTCGCGTATCCGGACGATCAACAAGTACGTCCGGACAAACTACCACTATTAACCCTTTACTGGGAGCGACCCAATGCCAGGCATCAGTAGTTGTCCAGTCGATGTGAGAATCGCTGGTCTTCAATCACCGTCTTCAATGACTTTGACTTTTAATCGTCGTAGTAATTATTCAGAATGGGTTAAACCCGATCTTTCCGAATAACTCGCGTATTTTTATAATTTAAAAAAAAGAATCATGTATTGTAAATACACATTTAACGCTTCATTCCAATTCAGAATATTCTTTAAATAAAATATTCATATTATTAGCGAAAGGTTCCCATTAATTTTATCAAAGATAAATTCTTTTAGATTCATTCTTAAATCTTAATTCCATAGATTTATTTAAAACTCCAATTCAAATTTAATATCCAAAATCATTACTTTACGATTATTCCAATTTAAGAAAATAAATCTTATCATTAATTGGGTTAAAGAATCAATGTCATTTAAAACATTGTTCACAATAAACACAAAATCATATTCCAAATTATGGAATTTTCACAGAAACCAGTCGATATATAATCGATATAAATTTCTGTATCTGACTAATAATATAAATGGAATAATGACAAAGCCTTTTAAATTCTATACATAATAACAATCTTCTTTTACAAAAGCCTATCTCGATTATTTATCAAATCGAATTTCCACTCAATTCCAATTTAATGTATTAGATTGGAAAACTTGGCTTTGGAAAATTTCTTTTTAAATCTTAATAAAAAGATTTATAAATCATACTTTCACTGTTAATTGGGGTAAAGAACAAATGTCATCTAAAAACATAGGTCATGGTAAACCCAATTCACGTATCAATAATTCCAATTAACAAGTTTAATTTGAAACACTAATAATCTTAGTTAAATATTTATTCTTTCATACGGGGTTTAAGAACAGTGTTATTTAAGATACCATCCACGACAACCCAAAATCCAATTTCTTTATTTCAATATCTATTAAAAATATTCTTTATTAAAAGAAATTCTTTGTTTAAAATATCCTTTATATGAAATATATTCTGAATCAGAAAGCGACTCAATCATTTACCATATAACTTCGGTTATATGGATTTCATACATCATATGTAAATGACAACAATGGTAAATAATCATCAAACCATCGATTCAACATCCAGAGTGAAGTTCACCACTGTGTGAACATTAAAATAAAATAATACGCTCATCGCAGTCTGTCAATCTATCGATTGACATACAAATAAATATTGGGACTAGTGTATATCAATTATCATCCCAATACCCGTGTGGGGTTTTCTGCCAATAACAGTACATATAATTAAATAATTGGTTAATGAATTTAACCAATTTTTACACTATCGACATGTTGATGATGATGAACCGAACATGATATTTTATTCCTAATGTTGAAATAAAATATATTCGACTTGTATTCTCTCTTTATATATATTTCTAATATCTAATAGAATGTAATTTACTTATATAACATTATTGCGGATGACAAATAAAAGATAATTTTTATTATACTTTATTTGTATGCAATTATTCTTAAATTTAATACATAAAAGAAATAATCATATTTGTATATGTCTTTCAATGTATAACCTAACACCTAAAAATGTTTATTTCAAAGTGCATACAAATTCTAATGTATGCATTAACATATAGAAATGTCACTTTAACTCACTTATACATTCTAATGTAAGTTTTGACCAATAATATTATTCTTATATTTGAATATAAATCCTAATGTAAGTTTGCAAAAATAAAAGATGACTTTTATATTTTTGTATATAAATTCTATTGTATGTTATGCAAATAAAAGTGATTATTATATTTGCACTTAAATTCTATCTCAACAAAATGTATAAGAAGTTCCATTTTGCTGACAATTCTATTTTATCAAAATGGATATTTCTATGGTAACACAAACCTATTACACAAAAATACTATTTGTGTTTAACCTTTTCATTTAACAAAAATGTAATTTTTGTCTTAATTCAAATAAAATAAAATAAAAAGGTAATTTTTGTTTTCAAGCTTCATATTTAACAAAACGTAACTTTTTGTTTCAACTATTATATTTTTGACAAAAGTAAATATTTTTGACAAAAACAATTATTTTAGTTCAACTAAGCTATTTGTCCAAAAATGTGAATTTTGACAAAAATATATTATTTGCTTTAACTAATCTATTTTGACAAAAATGAATATTTTGACAAAATGTATATTTTGATCTAACTACTCTATTTCAACAAAACATGGTTTGTTGACAAATCTAACTCAACAAAACAAATATAAGTGATGTGTTTATTTTGTCGATAATTCTAATTCGACAGAACAAATGAAAGTAACATATTTGTTTTGTCAAATATAATGCGATAAAAATGATAATGTTTTGTTTAAACCATTATAATTTGACAAAAGTGACCAATTTGTTTTAACTATGATAATTTTGACAAAAGTGACAAAATGGATTTAACTTGAGAAGTTTAACGAAAGTGACAAAATGAATTTCAACTATTGTAAATTGATAACGGTGACAAATTGGGTTTATCTATTTTAATTTGATAAAAGTGAATGTTTTTGTTTCATTCATTTTAAGTGACACAAAAACGAATATTTTTTCTCACTCCTAAAAATTGACAAAAGTAAATATTTGTCTTAACCTTTTAAAATGGCAAAATCAAATAATTTTGTCTTACTCCATTTAAATGATAAAAATGTACCATTTTGTATTGCAACAAAAGGACAATTAAACCTTATCTATCTATTTACACTTTTTATTGAAGCTAAGATGACACTAAAAATATATCTTTTTAGTTCTAATCTTTTTATTATAACCTATGATGAAAATAAAAACATTTTATTTGATTTAACAAAATTACAACAAAGATGAATTCATTTTATCATAACCTTTTAATTTAATCTAGTTTAAAAGTAAAAACGATATTTTTAATCCTATTCTTTTATTTGTATCAAAAAATGTAACTTCATAAACTATGCTTTTTATTTGCATCTAAAATGCAAATAAAAAGGTAATATTTTAATTTATGATTTATTTGCATCAAAAAATGCAAATAAAAATACAACTTTTAATCTTATGTTTTATTTGCATCAAAGAATGCAAATGAAAATGCAACTTTCTAATTCAAGGTTTTATTTGCATCTAAATTTGTAAATAAAAATGCAACTTCTAATTCAATATTTTATTTGCATCAAGGAATGCAAATAAATATGCAACTTTTAATTTCAATATTTTATTTGCATCAAAGAATACAAATACAAATTCAACTTTTAATACGATGGTTTATTTGCATCAAAGAATGCAAATAAAAATACAACTTTTAAATCAATATTTTATTCACATCAAAAATGCAAACAAAAATGTAACTTTCATTTTAGTGTTTTTGTTTACATATAAATTGCAAACAAAAATGCAACTTTAATTATTGTTTTGTTTGCATCTGTAACGACCCGGATTTTGAGCGACTTTGGTTATCGAGATAAGCACGATGTCGATAACCAAAACACCGAAAAATCCTGGTAATTCGTGAAAGAAATTAGAGGGTGAGGAAAGATAAGATAGAAAATTAGAATAGAAGAAGAAGAAGAACACAATATCAGAGTAACATGAATCTCACAGCGGAACGAATAACATATATATATGTAACATAACTTTGAAATATACATCTGTATTTGAATATACATCATTATCAAAGTACAGCACTTACAACACAGCGGAAATAACTATAGCTATATGATCCTGAAGCCTCCTGCTCCAGCTCTTCAACTATATCTGTAAAATCCCGACTACTTGACTGCCCATACAAATTTAGGCACCCAAGAGTTTAGGGAAAACAACAAAATAAACTCCGGGTCAGTCATGGGACTGGTATGAGTAAAACAGTTTAAAAACAGTTGAACAAGTAAATGATATCTCATAAGACCACGCCGCATAACGGAACGGGTTTTTCCCTTATGAGAATCCAAAATATTTTTATATCAAAAACCTTTTGATATTATAATAATGTCTATCAACCACAGTATATATAATCATCTAGTAGAAACGCTTTCATCTCACATTCTACATATATAGTATACAATCAAAACCGCAAGCACGTATTGGGTAATGGATTTCCAACTATGACAAGGTATGGAATCACCTTTCGCTCGTGTACCTCTAGAGAGGAATACACTGGGTTCAACAAGAACATCTTGCAACCCGGCCATACATGACCGACCACTCATTTCGCTTGAGTGTATCGAATGTATATCACCAACAGTTGGGATCAGCAACCGGTTCCCGAATGGGACAACATCAACAATAGATTTTTAGAAGTAAATGAAACTCTAGATCAGGTGATTATACACCCTACTTCGGTGCGACCGACTTAGCCATGCTGCCTGCCCGATTTCTGTCATTTACCGGATGATGAGGCTAGAAGCTACGCTTTATCATCACATCAGATTCACTTTGAATGTCACATCATCAAATCCATCCAATCACCGATTGATGTCCTCAACCATACATTATGTGTTAGCTAAGAGAAGTTTCCTTCTCCGCTTCCACTCTTGGTACAGTTGGAGAAATCAATATACGTGATCGTCTGGACATATTCTGTCAGACATCCGTCCGTCCATACAAGTCACCCAGGAACAGGATGAACCGAAGGCACTATTCTGTAAACAGGATAGCCCATGCATAACTCCGTCTTCAATTTCCTTTGGCATATATGATTCGCAACGCTTATGCCAATACAGAGTGGTTCTTTGGATAATAATCCAACCGGTCTCTCCATATTAACAACGTTAAAATGGTCAAAACTTCGATAGTCTGTGATTTAACTATCGAATAAAAACAAGTGTGCAAACAACGATAATATTTCCAAATGGAAATTATATCGATCAAACATCATTCAACATTCATCTCTTTAGTTCATTAACTTACTTATCTCCTGTTTCCCTATATTCAATATTCCTTATTTTCTAAATTGGGAAAATACGTTATTAACAATGGAAAACATTTCCATTTCTTTGTTTCTTTATTAGAAAACGTTTCTGGTTTCTTATTTGGAAAACATTTCCAAAGCTTCTTCATTGGACTTAGACAGATGTTTAAACAAACCATCGCGATGCCAACTCAAACCATTTCCTTTACTGCCGAACCTTAACTATTCCTTAGTTAAAAATGAAGTCAATCAAGTTGGGGTAGAACTACCTCTCAGACCTTAACTGAACAACATTTCTAACTTTGAAATAGACAAAGTTCACTTTATATTTCTTTTACTGACTTCCTTACTTAACCCTCGTTCGAATAAATATCTATTCGATTAACCCTTATCAATTAACTCTATTTGACTAACGCTATTGATTAACTATATTTTACTAACGCTATTGATTTACTCATTTCACTTACTCTTTTCGAATAAACTATATTTGATAATCCCTTTTACTTTCTATTCGAATAACTATATTCGATTTAACTCATTTGCTTCTATTCTAATCGATTAAACTAACATCGATTATCTCCTTTCAACTTTATTCTCTAATCGATTAACTAACATCGATTAACTTCTTTTTCTTTAACACTAATTGATTAACTAACATCGATTAACTCCTTTTTAACTTTATTCTCTAATCGATTAACTAACATCGATTAACTTCTTTTTCTTTAACACTAATCGATTAACTAACATCGATTAACTTCTTTTACTTTAACACTAATCGCTTAACTAACATCGATTAACTCCTTTTACTTTAACACTAATCGATTAACTAACATCGATTAACTTCTTTGATAAACTACGTTTTCCGTTACAACTATTTCCTTTTTATAACGTTTACTTACCGTTACAAATATATCCTATTTATAACATCTATTTACCGTTACAAATATATCCTATTTATAACTTCTATTTACCGTTACAAATATATCCTATTTATAACTTCTATTTACCGTTGCAAATATTTCCTTTTCTATTTACCATTACAAATATATCCTATTTATAACTTCTGTTTATTTTCTAAATAAATATCCCTTTTATAAAACCGTGTTCGTTTTATAAATAATTCCTTTTATAAAATCCTGTGATTTTATAAAATTCCTTTATTTCAATATACATTGAAATACTTCTTTTTTTACATCCCAGGGTCTTTTATGATATTTGCAATATCGAATAACAATGATCAACATCATTCCAACACACATAATCCATAACAGATTATATAACACATCATATATCACAATATATGAAAACAGTAAAATAAATGTTGAGGAATCCAGCCGGATTCCTCCAACTTGTTTCCCTGCATCACAGATGTTAAACAATATAGGTAACATCACTTTCAGTTCCATATGATATATTTTGTTAAACAGAATCAATATAGAAATTAAATCAACTGACTAGCAGTTCAATCAAACAATCAACACACAGTCAATCAGTCAATATCTAACAGTTCTAAAAATACAACATGAAATTATAAACTGTTCAGAGTTGGTGAGATTTACTCACATTGGCGCGTTAATCGTTAAATAACGGTTTGCGTTATTTGATTTGCGACGGACAATTTATTTCGCCATAAATTGTAACGAGCTCGGATTCACTCCCAGTCAGCTCCATGGTGTTGCTCCCGTCCATACGATCCATTTTCCTCACTACGGCCCACCAACCGACTTAAGCCCAGACCCACTTCGATATCACCCGCATCCTTTCTTCCTCAAGTTCCAAACGGCCCACGTACATTCAGATGCCCACCTGTTCAAAGCTCAAGCCTATTCTCACGTTTTCATGTATCTCGAAACTACTCTTCCTCCCTTGCACTCTTTACTTGAACTAAAACTAAAAACTAAATTTAAGAAAACCACTACTGGGCCTTACGGTTAGGACCCAGCACACCCACAACTAAGCACCCTCTCACCGTGTAGCTTCTTCCATCAGCATTCTTTCTTCCCAAACGAAGTGACCGCCCGCTCCATAGTTCCATCTACCTGTACCATGTCGTATACTTTTCACTTTCTATTTTCATTTCCGTGTTCTTCACTAGAGTGCGCTCTCCCATTGGTTACTGCTGCTCAACAAAAGACAGCGTACAAACTTGTCACCGATGATGCGCACTTCCCCCATCATAACGTCTGGCCATCCACCCCTACACGCATGTACACTTCCCTTCGAATAAACGCTCCAGGTAAACTACAACCCTCTGAACCATGCTTCTTCTTTCCACTACCCCCCCTCCTCTATCTAAAACCCACGAACAGACCCACAACGTCTCTGACTTCGGTTTCCCCACTGAGCAACTCACGTTTCTTCTTTGAAAGCTCCCTCCAGTATCTCAACGCTTCTCAGACCCTTCGAAACAACTGCCAACATTTCCCCCTTCGCAACAGTAAAGCAACGACCCCAAGACCAACCCGCACCAACCTCCAGACCTTCAGCAATCACTCCCCATCGACTAAAGCACGCAAACTCCCTTCAATATCCCTTGAGCGCCATGCTGACGTCGAAATGGTCTCCCGTCCCTTGCATTTTCATTTTCTTTGATTTTCTGAAGTTGGTCTTCGCGTTTGAGAAAAGAGGATGGTGGCGGCGGAATTCTTATGTTTGCTGTAGCATTCAGTTTTTGGTCCCAAGGCTTTAGGTTTAGAACACTTTATATTGATCTCCTCCTGTGGATTATTGGATGCCACGTCTTTGTTTTGAGGCCATGGAGAATGAGTGGCTGAGAAGAATGTAACGAGGTCTTGTTTTTGGCCTTGTAAATAGGTTAGGATGTTTTTTTTAAGGGTATAAAATATCCCCTTTTACTAATTTATATAATTCCGTTACTTCATGGACCGTTGCCGACAGAAATAAAAATATCAGTGAGACGAGCGACGTCCCACGATCCCAAATATATAAAAATACCGGTAGATTGACTCATATTGTGAAACCTCAAAATGTTGATTACAGGGTGCAAAATACTCTAAATAAAACGTTGCTTATTAAATTAATTAAAAATTACAGTAAAATTCTAAAAATTAAATTATCACTATATCCTAAAAGAACCTTGTCTAAATTCAAACCCGATCTCTAGTTATATCGAATAAATCGATACGGTCGATAACGATTCTATAGCGACTATTTCAAAATTTGATTTGCACATATCTCAAAATCTACGCGACGAAATCCTGATTTTTCTCTTCCACTAGAAAGATATACTCTACCAACTCCACACGTTTCTTGTTTCATAGAAATCCGGCTTAGAATGAATCCTGTACATTCAGTTGAAGTTCGAATAGCCAATTTACGAACTGCAGCACCATTTCGAGCTCGTTTATAATTATATTATAAACTATACGTTCAACTGTCGACGATTGAATATATTTGTTATTCAAATTCAATTTCCAAGCTGAATTAAATATCACAGATGATCCGGTTCACACCATATCATCATTTCGGCCAATTCTGATTATTTCAGAATTAAATATATTATTTTAAATTATTATTTTAATAAATTATTCCCCATTATTTAATTCCACGGCCAGTTAATTCACTAAACCACCATTAATATAATTAAATAGATTAATTCTAATACCTCTGCCAATGCGGGTCATTACATTCTTCCCCACTTAAAATAATTTCGTCCTCGAAATTGCTAAAAGGTAGAGGACGACCCTATCGACTGGTTAGAACATATTTGTTCACTTCTTAACTTCAGTTTCAACTGAACCAATTTAATTTCAATTAAATTATTAATTAATTCTTATCAACGAAAATTTCAAAAATCTTGAAAATTTTCTAACGCCTTCTCTGTTCGAAAAATTTCGCCAGCACCTCCATTGTACTGGTTGATAGGTTAAACTCCCACTCGCCTCTCTGGGCCATTTCCATCCTAAAAGAAAATCAAACAGCCAAGCGGCTTGCCGATTCGGCTCATAAATCTTATATCCAATAGGAATATAAACTTGTACCTTTTTGTCGGGCATATCAACCCCATCACTTCCATATGCTATCAACTCAGCATATACCAATGTTATCCCAATCAAATTCTAGAATCACTTTTATCTCCAGCACAACCATTCGCTTTTTCCAAGCCAAATTTCCATTTCAACTCAAGTTTTCGTCTTGATTCCCAACTCTTAACTTGATTATCCTATTACACTTCAAATTTGAATCTCACAAATTCAATTTGTCTCGATATCATTCTAATTCAATCTCAGTTACCACTTTACTGGCTTTACCTTAATTCAAATTTTGCTTTCACAAATTTTCTGTTAAATTTGTTTTTAATTCAAACAGTCTTTCCCTGGGAGTTTTCAAACAGTTCTTTTCAAAAATCAAATTTTCCTTTTTGAAATTCAACCGAGCCCTTAATCAATATTCCATTAGTTAAATCACTCCTCTATTTCTTTGTCAATATTTGTTAACCAAATATTTTCAATAACCATATTGGCCCTTTATGTTATTTAGAGAACATTTCCGAATATCGCCTTCCTTTATTTTCTATACCTTAGAAAATATATGCTATTTCAATTTGGAAAATATTCCAATTACTTATCTCTTTTCCAATCTCGTTCATTTCTATACTTAGGAAATATTCTTTATTCTATTTCCAAGCTTACACTTATTTGGGTTAAAACGGATGTTGTGTAAAACATCGTTACGACAAACCAAATACTATATTCAACTAACTCTTATTCAACATTGATCTTCGAGCCTGGAAGCTTACTATTTATTAGTTAATAATGAAATCAATCAAGTTGGGGTATACTACCTCTCAGACCTTGACTGAATAACATTTATAACATCAAAACAGATCTGACTAATTACTCGAATAATCAATACCATACAACGACTCATTCACTTTTAAATACATATATGCTTCCTCTTTCTATTCTTACTAGATTTTATTTTTATACTTCCTTTTTGATTATACTATTCTATTTCTAAGTTCATTTTCTTATCGACTTTTATATAAATCGATACGTTGATTTCTAATTATCAAATTATCTTAAAAAATATTCTATCTCCTTAGATTCCTGGAAAAATCCGCCATAACCTCCTTTGTACTAGGAGCATCAGGATATTTCAAATAGCCTCCCATGGCCCTCACCAATCCAAAAGAAAAAGAAAAAGCCAAGCGGCTAGCCGATACGGCGCATAAAATCTCATATATGAATTAAATACATACCTTTTCGTCGAGCATTCTATTTATATACCTTCATATCTTATCCATACATATCTCATGTACATTTATACATTTCTAATTCATTTCAACTTAATCAAATCATTTTAACTTAGTTAGTTAAGTGATTTTCAAATTACCAGTTTGCCCATTTCACTTTCATATTTGAGTATAACATGTTCAAATATATTTTAACTTACTTATAAACTAATCAAATTCTACCTTTTCAAACTCAGGTTTCATATTCGATTTCGAATATAAATCCTCAAACCCCCTTTTGAATGCTATATTCAAATTCCATTTGAATTCCATTTGAATCCTATATTCAAATTCCTTTTTAACTCTAATTGAATTTTCCTAATTCAAATTCTATTTGAATTTCATATATTTAAACTCCTTTAAATTTCTATGTTCAATTTGAATTACAAATATTCAAATTCCTTTTCAAATCCTTTATTCAATTTCTATGTCACTTCTCTTATTCAAATTCTATTCGATTTCTATATTCAATTTTTCATTATTCAAATCTTCTTTATTCAAATCTCATTTGAATTTCTATATTCAAATCCTCTTTTGAATTTTCTATATTCAAATCCTCTTTGTTTGAACTTCCTTTATTCAAATTCCTTTAAATAAGTCTCGGTTTCAATTCCTTTTGAAATCGATTTTTCTATCTTTGGAAAATAAATTTCCCTTTCAATTTCACACTTGTATTTTTATTTCTGAATTATCCAATGATAATTCTCTTCACTTCATTTTATCAACTTCGTTTATAAAGGAACTATTTATAAACTTCATTTATAAAGGAACTTCTCGTTTTATTTCTTTTAAACAAGTTAATATTTCAAATCTATTTCAAACTTCAAATTCTATATTTGAAATCCCATTGGAAATTCAACACAACTTGTCGTTCCCAAAACAAATTCAAAACAGTATCTCTGGTAGTAATTCGTCACTTACAACTCGAAAATGAATACTGATGATGCAGCTGTCATCATCAGAATCTATTTTCCAGCGATCAAAGTGAGTTCAATACTATAAAACCATTTCTAAACATTTCCACTTTGAAACTCATTGCAAAATATAATTAACACTGCTTGTAAATTAATTTAAAATCTCCCAGGATCTTAAATTTTCCTTATTTTTAATCCCAATCTATTTACAAACACTTATCCAATTCTCCAGAGTTTTAATTCGATTTCTGGTTTAAATTTCAGATTTAACTCATCTGATTTCACGTATTTCACTTATATGAATTCTGATTGGTTATTTACATAACCATTTAATTTATAATCTTACTCGATTATAATAACAACCAATATATCCAATATATTCAAAATATACGTTGGGTAAACTATTTTCATTTACCCTCTTTTCAAAACATACCATGACGGTTCATCGTATTCGAGTGTTTAGTAACTCCTACCGATACAGTGGATCAAACTGATCGACCAGAATTCACAAACAACTCAACCAATGAATCTCCACAATATAAAACAATTTTTATCTCAATAACAAATACGCTCACTCGTATATATACACTCAATCTCAGTCTAGGGTATTACTAACCCTATCTCTACCGAGTCACGCCACAGAGCCAAGTAATTCTTAACTTAAGCTCTGATACCAACTGTAACGACCCGGATTTTGAGCGACTTTGGTTATCGACATAAGCACGATGTCGATAACCAAAACACCGAAAAATCCTGGTAATTAGTGAAAGAAATTAGAGGGTGAGGAAAGATAAGATAGAAAATTAGAATAGAAGAAGAAGAAGAAGAAGAACACAATATCAGAGTAACACGAATCTCACAGCGGAACGAATAACATATATATATGTAACATAACTTTGAAATATACATCTGTATTTGAATATACATCATTATCAAAGTACAGCACTTACAACACAGCGGAAATAACTATAGCTATATGATCCTGAAGCCTCCTGCTCCAGCTCTTCAACTATATCTGTAAAATCCCGACTACTTGACTGCCCATACAAATTTAGGCACCCAAGAGTTTAGGGAAAACAACAAAATAAACTCCGGGTCAGTCATGGACTGGTATGAGTAAAACAGTTTAAAAATAGTTGAACAAGTAAATGATATCTCATAAGACCACGCCGCATAACGGAACGGGTTTTTCCCTTATGAGAATCCAAAATATTTTTATATCAAAAACCTTTTGATATTATAATAATGTCTATCAACAACGGTATATATAATCATCTAGTAGAAACGCTTTCATCTCACGTTCTACATATATAGTATACAATCAAAACCGCAAGCACGTATTGGGTAATGGATTTCCAACTATGACAAGGTATGGAATCACCTTTCGCTCGTGTACCTCTAGAGAGGAATACACTGGGTTCAACAAGAACATCTTGCAACCCGGCCACACATGACCGACCACTCATTTCGCTTGAGTGTATCGAATGTATATCACCAACAGTTGGGATCAGCAACCGGTTCCCGAATGGGACAACATCAACAATAGATTTTTAGAAGTAAATGAAACTCTAGATCAGGTGATTATACACCCTACTTCGGTGCGACCGACTTAGCCATGCTGCCTGCCCGATTTCTGTCATTTACCGGATGATGAGGCTAGAAGCTACGCTTTATCATCACATCAGATTCACTTTGAATGTCACATCATCAAATCCATCCAATCACCGATTGATGTCCTCAACCATACATTATGTGTTAGCTAAGAGAAGTTTCCTTCTCCGCTTCCACTCTTGGTACAGTTGGAGAAATCAATATACGTGATCGTCTGGACATACTCTGTCAGACATCCGTCCATACAAGTCACCCAGGAACAGGATGAACCAAAGGCACTATTCTGTAAAAAGGATAGCCCTTGCATAACTCCGTCTTCAATTTCCTTTGGCATATATGATTCGCAACGCTTATGCCAATACAGAGTGGTTCTTTGGATAATAATCCAACCGGTCTCTCCATATTAACAACGTTAAAATGGTCAAAACTTCGATAGTCTGTGATTTAACTATCGAATAAAAACAAGTGTGCAAACAACGATAATATTTCCAAATGGAAATTATATCGATCAAACATCATTCAACATTCATCTCTTTAGTTCATTAATTTACTTATCTCCTGTTTCCCTATATTCAGTATTCCTTATTTTCTAAATTGGGAAAATACGTTATTAACAATGGAAAACATTTCCATTTCTTTGTTTCTTTATTAGAAAACATTTCTGGTTTCTTATTTGGAAAACATTTCCAAAGCTTCTTCATTGGACTTAGACAGATGTTTAAACAAACCATCGCGATGCCAACTCAAACCATTTCCTTTACTGCCGAACCTTAACTATTCCTTAGTTAAAAATGAAGTCAATCAAGTTGGGGTAGAACTACCTCTCAGACCTTAACTGAACAACATTTCTAACTTTGAAATAGACAAAGTTCACTTTATATTTCTTTTACTGACTTCCTTACTTAACCCTCGTTCGAATAAATATCTATTCGATTAACCCTTATCAATTAACTCTATTTGACTAACGCTATTGATTAACTATATTTGACTAACGCTATTGATTTACTCATTTCACTTACTCTTTTCGAATAAACTGTATTCGATAATCCCTTTTACTTTCTATTCGAATAACTATATTCGATTTAACTCATTTGCTTCTATTCTAATCGATTAAACTAACATCGATTATCTCCTTTCAACTTTATTCTCTAATCGATTAACTAACATCGATTAACTTCTTTTTCTTTAACACTAATCGATTAACTAACATCGATTAACTCCTTTTTAACTTTATTCTCTAATCGATTAACTAACATCGATTAACTTCTTTTTCTTTAACACTAATCGATTAACTAACATCGATTAACTTCTTTTACTTTAACACTAATCGCTTAACTAACATCGATTAACTCCTTTTACTTTAACACTAATCGATTAACTAACATCGATTAACTTCTTTGATAAACTACGTTTTCCGTTACAACTATTTCCTTTTTATAACGTTTACTTACCGTTACAAATATATCCTATTTATAACATCTATTTACCGTTACAAATATATCCTATTTATAACTTCTATTTACCGTTACAAATATATCCTATTTATAACTTCTATTTACCGTTGCAAATATTTCCTATTCTATTTACCGTTACAAATATATCCTATTTATAACTTCTGTTTATTTTCTAAATAAATATCCCTTTTATAAAACCGTGTTCGTTTTATAAATAATTCCTTTTATAAAATCCTGTGATTTTATAAAATTCCTTTATTTCAATATACATTGAAATACTTCTTTTTTTACATCCCAGGGTCTTTTATGATATTTGCAATATCGAATAACAATGATCAACATCATTCCAACACACATAATCCATAACAGATTATATAACACATCATATATCACAATATATGAAAACAGTAAAATAAATGTTGAGGAATCCAGTCGGATTCCTCCAACCTGTTTCCCTGCATCACAGATGTTAAACAATATAGATAACATCACTTTCAGTTCCATATGATATATTTTGTTAAACAGAATCAATATAGAAATTAAATCAACTGACTAGCAGTTCAATCAAACAATCAACACACAGTCAATCAGTCAATATCTAACAGTTCTAAAAATACAACATGAAATTATAAACTGTTCAGAGTTAGTGAGATTTACTCACATTGGCGCGTTAATCGTTAAATAACGGTTTGCGTTATTTGATTTGCGACGGACAATTTATTTCGCCATAAATTGTAACGAGCTCGGATTCACTCCCAGTCAGCTCCATGGTGTTGCTCCCGTCCATACGATCCATTTTCCTCACTACGGCCCACCAACCGAGTTAAGCCCAGACCCACTTCGATATCACCCGCATCCTTTCTTCCTCAAGTTCCAAATGGCCCTCGTACATTCAGATGCCCACCTGTTCAAAGCTCAAGCCTATTCTCACGTTTTCATGTATCTCGAAACTACTCTTCCTCCCTTGCACTCTTTACTTGAACTAAAACTAAAAACTAAATTTAAGAAAACCACTACTGGGCCTTACGGTTAGGACCCAGCACACCCACAACTAAGCACCCTCTCACTGTGTAGCTTCTTCCATCAGCATTCTTTCTTCCCAAACGAAGTGACCGCCCGCTCCATAGTTCCATCTACCTGTACCATGCCGTATACTTTTCACTTTCTATTTTCATTTCCGTGTTCTTCACTAGAGTGCGCTCTCCCATTGGTTACTGCTGCTCAACAAAAGACAGCGTACAAACTTGTCACCGATGATGCGCACTTCCCCCATCATAACGTCTGGCCATCCACCCCTACACGCATGTACACTTCCCTTCGAATAAACGCTCCAGGTAAACTACAACCCTCTGAACCATGCTTCTTCTTTCCACTACCCCCCCTCCTCTGTCTAAAACCCACGAACAGACCCACAACGTCTCTGACTTCGGTTTCCCCACTGAGCAACTCACGTTTCTTCTTTGAAAGCTCCCTCCAGTATCTCAACGCTTCTCAGACCCTTCGAAACAACTGCCAACATTTCCCCCTTCGCAACAGTAAAGCAACGACCCCAAGACCAACCCGCACCAACCTCCAGACCTTCAGCAATCACTCCCCATCGACTAAAGCACGCAAACTCCCTTCAATGTCCCTTGAGCGCCATGCTGACGTCGAAATGGTCTCCCGCCCCTTGCATTTTCATTTTCTTTGATTTTCTGAAGTTGGTCTTCGCGTTTGAGAAAAGAGGATGGTGGCGGCGGAATTCTTATGTTTGCTGTAGCATTCAGTTTTTGGTCCCAAGGCTTTAGGTTTAGAACACTTTATATTGATCTCCTCATGTGGATTATTGGATGCCACGTCTTTGTTTTGAGGCCATGGAGAATGAGTGGCTGAGAAGAATGTAACGAGGTCTTGTTTTTGGCCTTGTAAATAGGTTAGGATATTTTTTTTTAAGGGTATAAAATATCCCCTTTTACTAATTTATATAATTCCGTTACTTCATGGACCGTTGCCGACAGAAATAAAAATATCAGTGAGACGAGCGACGTCCAACGATCCCAAATATATAAAAATACCGGTAGATTGACTCATATTGTGAAACCTCAAAATGTTGATTACAGGGTGCAAAATACTCCAAATAAAACGTTGCTTATTAAATTAATTAAAAATTACAGTAAAATTCTAAAAATTAAATTATCACTATATCCTAAAAGAACCTTGTCTAAATTCAAACCCGATCTCTAGTTATATCGAATAAATCGATACGGTCGATAACGATTCTATAGCGACTATTTCAAAATTTGATTTGCACATATCTCAAAATCTACGTGACGAAATCCTGATTTTTCTCTTCCACTAGAAAGATATACTCTACCAACTCCACACGTTTCTTGTTTCATAGAAATCCGGCTTAGAATGAATCCTGTACATTCAGTTGAAGTTCGAATCGCCAATTTACGAACTGCAGCACCATTTCGAGCTCCTTTATAATTATATTATAAACTATACGTTCAACTGTCGACGATTGAATATATTCGTTATTCAGATTCAATTTCCAAGCTGAATTAAATATCACAGATGATCCGGTTCACACCATATCGTCATTTCGGCCAATTCTGATTATTTCAGAATTAAATATATTATTTTAAATTATTATTTTAATAAATTATTCCCCATTATTTAATTCCACGGCCAGTTAATTCACTAAACCACCATTAATATAATTAAATAGATTAATTCTAATACCTCTGCCAATGCGGGTCATTACAGCATCTATAATTGTAAACAAAAATGCAACTTTTCAAATAAAATGTAACTTTTTATCGCAATGTTTTATTTGCATCAAAGAATGCAAATAAAATATAACCTTTTATTTCAATGTTTATTTGCATCAAAGAATGCAAATAAAATAATAACTTTTCAATTCAATGTTTATTTGCATCAAAGAATGCAAATAAAATATAACTTTTTATTGCAATGTTTTATTTGCATCAAAGAATGCAAATAAAATAATAACTTCTAATTTCAATGTTATTTCTTTTTCTAGCATGATTCTACACAAAACATTTCTAACAATAACGATGTTTTTATTTACACAAAACATTTCTAACAATAACGATGTTTTTATTCACATAAAACATTTCTAACAATAACGATGTCTTTATTGTTAACATAACTGCTATAAGAAAATTACACTACTGCAACTAGTTATTTGCAACAGGCGACACATGACAATTGTAGTAAATGACATTTCGCAACAGACCTATTGTAGCAGTTGCAATAGATGAGATTTAGCAACAGACATTTTCTTCCTGTTGCGAAAAGCATATTTTTAGCAATTGCGCTTACCTTCCTGTTGCAAAAGCATACTTTTAGCAACTGTGCTTTTAGAAAAGTTGCAACAAATATATTATTTGCAACTGCGCTTCCTAGTCAGTTGCGAATAAATATCTTTAGCAACTGTTTTCGCCACTTGCAATAAGTGTATTTTTTTACAACTGGAAAAGCCAGTTGCGAAAAACATAGTATTAAAAATAATTATAATATTTTAATGATTAACTTTTAATAATTAATTTTAAATAGTTACCATTAAATGATTAAGTACTAGTAATAATATAATAATTAAGATTAATATTTAATAGTTATTAATTAATAACAAAATTTAGGTATTATAAAGTGATATTTATAACTAGTAATTAAATAACAATAATTAATAATTAACAAATAATAATAATTAACATTTTAAAATTAATAAAATAAATAAATATTATTCAATAGTAATAAATTAATAATAAAACTAATGGATAATAACTAAAAATTAATTTGAAATAAGAATATGTTTAAATATTTAATAATTAAAAAATTAATATATTCATAATAAATAAATAAAATATGATAATTGATTAATATTACTATTAGGGAGTAATTAATAATTGATAATAATTTCTTGTATGGATTAATTTATAATTTGAATTTGATAGAGGTATTTTTATGAATCAATTAGGAGCTTCTAGTTATCATTATTATTTAATTTTTATATTTCTAATATTATTTTTAATGGTTATTGATCAATAAAAGTCAATCTTTTTTCCTTGCAAAAATTCAAAAGTATACAATATTAGGACACGAGTCTGTTGCAAAAGTGATCAAAAAATGGTCTGTTGCAAAAGTGATCAATAAATGGGATCAATAAATGGTTGGCCTTTGTCGATGCAAAAGGCAATATATGTAAGGCGGGATTAAAACAAAATAGGCGGACTCTCGAAAATGTAAGGCGGGCTCTCGAAAATGTAAGGCGGGATCCAAAATAATAATTTCATGCCTGCTTCGCTTGCTCGTTTCCCTTCTCGTTCTAAATCTAGTTCATAGCCGAAGTCTCATCCCCACATGAAACCCTAATTTTGCTTCTCTCAAGAGCTTCAACTAGTTAACCTTGTCT
This sequence comes from Allium sativum, assembly GCA_030737875.1. Lineage (NCBI taxonomy): Eukaryota > Viridiplantae > Streptophyta > Magnoliopsida > Asparagales > Amaryllidaceae > Allium > Allium sativum. The sequence continues at coordinate 487,337,420 of CM060926.1, read as the reverse complement.
TTATTTGGGTAGATTGATGACTGGAAATCAAGAAGAAAACCAGACGAAAGCCTGACTAATCGGCTATTATTAAATTTCCATAATTTGAATCTGAACCATTCCCTTTCCGAATTAGATTGATTCTTTCAAATTGGATGGGTTTCGATCCAATATTTTTTGAATTTGAGTGGATTTGATCCATATACGCCTTTAAAGCACGAAACAAAATTTTGTCCCGAATCCAATTTCCATCGAGATGCAACATTGAAATTAAATCCACAGTATGGCTAGCAATCTAGTGATCAAAAGTTCGTTTATTTCTCTTTTTATTGGCAGTCGGATGTAGAAAGACATGCAAGAGATTTTATGGAAGCATCAAAGAAGCTTCGATTATATTTGATTGCTCTGCAATGTGAAGAACAACCATCCAAGGAAGATACGCTTCGAAAGGTAATTAAATTGTCCTCACTTGAAACTGAATTGAAAAAAAAAAGATTTTTCTGAGTATGTCTTTTATCCGCTATACACCGATAACAACTTTTGCAGTTCCTAATTTGGTGATCGTTTCAGATGCTAAACAAATCTATTATATCACTCTTTCAGTACATTTTTCAAGCTGCACTAGCTTCACAACTTCATCTTGTACCAAAACACACTTTGTATAGGCATATAGCCATTTTGGGTACATGAGGTTTTTTCCATTTAACTATGCCAATAAATAAATAGTCTTCTGGGTATTATTTTTATAAGTGTTAGCCTGGAAGTCTGTTGGTAGTTGTGACATGCGTTTAGTTATGTGGAAGTGGATTTCCTGTATTTGGTGGCGCAATTTTCTTGTTCATCTTTGTCTTGGTGTTTTTCTGTTGCTCTTTTTGCTGCATGATGCTTCCTAGTGCATGAAGATTTATATCTCTTCTTGGGCTTCGGTGGTATTGCAGTTTATTTTGATTTTGATAAGGCTAGCTGATTTGAAGATTTAGTTGTCTTTGTGGTTTTTCTGATGTTTCTAGAGTTGATTGGGAGATCATGTTTGTTTGTTCTTGGAAAGGGGAATGTCTGGAGTTTGCTTGATGGAGAGCCGCTCTTTCTTGCTTTTGGATTTTGAGGTAACTGATGTTAATCTTTTTCAAGTGTTAGCTGCTTTGGGAAGTATTTTTCAGGTGTTTGTTCTAGTGTTTAGTTGGTTTGTTTTGCGTTTGGTGTGTACTGTGTTCTGTGTTTTCAGTATGGGTTTTCTGTGTCTTTAGTTTGGGCTGGAAATGTCTTGTTGATGTGTATTATTTGTTTGTTAGATGTTGTAATTTGTTTTCTAGCCCAAACAGCTCTTTGTAACTTCCTTTCTATGTTATATAAGTACCCTTTTGTTCTAAAAAATAAAATAAAATAAATCACATGTATTTACTACTGATATGTCATGAGCTTATAAAGCCATTGCTCCTTCGACAGGTTGAAAACTTCTTCACGCATGATCTACCTTCTGGCCTTTTGCTGAATATTACTTTTTCAGTTCATTCACCTAATAAGGAGTTGCTTTGAAAACTGTCCTGTGAGCTTGTTCTACCGTCTTGAAGGATACCCTGAAGAAGAAGTATTAAGATACGCAAAAGGTGCACATTTTTACGCACAAGCAGCAGCTCAAAGAAGACCTTCAATGGCCTAAGTTTATTCTTTTGTTATAGTATATGTATGATAGAGTAGAAATATGAGTAGAAAATACTCTATTCAGAAAAAATGTGTTGTGTGAGAGAAGAAATTATTATACATGAATGGTGTATGTAAATTGTAGAAACTTTTATTGTAATTGTTTGTACTATTAAAACTTTGTTAAAATAAATTTTTTATTTGTTTATTTCATTTTGTGATATACACTATTACTAAAATAAATACGTTTAATATGTAATATCTATAAGCTATATTTTTTTATAGATTTATGAATCTATTGCGATAGGCATATACTGTTGCAAAATGGTCTGTTGCAACAACAAAAGCCAGTTGCAAAAAAGTATACCGCAACGTTTTATTGCAACAGGCATAAAAGGTTGCAGACTTTTGGTAACTTCGGCTATACCAACAGACGCAGGCCTGTTGCAATTGGTCTACTGCAACAGATATTGCCTGTTGCGAAAAGTGTTTTTTGTTGTAGATACAATAATATCATTCAGCAAATCATCATCAACAAAATCAATACAAATATAAATATATATATGTTTTAATTTTAATATTTTAAATCGAGAAATATCACAATTGGTTTTAATTCCGATAAGTTCAGATCTGAAAATTTTCTAAAATCTGATCTGCTCTATTTCAGATCTGGTTAGTTCTAGGGAGTAGATCTCGTCAAGACGATTTCAATGCAACTGAAATCATGTGATTCTATTTTCATTTGAGTAGGATATAGTCATTTAAACATTTGATTATTTAAAATAATAATAAAACTTAATTAGGATAATTACTTTTAATTAATCACCAAATCCCTTCCTTAACCCGTGACCTCCTTTCTTCTACAGAAATCGATCGTGTTTCAGAACCCAAAACCGCAACTCCAACCTCGAAATGCGTGGCACCATAGGGAGCCTGACCTCGATCCATTATCACCACGACGACGCCTCTCCTTCACTACCCCTTCGCCAGCGCTGGTCCCAAGCTCGTCCTCATCTTCTTGGCAGAAAATGAATGGGAACGGCGGCCATTTGGGCTTTGATTTCTCTTGATTTTCGCAATGGAATTTCATCATATCCGTACAGAATTAAGGAGCATGAAATTATCTACCATTTTTGCTTATGAACTGGGATGAAATTCGATTTGGATTACGAGGTATTGGGGATTGAAAACAGAGCACTTCTAGCCATTGATTTTAGTTTCTGGTGGCTGGTGCGTTTTGAGGCATTAGGGTTTCTTGGGGCTAGGTTTAATTTATAATAAAATATTAATTAATTACTTGTTTTTGCAAATAAATCCGCTATATCTCAGTAGCTCCATTTCCAGCCCAACTGAAGTTGTTCCTAGGTAAATACCCATGTTCCAGACACGATGGACTAGGTCCTGTCAGCCCAAACGAACGTCTTTGACCTGTTTTATTTAATTTAATATTTAAATCATTTATTTATTTAATTCGAACGTACATTTAAATTTACCGGGGTCACATACGGACTCTAAAAATTCTATAAAAGTTATTTCAAGCTATGTCTTGACGATATGTTCCTAACAAGACTAATTTCGTCAAATTCTGAGACCGTTTGAAAAATGGCCATTTTTGGTCGATCAGATTTGGCTGAAACTGACAAAACACATTTTCTTTTACCATGCTCACATATTGATTCTAACAATTATGAAATTTGAAACCTAGCAATTATATGGCATTCCGGTTCCAACAAAAGTGGTTTCATTGAAAACGGAGGTCATTTGAAAAATGACTATTTTTAATATTAAAAAATATATATAAATTCTATAGCAACTATTCTGAAATTTAAATTAGGCATAACTTATGATTTTTAAAGTGAAATTTCAATTTTTCAGATTCGTTGGAAAGATACTTTTAAATAGATTTAAATATTTCTGGTTTCACTAAAATCCGTTTAATTTTGGTCCTGTGTAGTCAGTCAAAGTTCAAATTAAAATTTCCAAACTACCACGCTGTTTCTAACTCCTTTTATAATAAAAATAAATAAATTCATTTTAACTTCAATTTAAAATAAATTTTTCATCATTATTATTTAAAATAAATTATTTTAACTATTAAAATTCCGTTAAATTTCTAAAATAAATTTTTTAAATTGGTTCAGAATTTGCGGGTTGTTACACCGGGATCAGATTCATTATCTGAAAACCACTCTGTATGGGCATTAGCATTGCAAATCAAATATGATGAAGATAAATAAAGACGAAGTTATGCAAGGGCTGTCCTGTTTATAGAATAGTGCCTTCGGTTTGTCCAGTTTCAGGACGACCTGTATGGAAGAATGTCTGATGGAGTATATTTAATAGAACGCGTAAGTTGATCTCTTCAAAAGTATTTACGCCAGGTGGTGGAGGAATTCGTTTATCTTAGCTGCATACCCATTGTATTTTTGGGGAAATCAATTTGTGATTTGGCGGGTATGACGTTGTGACATTCAAAGTGAATAATTGTGTGATCTGTCAAAGATAAGCATGACTACTAGCCTCACAACCGGGAAATGACAAAAATCGGGCAGGCAGCATGGCTAATTGGTTGGCTACCAATTAGGGTGTCTTATCACCTATCGAGAGATATTCATTTCATTCTTTAATCTATCTGATGATGTCCCATTTGGGAAACAGTTGCTGATCCCAACCGTTGGTGATATATGTTCGATACACTCAAGCGAAATGAGTGGTCGGTCATGTGTGGCCGGGTTGCAAGATGTTCTTGTTGAACCCAATGTATTCCTCTCTAGAGGTACACTATTGGAAGGTGGTTCCATACCTTGTCATAGTTGGAAATCCATTATCCAATAAGTGCTTGCGGTTTTGATTGTATAATATATATGTGGAACGTGAGATGAAAGCATTATGCAAGATAATTATTATATTGTGCTTGATAGACACTATTATAATACCAATGAGTTTTGATATAAAGATTATCATTTCTTTCAAAATGATTTGAAAGTTAAATCAAATTGATTTGGATTCTCATAAGGGAAAAACCCTTTCCATTATACGGCATGGTCTTATGAGATATCATTTAATTACTCAAACTATTTTAAATTTTTTTACTCACACTAGTCCCATGACTGACCCATAGTTTTTTTTGTTTTTTTTTCCCTAAACTCTTGGGTGCCCAATTTTGTACGGGCAGTCAAGCAGTCAGGATTTTTCAAATATACTTGGAGAGCTTGGAGCAGGAGGCTTCAGGATTATACAGCTATAGTTATTTCCGCTATGTTATAAGTGTTATACTCTGATAATGTTACTGTACACATATACTGATTTTATTTCAAAATTATGTATCTATTATATGTTGTTCGTTCAGCTGTGAGATTCGTATTTACTCTGATGTTGTATATTCTTCTTCTTCTATTCTAAGTTTCTATCTTATCTATTCTCACCCTCTAATTTCTTTTCATGGACTATCTGGTATTTCCGATGCTTGAATAGTCGACATTGGCATTTATGTCGAGTACTTAAGGTCGCGAAAACGTAGGTCTTTACACTACATTCAAGCAAAAACACTTTATGTTTGTTTACCTTCCTAATAAAATCACACTGGCATTATTTTTGCTGTAACTCATGGGTAGATGAGTTGAAAATCGAGGGCACTTCAATAGTGGTCCAGCATTTAATTCTTTCTGTTATTAGTTAGGTTATCAAGTATCTTTTTGCTTGTTTGTTTGTTGCAATACTGTTTATAAACCAAACCTTGAATCAGAGAATCAATATTTTATAAATTCAATACTGATTGAGCTTTATGGCTTTCCTTGGTTTTTGGTTTAGTGGCTTTTTGGGTGTTACAGTTTGTTCAAGATTGTCTATAATTTTTGGTTGTTAGCGTACTGGCAACAGTTATTTGCACTTTTACTTACTTTGCCTTTCCATTATGTCACATAAAAGATTAAGCGGATTGACTGTTTTTTCAATTAAAAACGAGTATTTAAATGCACTCAATTATGAATAAATAATAGATGAGTTTGTTTCGAGGAATGCACGAAGAAGTGCTTCTGTTAGTTTGTGTTAATTTGCTATGATATCATGTTAGATTTTAATTTATTTTAAGATGTAAGCGAAATGCCTACTTGAATAATATATTGTGATCGATGCTAAATTTTATTGTTAAAACTTTATTTGATTTATTGCATATGATTTTCTAAAATAGGGCAACAAAAGTAAAGGAAAAAAAGTTCGTCTAGGGCACTAGTTACCCTAGGGCCGGCACTGATAGTGCTCATATAGAGAACATTACTTATCCAAGTAGCAGGGGTTGGTACCAGCATAATCTAAGTCAAGAAAAAGTAAAATACAAAACTGAACATGATTACAAAACAAAACAAAACCAAAGAGAAGCTTTAAGCCCCATATTTCGCGTTACTCTTTCTTTCTGCCTTCGAGTCCTTCCTTGTCCTGATTATTAGCTTTGTAGGCCTATCTGACTTACAGGTAGGAGGATCGATACTAGCGGGAATAACATAAGCTTGGTTGATGTCGTCGGTAACTTATGGCCTATTTGGCATGTCCTTCGGTTTATGGCCTATCCGACACGTCCTTCGGTTTCTTGTGAGTCAGTTGTACGCTCCCGGCTATGTTAACCCTTAGATATGTCTTTACTTTAATGACGAAGGTTGTTTCTCCTTAATAACAACACCCTTCTATCAACCTCTTTCTTTTCTAACATTTGATCTTTTTGTTTGACATCTGTCGCGTCTCCTTCGAAATGCACTACAGACCATCCATTCCTTGCAAAGCTTCAATTTGTTGTGAATAAGCCATTTTTGGGAAGTGGGAGGGACGAGAACCATGGAACGAGTATTATCTGGCGCGGATGAGCTTTTCTTTAGAAAAAAAGTAAATCTCATACTTTCGATCATCATTACCAATTCCCTCGTCACTCGAACGAGCCACCTCTAGGCCGATGGTAGTAGGGATCGAAGTGGAAATCAAAGTCAGGGCTGGGGAAATAAAGGAAGTAATTGAACAATCGGAAGCAAGGATATCACCCTTTGGATCTACAGGAGAGGCCACAGTGCTTGAAATGGTTTAATCATGAGAAGCGTTGCCCAAAGACCCTACTCCGCCTAAAGCTCGTTGCTCTCTCCCGAGCCTAATTTTATCCTTTCCTCTGGCAAGAGCGGTTCAGGATTCCTTGTTCAAGTAAGATGCGATCTGCTCCTTCTCACTATGTTTAGCATTAAAGACTCGAGCAAGTATTTCTTCCAATGACTCGAGAAAATGCAGGCGAACTTGTCTTGTAGAAATGACTGCCTTCCCTTGCCCATGAAAAATAAGATATAGTAGTTTAGCATAGTGGAGCCCTGATTTTCCATAACGTCTACATGAGTCTTCTGATCGATAGCAGTTTTCTTAGCTGCAATCTACTCCTTTTCCTCTATACTTGAGAAAGTTGTTCCTAAAGCTGGTGAATCTCTAATGCATGAATGGAAACAGTTTGAGTCAGTTATGGTTTTCTCAGTAGCATGAGCCTGCTTCAAATAAGTCTCAACCCGGCCCCTTTTTAACTTGATGCTTTTAGTTATCTCCGCCACTATGTAAATAATTTAAATTTTTTACCAAATCAAAAATTTATATATCAAATCGAAGTAACTATTTTTTATAATATAATATTATTTAAGTGGAAACTAGGCACGGGTCCTTATTTCAAACTTTGGTGTAAAACGGCTCCCACCCTAAAGATTATTATAAAGTGGGTCTCTGTTTTTGGGTGCTTCGTGTTTTTCAACATTTTTTGGCGTTGTTGTATAAAAAAATTAAAAAAATTGCAAATATTTACAGGAGTAATCTGCAAAAAATAAATAAATACAAAATCAGCAATTATAGTGAATAATTGCTACTATATCAACAATTATTCGCCCACAAATTTAGTTAAAAATCAGATGAATAATTGTAGATATATCAGCCATTATATATATACTTGTTGATACAATAGCAATTTACTTAATTTTTTTTGCAAGGCTTATGAATTATTGCTGATATATCAACAGTGACGAAAGGCTTATAAATAATTGCTGATATATCAGCAATTATTTTGTATATTTGTTGATATATTAGCAACTATTTTATACTTCATGAAAAGTGACTGAATATAAGGAGGAATGAAAAATTGGAACAAAATATGCAATTATTACAATATATTGTTGATATATCAGCAATTGTTTTGCAGTTGATGCAAATGAATGAAAAGTTGCTAAAATATCAGCAATAGTTGCAATTAATTGCATTAATTGTTGCAATTTACTAGAGCGTGCATGTTTTTTTTGTTTGGTGCTTCATTTTTTTAAGGTTTGATGCATGAATTCGATGATCATTATGCATTGAATTTAGTTTTCAATTTTGTTTTTCTTTGATTTTTTGATGATTTTCAAAAAATAAAAACCTGATTTATAAAGTTTTTAAACATGGAGTTTTTCTCATATTTTGAAACTTTTTAGGGATCTGAGCCAAACTTAGCCATTATTTAATTATATATTTAATAAATACTTTGGAACAATTTATGTAATATAATATGTCCTAAATTCAAAATCCAAAATTTCCTAAAATTATGGATCACTAAACAAGGATAAAGAAAATTTTGAGAATTTTTAAATATAAATTGTTATTTTTTAAAATTGAAAACTACCAGGAAGAGATTATCTGAATTATTAAAAATATTGAAATTTTAAAGAAAAATCTTTCATGTTTTCCAATTATATGTAGTAATTTTAAGAATTGTAAAATATAATTTTGAATGCATTAATTATTCTGGATACAGTAAACGATTTGAATAGTCAATAAATATTAATTATATACAATTTTATTTTTTTCCAGTTTAATACTCATGTATACAAATAGATATAAGAAATTAAACAATATATCTATGTCATATATATTAGCACATATTGTACATATTTGTTGATATATGAGCAACTATTTTATACTTCATGAAAAGTGACGAAATATAAGGAGGAATGTAACACCCCACATTTTCAATGAAATTAAAAATGTAAAGATATGTATAAATATTATATACAAAGATATGTTTAAGAGAAAAAATAAAAAATGGCAATAAAATTGCATGTAATAAATTCATGCAGTGAAATGAAGGAAAAAGATTAATAAAAGAAATTAAATGCAATACATGAAATGCGAAGAAATGCATGCGAATAATTAAACAGAAATAAAAAGGAAAATTTGAGAAGCTTCAGGAATTAGGTCACGAAATCAGCGCCATTGCGTTCGTGGTGATTTTCTAGTCAATTTAGACCTATGGTTCGCAAAAACACAATTTAGGATGAAAAAGATATCTTTAAAGTAAATATTGCAATAAAACATTAAAAAAAGAGGAATGAGAAAAAATATTGGATACCATTGTCCTAAGTCTTATTAACAAAAGACTAAGTAGCCCAGTTGGCTAGAGCATGTGATTTGCATACAAGAGGTACAGAGTTCGATCCCTGCCAATGCCTTATTTTTATTTTAGGGGAATGGCTAAAAAGTGGTTTAGTGTGAACGCAGTTCAATTAAAAATCGGTTTAGTGTGAAAAGGGTTAATTGCAGGATTAATTGGAAAAATTGTTAAAACGAAAAAATAAATATAATATATAAATAAATAAATAAATAAATAAATGACGTGTGGTTGTCAACACCCTGCTGCTGCACATCATGTTGCACACATGGCACATTTTTATTGACTAATGATCGTTTTTTCGCAACATGGCTATTTTCTATTGGTCGGATGACGTGGACGATTCCTATGGCTTATGATATAATCTAATGGCCCTAATCAACTCACTACACCTATATAAACACACCTAGACCTAAACCTAATTTCACTACACTAATTCATGGCGCCTCCATGCTGTCTCAACCTAAACTAGTCCTTCTTCTTCAACAAATCAAAGTAAAGGAATTCTGTAAAGGGGATCGAATCTACAACAACTACAACGCTTAATTCTCTTCCTTAATCCAATCATAGTGAGTTCATTGATTATTTTTAGAATAAAATAATGCTAAAGCAATTCTGACATGTTGTAAATTGGATTTGGGAATTATACATGATAATAAGATTGAATCTCATCAATTCTATCTTAGTCTATAACATCAGATTCATGATTCCTATATGCCCATGTTGATATTATCATTAGTTTTATCAGTTTTATCATATCCTTAAGATCAGTTCATACTTATGCCTATTGTTATTATTATGCCTGTACTTCTTATCCCTTCCTCCTTCCATTTTTGGTTTTATAGCAGGGCTACTTCGAGCCTAGGCCAAATGTCATAGAGATGAGCGTATGAACGGTAATTTAGGGAATGATGGTAAATTTGGCATAATATACGTTGGGTTGGTTTGGGCATGACAAATGTTAAATTTGGCATGTTATATGTTAATTATTGGGCATGATATGAAATTGGAAATTTTGGGTAATTGATATAATTAGCCTAAAATTGGCATAAACTGCAAATGAATAAATTGGCTAAGATAAGCATGTTGAGACACGAGGTTAGACTCCGTTTATGGTAGAAGCCTGCCCAGAACCAACCGGCCTAACCAGCAACCGCAAACGGTCATTCTAATGTAAGAGGTCGTAGGCATAACTAAAAGATGCTTAGACATGAGATTAAGTCTAGCTTGTGGCAGAAGTCTGCCAGGAACCGCCCGGCACATCCAGCGGCCACAAGCCATCAACTTAATGTGAGAGGTCTGTGCATTAATAACTAATTAATGCTGATAAAAGATGAATATGATACCTAAAACATGTTAAAAGGGTGGGGTTAAGTTAACCTGTGTAAGATGACAACTTAACCAATAATACATGAACAAAGTGGATAGGGTTAAGGCAAGCTTAACCAATAATGCATATTGATTAGATAAGTGGATGGGGTTAAGTCAATTGGGTTGATAGACAACACTTAACCAATATAAGTTTGGGTGAGGATGAACCCTGGGGAAAAAGCTAGTAGCGATAGTGATCCATTTCGGACAGTAACCCACTTAGTGGTATCGGGAACCCTGAGCTAGGCAGGGTTGAGGCACACTTACTGGGCTGATTATAAGCAGTCAAATAAGAGTGAGGGTTTAGCAGCGCAGGTTCCGACGGGTTCATTAAGCATGCACAAGGTGTTCCCGTCATTGGAAGATTTAGCCACTGTACATCAGTAGGTATAAAGCTGTTCACCCACGGGTTGCCGCTTAGGGATTGATACACCCTAAGCTGGGACCCGTACATATACCTATAAGTTAGGGAGCCAATCGATTAGGGGTAGTGTGGGGACATCTAGTATCTATTATGGGTAAGTGGACTTTCAAGGATTGTATGGGGCGGTTACGTCTTACTAGATGTTACGCCTGAGTGCTACCAATTGCAGGGTTGGGATCATTTCGTTAAGAATTACTAGTAGGTGGTGTAGAGAATTAAATTAAGTAAGAAATCTTTGAAGCGCACTAGACATTCCTTTATATTCATCCTGTTATCCAGCTTTACCTTATGTCGTGGTTATACTTTCCATCCTGTTTATTCCTATCATATTGCTTTACTTATTTTCATGCTAAAAGTAGCTGAACACGCCGGGCTTTATGTTCGACCTTTTTGTTTTCGCCTCTTTTTCTTCCGTTTCCCCCAGGTTCTCAGGGAGGAAACACTGAAGCTTGACTTGGGTTTCTTTCTTCTTAAAGCACTTGGAAGTGTTGAGAGTGATGCTCAACTTTATCTCTTTTCATTATGGCTATTTGGAGTGGGATTATGATTTTACTTTTATGTACTCTGATAATAATTTTGTTCAAGATGGATATTCATGTACTAGAGATTCTAGTATGTGGTTTTGATGATGTAACCAAACATGTTTTGCTTTTCTGCTACAATGAATAAAGTTTGAATTTTTTTAAGTACCATCTATATATTTGTCTTGTGATATTCTATTCTATACTCTTATAATACTCCATGGAAGTTAATGCATTCACTTAGTGAGTGACATTAATGGATGTGGGGTGTTACACGTGGTATCAGAGCTAAAGGTTACCAGAATAGATAAAAGAATTTGAAAACCGTGTTCAAAAGGCATTTTTAGAAAGAAGTATTTTCAAAAACATGTTTTAAAGAGGGTACTTTCAAGAGAAAGGTTTATTATGAGAAACATAATCCCCAAAAGCCACATATCTTTCTTTCGATTCTCTACTTGAATCACTTTTTCCTTTCTTTTCGCCATAGTTCCGTAGGCATGTTAAAACTACTGCATATGTCGGAGGGCAAAGAAGAGCCCAACCTCCATTTTGTAGCCGCAATAGTTTCACCTGGGGCTAATCTTCTTTCAAGCTTCGTAGTGTTTTCTGTGCGATGGAGGCATCTTTCGAGAGACTTGTTAACATGTTACACAAGGATGGTAAAAATGAAAATGAGGGAGTTTAGGCTAAGGAGCGCATCCCAAGAAGGAGAAACTTGTTGATATGGCTTTAATCCACGAAGAATGTAAAGGTGAAAAGAAAGAGGTAAAAGTGGAAGAATCATAGAACAAGAAAGTAGAACCTAAGAAGGGTGGAAAGAAAATAAACCCCAAGATAAAAGGTAGTGTCATTTCTGTGGTATACCAGGTCATATAGCTAAAGATTGTAGAAAGAAGAAGGAGAGAAAGACTGGTTTCTTCCATTGTGGTGAGGTTGGACATATGATTAAGGACTTCTCAAGGAGGCAAGGACAGGGGCAAGGACAGAGGAAAGGATCTACTTCTGGAGGGTAGATGCATGCTCTCATCGCAGCTATGCAAGAGAGAGGTAGAAACATTTCTGTTGAAAGTTTGATTTTCCTCTTCGATCATCCTGTACGTACTTTGTTTGATTTTGGCGCTTCACATTCGTTTATATCTGCTTCCGTTGTTAAGTCTCTACACCTAGATACTAGTATAGTAGTGGATCCCATCGTTGTCTCAAATCTTATTGAGGCTACGACTCATATGTCTATGTTATGTCGGGATTTGAGAATATATGTGTATAGCGTTGAGTTCGAATGCAACGCTTATGTACTTGGTTTCACGGGCTTTGGGTTGATTGTAGGAATGGATTGGCAAGCTAGGTATGGTGCCATTCTCGACTGTGAAAAGAGGGTAGTTAGACTGTTGACTAGTTTGGGTAATACTCTCGATATCTCATGCGACCCTAAGGGTTTCGTTATGATTGGCTACCTAGAATCTTTTCACACATCTATTGATGATTTGCAGTCTGTTTGAGTAGTCTTTGAGTATGCAGATGTCTTTGAGGAGGTTAGAGGCTTACCTCCAAAACACGAGATAGATTTCCGTATATACTTGGTAGACAATGGAAAGCCAGTTGCATTGCCTGTGCGCCACATGGCTCCAAGAGAAAGGAGGGAGCTTAGTAAACAAGTGAAAAAGTTGCTTGAGAAAGGGTTCATAAGAAGAAGTATCTCGGAGTGGGTGCTCCTATTGTTTTAGCCACGAAGGCTGATGGTTCACTTAGATTGTGCGTGGACTATAGGGAGCTGAATAAAATCACGAAGAAGAATGGACACCCATTGCATAGGATAGATGATTTGTTCGATCAGTTGGTTGGTGCTTCGGTTGGACTTAGCTATAGGATTTCATCAGTTGAGGGTAGCTGAGGATAGTATAGATAAGACTGCTTTTATGACTCCCAACGGTTTCTTTGAATGGCTCGTCATGCCTTTTGTTTGACGAATGCACCCGCATATTTTGTAGACTTGATGAGTAGGGTGTTTAGGGAGTTTCTAAACAAGTTTGTGGTAGTTTTTGTGGATGATATCTTGATATTCTCTAGAAGCGAGGAAGAGTATGCCCTACATCTTATGGAAGTTTTAGAGACCCTTCGAGCATATCAACTCAAAGCTAAGTTCTCCAAATGTCATTTTTGGAGGAAGGAGGTGAGGTTCTTAGGACACGTGGTCTCTAAGGAAGGGATATCAGTGGATCTCGCGAAGGTGGTGGCAATCCAAGATTGGAAAGTTCCTTAGAATGCAACAAAAGTAAGAAGTTTTCTTGGTTTGGCGGGCTATTATAGAAAGTTCATCAAGGACTTTGCTAAGATATCAGCCCCACTTACACGGTTGGCGAAAAAGAATTTGACCTTTGCTTAGGATGTTGATTGTGACGATACTTTCCAATGTTTGAAGAGGGCATTGATGACAGCTCCAGTTTTAGTTTTGCTTGATGGAAGTAAACCGTTCACAGTGTATACCGATGCTTGCAGGACAGGGCATGGCGCAGTTTTGATGCAAGAGGGAAAGGTAATATGCTATGGTGGAAGGCAGTTAAAAGTCCATGAGAAGAATTACACTACCCACGACTTGGAGTTAGCTTCCATATTGCACTTAAGTCTTGGCGCCATTACTTACTTAGTGAGAATTTTGAGTTGTATACAGACCATAAGTCACTAAAATACTTGTTCTCCCAAAAAGATTTAAACTTAAGGCAACAGAGGTGGATGGAGTTCTTAGCATCCTACGATTTTGAGATTCCATATACCCCTGGCAAGGGTAACGTTGTAGCGGACGCCTTAAGTAGAAAGAAGTTGACTTTGGGTCCTTTGTCTGTCGGGTGGCGGAGTTTAGAGTATATTTCTACCTTTGACTTTAGACCTTCTATTGATTATGTACCCGGTTTGTTGGCATCGTTAGAGGTACGACCTATGCTTTTGGGACAGATAGGTGCGGCATAGCGAGATGACCCACAGTTGATAGAGATAGTAGACCAGCTCATCAGAGGGGGGGTCTTCGAGCCATTTAGTAGGTATACTATCGATGACAAAGGTTGGTTGCGTAGGGACGGGAGACATTGTGTATCTTGAGACGAGGGTTTGAGGAGGACAATCCTTGAAGAAGCACATCATTCTAAGCTAACCATACATCCCGATGGAGACAAGATGTATAGGAACATGAAGAGAGTTTTCTTTTGGCCCGGAATGAAGAAGGATATGGCTGAGTTCGTTTCTAGATGCTTAGTGTGCCAGCAAGTCAAGGATGAGCAAAAGAAGCCTGGTGGTTTGCTTCACCCTTTAGAGGTTCCACAGTGGAAATGGGAAAGTGTTTCCACGGATTTCGTCGACGGGTTGTCGAGGTCAAGGAAGAGTAATACGGGGATTTGGGTAGTAGTAGATAGACTTACCAAGAGCGCCCATTTCATTCCTATTAAGAGTAAAAGAACAGCAGCATGGTTAGCATCTTTTTATCTCTGAGAGATAGTTCTTCTACATGGCATACCTTCTAGTATCGTATGCGATCGAGATCCCATTTTCACTAGTGAGTTTTGGAAGAGCTTGCAAGAGGCGGTAGGAACGCAATTGTGTTTGAGCACCGCTTATCACCCTCAGACGGACGACCAAACAGAAAGAGTGAATCAGATTCTAGAAGATCTTTTGAGGTTATGCATCTTGGACTTTGGAGGGACATATGAGGAACATCTTTCATTGGTAGAGTTTGCCTACAACAACAGCTATCAAACTAGTATTGGCATGGCACCTTTTGAAGCTCTATATGGACGACCTTGCCGATCACCGACTTATTGGTAGGAGCCTACGGATAAGATTTTTCTTGGGCCCGATATGATCAGGGAAACTTCGGAGAAGAGGCGATAAAAGGTATAGAGTTCGAGATATTGGAGCCAAGCTTGCGAGAGGAAGTGAAAGTAGAGAAGGAAACAACGATTGGACGAGTTCCGACTTGCATACTTGGATCGGAGGTTAAGAAATTATGCAACAAAGAAGTGAAGCTGGTAAAAGTACAATGGGGAGAGGACCGCGAGGATGCTACTTGGGAGGCTGAAGACAAGATTCGTGCTTCATATCCTTTCCTTTTTGAGAATATGTTCTTAACTTCTTTTTCCAAGCTTCGAATTAATACTTGTACATATCGTTTTAATACCTCCTATCGGTCGAGCCTTTAGGTAGGGAACCCATGCATGTAAACATGTGTTTGAGACATGTTATGTTTGATGGATGCAAGTGTTTGCTAGTGGTTGCTTGTGGATGCATATACACACATTAGGCACTAGATCGGCTCAATCACTCTCATACTGCATATGGATGTATCAGCATTTTTCTTTCTTTAAAGGATGGAAATGGATGTATTAGCATATGGATGTTGCATTTGGACGGATGAGTTTGCACACATATAGAATTCATCTGTTATAATAGGATTATTTGCATACATGCTGGATTCATGGCACTAACATACATTGCATTAAGGAGGTCAATTGAATCAGTAGACCGCCTAATCTTCGCATTAGTATTGGGACATATACACACAGCTCTGCATATATTCATAGGAGAATTAGAAATCCTTTAAGGACAATGGATGTTTGTGGATGATGGATGAGTAGATGGATGATGGATGGTAGGATACATTCTTCTTAACTTGAAGATTTCGGGGATGAAATCCTTTGAGTAGGGGAGAATGTAACACCCCGCATTTTTAATGAAATTAAAAATATGGAAATATGTATATATATTATATACATAGATATATTTAAGAGAAAAATTAAATAATGACAATAAAATTGCATATAAAAAGTTCATGCAGTGAAATGAAGGAAAAAGATTAATAAAAGAAATTAAATGCAATACATGAAATGCGAAGAAATGCATGTGAACAATTAAATAGAAATAAAAAGGAAAACTTGGGAAGCTTCAGGAATCAGGTCATGAAATTAGCGTCATAGCGTTCGTGGTGATTTTCTAGTCAATTTAAACCTATGGTTTGTTGAAAACCAATTTAGGATGAAAAAGATATCTTTAAATTAAATATTGCAACAAAACATGAAAAAAAGAGGAATGAGAAAAAAACAATGGATACCATTGTCCTAAGTCTTGTTAACAAAAGTCTAAGAAGCCTAGTTGGTTAGAGCATGTGACTTGCATACAAGAGGTACAGAGTTCGATCCCCGCCAGCACCATATTTTTGTTTTAGGGGAATGGCTAAAAAGTGCCTTAGTGTGAACGTAGTTCAATTAAAAAGCGGTTTAGTGTGAAAAGGGTTAATTGGAGGATTAAATGGAAAAATGGTTAAAAAGAAAAAATAAATATAATATATATATATATATATCTGTGTGTGTATGACGTGTGGGTGTCAACATCCTGCTGTTGCGCATCATATTGCACACATGGCGCATTTTTATTGATTAATGATCATTTTTTTGCAACATAGTTGTTTTCTATTGGTCGGATGACATGGACGATTCCTATGGCTACTGATCTAATCCAATGGCCCTAATTAGCTCACTACACCTATATAAACACACTTAGACCTAAACCTAATTTCACTACACTGATTCATGGAATCTTCATGCTGTCTCAATCTAAACTAGTCCTTCTTCTTCAACAAATCAAAGTAAAGGAATTCGGTAAAGGGGATCGAATAAACAACAACTACAACACCTAATTCTCTTCCTTAATCCAATCTTTGTGATTTCATTGATTATTTTTAGATTAAAATAATGCTAAAGCAATTCTGACATGTTGTAAATCGGATTTGGGAATTATACATGATAATAAGATTGAATCTCATCAATTCTATCTTAGCCTATAACATCAGATTCATGATTCTTATATGCCCATGTTGATATTATCATCAGTTTTATCATATCTTTATGATCAGTTCAAACTTATGCCTATTGTTATTATTATGCCTCTTCTTTATCTTATCCCTTCCTCCTTCCCTTTTTGGTTTTTATAGCCGGGCTACTTCGAGCCTAGGCCAAATCTCATGGAGATGAATGTACGAACGTTAATTTAGGGAACGATGGTAAATTTGGCATAATATACGTTGGGTTGGTTTGGGCATGACAAATGTTAAATTTAGCATAATAAATGTAAATTTTTGGGTATGATATGAAATTGGGAATTTTGGGTAATTTACATAATTAGCCTAAAATTGGCATAAACTGCAAATGAATAAATTGGCTAAGATAAGCATGTTGAGACACGAGGTTAGACTCTGTTTACGGTAGAAGCCTGCCCGGAACCAACCGGCCTAACCAGCAACCGCAAACGGTCAGTCTAATGTAAGAGGTCGCAGACATAAATAAAAGATTTTTAGACGCGAGGTTAAGTCTGGCTTGTGGCAGAAGTCTGCCCGGAACCGCCTGGCACATCCAGCGGCCACAAGCCATCGACTTAATGTGAGAGGTCTGTGCATTAATAAAATAATTAATACTGATCAAAGATGAATATGATATCTAAAACATGTTAGGTGGGTGGGGTTAAGTTAACCTGTGTAAGATGACAACTTAACCAATAATACATGAAAAAAGTGGATAGGGTTAAGGCAAGCTTAACCAATAATGCATATTGATTAGATAAGTGGATGGGGTTAAGTCAACTGGGTTGATAGACAACACTTAACCAATATCAATTTGGGTGAGGATAAACCTTGGGGAAAAACTAGTAGCGGTAGGGACCCATTTCAAACAGTAACCCTGTGATAGCCCGTAACTTCCTCGTGAAGGAATGCCCGGATTTCCTTGAGAACAACACACAACAGAACGCAGACGGAAGAACATTTCATTGTTATTTCAACAATTCCATCAGATGCAAGAATATACAGAGTATAAATGAATAACTTACATTCGAAAAATATCAGAGATTACAATAAATTACATAGCAGCGGAAAAATAATATAAAACACAACTGAAAGTAATGCACGAATACAGAGCTTTCCGAGCATCGTTCCAGCTGTAAATCAGGATCCTGTGAATATAAATCTGCAAAACCAAAACTACTAGCTGCCCATGTCAAAATAAGGGCACCCAGAGTTTAGGTTAAAACAATAAACTCCAGGTCAGTCATGTGACTGGTGTGAGAACTAAAACAGTTATTTAAAACTTTACTTTAAAAGAGAGTAATTCAAGGGACCACGCCGTATAACACGGAACGGGTCTCCACCCAAGAATACTAGTGCATAGAACAAACAACGCAATGCTTTTTTGAAAAATGAAGCTATTATAAGACCCAGGTCCCATCACACAATGCAACGCAAGCCGGAGGATAAGGTTTTCCCTTATAATAGCCAAACATGCTTGGTACGTTTTAAAAACAAATCCTTTGATACTATAATAAGTGTATAGCGTCAAAACAATTTCAATCATAAATATCAATCCTAGGCGGCATGGGTACCATCTATCATGTCGCCATACTAGGCTCTACAAATAAAACCGAAATACACGTATTGGAAATTGGATTTCCATCATGAGTCGAGGCAAGGGGCAAGCTCCTCTCCGCTTCGAGACACTCTAGCAAATGTCCCAGGACTACACACTCTGGGCAACCCTTGGATCTTCAGGGCCGGTCCTCTCTTACGTTTGAGGATTGGCAATTCCTGAACACACGTTTCCCGGTCCTTACAGACCTAAAATCGAGGCGCCTCATCCAACAACCACATAGGTGAAAAGTATATTAATGTCAGGGCTGTTAAGTCACTGACACCACCAAAGCTAGAAAGAAACGTCGTGCTCTCCCTGCAGTCCTTATCCCGTTTTTAACTCATACCGAGGTGTGAGGCTCGCGAATTCACGTTATACACAAAGCTACGCCACAAAGGCCGTGCTTTGATCATCAACCACAAGACTTTTTTTTCAACAGAAGCCTTGATCCATGCAACTCAGTGTGTCACACAGGCAATTCATGCCATGCGATTGATATCTATCGATATATAACCTCTAAGCTTGTACGTCTCAGAGAAGGGCGTTAAGCAAGAGAATAAATTCTCCGCCGCCAAACAGATATATATTTAACAGAAATCAATCAACACAGAATAAAATCCAATGTCAGGCACACAATCCATTTACAAGTTCGTTCTAGGTCTGAACGAAACCGGAGGCACTTTCCTCGCATATCCATCGATCTCCAAGTACGTCTGGACGACCACCAACTGATTCCCTCATCTTGGGTGTACATCCCAATCAAGATCATCAGTAATCACCCAAACGATGTGAAGACTTCCGGTCTTCGACCACCGTCATTATCTTCGACATATCGTTGAATCGGTTATTTAGAATGGGTATAAACCCGACCTTTCCGAACAACCCGCGTATATTAAAAACAAATGTTACACAAACACAACATACGCCTCATTCCAATTCATTAGTCACTAACCGTAAATCAGTAAGAGAGCAATTCCCCAAATATTAACCCCGAAGGCCGAAACCAACATCAGATCAATACCCAGGAAACCATTCTTCTTAACTAACCTACAACTAGTTTCTAAATCTCAATTCTTAGGGAAAGGTTCCCATTAATTTTATCCAAGATAAATTCTTTAAAATTTATTCTTTAATCTTCCATTGGATGTCGTATCAAACTAAATTATGGTTTTTCCAAACTAGTCGAGATTAGCAAACCACACCGAAGTAATTATTTATTTTATTTCCCAATCCAAACCTATTCATCCCATGAAGCAAAACTATTAATACTCCATATTTAACACCACAGTGTTGTCGGTAAAATTAATTACCATTCCACGTTCAAATATAATTAAAGATTTAACTATCGCTTTGGAGCAAAACTGGTGATACTCCATTCTCGCTCATTTTCCAAATTTGATAATTTAAATTATCAATTCACATTTCAATCTAATTGCAGATTCCTTAAAACTCCTTTTTCTGGGTTAAAGAACTAGTGTCATTTAAAACACAGTTCACGATAAACCCACGAATCAATTCTATTTAAAACCCATTTCAAATCCAATTTATTTATTTAAAAATAAATGGTTTTTAATTTTAGTTCAAGACTAGTTCATTTCGATAAAAATCAATTTTTATCTTTTCAAACATGGAGTTTTTCATCCCAATTTTTCCCAAACCATTTCTTATGATTTTACATAAATTATTACTATTTTTAATAATTTTATCAAGGCCCGTACAGTCGATTTCCATCAACGGCCATCGAACTGCACTTACAACGTCCTTTTCTAAATTTGATTTAGACGTATCTCCAAATCCAACCGTTAGATTTCAAATTTCTAATATTCGTCAGAAAGCTCTTTACGATACGAACCCAACGGTTCAGGTTTTAGGAGAATCCGAAGGTCGGATCTCCCGTAATATTCGTTCGAAGTCAATGGTCGAAATTCGCGAACTACCGCGGGGCGGCGCTTTCTATTCAGGCCATTATATTATATATATAATATATATTTCATCGATTTCTGTTTAAAACAAACTTTTCGAAATTCGCGAACTGCCGCGGGGCGGCGCTTTCTATTCACATTCACGTTAAAAATTATATTTTTAACGATAAAATATTTTTAACATTATAAATATTTTATTTCCTTTCAACACAAGAATATTTATTATTCAATCATTCCACAACACAATCAATTTTCACAACACATCAATCAAACAAACACGCCGTCCATGGTCTGTGGACGACGGGTGTCGGGTGCTACTAAACACCGTCTGCATCCTAGTATATATACGTATATATATATATATATATATATATATATATGTATATATAACTAGAAAAAGAAATTTAGAGCGAGAAGTTCTCACAGAGGGATCCACTCTGCCGTGCTTTGCTTTTGAACTGCTGAACCGTTAGGATTCCTTTGAAATTCCAATTCAGTTCTCTTCACGCTGTTCAAATAAAAATTATATTTTTATTGCTTCATTCAATAAATAAAAATCATATTTTTATTTCATATATTTTTACAATACTTATTTTTATATGAAAATTATATTTTTATATTTCTACTTTATATATAAAATCGAATTTTTATAGCTTCGCTATAAAAATCACATTCTTACTTCACTATATATATATAATAAAAATCAGATTTTTATTTCGCTGCATATATAAAGATCAAATTTTTATATTCTCTATTATATAAAAATTCTATTTTCAATACACTAATTATATAGCAATAGTATTTTTATATCTGCTACATAATAAAGGTCGAATTTTTATTATCTATATTATATAAAAATTATATTTTTATTATCTCTACTACATAAAGATAATATTTTTAGCCTTTCTATAATATAAAAATTATATTTTTACTATTGTACCCATATAAAGATCATATTTTTAATATGCCACTAGTATAAAAATTATATTTTTAACTCTTCTATATTATAAAAATTTGTATTCTTTCGATAATAAAAATGTATATTATGTTTTCAATTCAAAAACAACAATGTATATTTTCTATTTGGAAAATAAATGCCAATTTTTTTTTTCAAAACCAGGGTATTTATATTTTCAAACCATGCAGAGATTATATTTCTAAATCAAGTAACGACTCTATTTTTAACTCAAGTAAAAATTCTATTTTCAAAATTTCAAAACAAAGTAAAATTTTATTTTTAAAACAAAACTTTCCTTGTTATTAAAACTGATTTAACATTGATAACTAAGTTAAATAAATTAATAAAATAATTACATAGGAAAAACTCACTGTAAAAGCCTTCCTCCTAGTTCAGTATCAACCCGAACCCGACATCGTGCTTAACCTGCGTTGCCATGAAGTCGCACCAACCAAATCATCACCTCAACGCGGCCACGCCTCCAAGATTTGATCGGAGTGGTAGGGAGGATCGCGTAGGCGGAGGGGGTGTGGTAGGAAGCGGCCGCTAGCGCAGGGCAAAGCCGTGGCGGTAGGTTTTAGGGGCTAAGGCTCAGATCTTAGAAGGAGGGAGAGGAGAGAGACGCGGCGGAGAAGGGGGTGGTCGATGGGTGGTGGGCGCGATGGAGAGGTTGCGAGGGGGTCTCGATCGCCTGGCGGCGCTAGGGTTGAGGAGCGACAGGACATTGGGGGTGACGGGTTTATTTCTGATCGAAGAAATCAAAATAAGGGGGGGAGGGGTTATATGTAAAGGGTTTTATATATTTAATTTAATTTTAATTTATTTTCTCCCTATAGTTGACTTTTGTCCCGAACCCCGAATCGATCCCAATGACTGTCGCCCCTAGCTAATTACCCCAATTCCGAACACAATAGGATATGCATCGCAAGCTGATTCAACTGTTTTGTCCAGTTTTCGTTAAAATCCACATATAACTCTATAAATTGAATTTGAACGCGCATTTCAATTTACCGGGGTCACATACGAGCTCTAAAAATTCCAGAAAAACATTTTCTAGCTTCCTATTGAAGATACGGTCCTAACAAAACTAGTTTCGTCGAATTCTGAGACCGTTTGAAAAATGGCCATTTTCCAGTCGATTAAAATCAACTAAGACTGGTCAAACGCGTTTTACTTTGCCACGCTCACATATTGATTCGAAAATTATGAAATTTGAAACCTAGCAATAATTCAACACCATAGATCCAACAAAAGTGGTTTCGTCGAAATCCGAGGTCATTTGCAAAATTCCCATTTTTAAGGGCTTGAATTCCATAGCGACTATTCAGAATTTTCAACTGGACATATCTTTTGATTCCCGCTATGAAATCTTGATTTTTCGGATTCGTTGGAAAGATATTCTCGGTTAGATTGTATTATTTTTGGTTTCACTAAATCCGGATTGTTTTGCACCCGGTACATTCATTTGAAGTTTGAAATCGAATTATCGAACTACCGCGCCATTTTCAATTCCTTTTATAATTATATATAATTATTTATATTCTAACGACGATCTATATAATATATATGTTCGAATTATATTCAAAATAAATTTCTCGTCGATATTATTTAAAATAATTCAATTTAAATATTCAAAATTCGCTAAAATTTCCAAAATAAAAAATTTAAATTGGCTCGCATTTCTGGGTTATTACAATCTCCCCCACTTAAAACTTTTCGTCCCCGGAGAGGAACGAAGTCGAAAGTTGTTTACTAATCAACTCAACTTCCAGTATTTCGATTACGGCTTAAGTTCTTCAACATTTCAGTTTCTAAAAACTTTTCAAAATTTTCAAAAATTTGGCTAACACCATAAATTTTCGAAAAATTTCGCCATAACCTCCCCTACACCGGGAGCACCGGGAAAATCCCGAAATTGCCATACAGGCCTTCTGATCTCAAAAAGAAAAAGAAAAGGCCAATAGGCTCATAAAATCATCATCACCCAAACAAAACAGTAAATTATAGTAAATATGTACCTATTTGTCGGGCAAACAAATTTTATTCTCTGCTCTAGCCTCCTTGCTATGACCTGTTCAATGTAAGTACATGTATATGCAAGCAAATGCGACCAATTTTCAATACAATTCAATATTTGATATAATTAGGCTAAATGGTTCAAAATTATCAAACAAATAAACAAACAACTTAAACATCAATCAATTAGTGAATTAAAGTTTCAAATTCATAATTTTGATATATATACAGAAAATCATGTTTTTGATGCCAAATCACAACAAATAAATCTATCTATATAAGTTTTGGTTCTCACACCAGTGTAATGGAAATATATAGATATCACACCTTCGAAACACGAACATAAATATTGATGATGCCATGGTCATTATCAACATTATCTCCGGGTGACTAGAGTGTGATTCTATATCTATCTAATATATTAAAACTTTGAATATACGTTCATGACGCGTATATGCAAAACCTTTATATACTAGATTGTCCAAATCAACATAAATAAATTATTCGAATACGTATAAGATGGTTTAAATTTCAAAACAAAATTGTTTCCATTTGAAATATATACTCTTCACACTCGTTCTAGGATACTATTGATCCTATCTCTAACGAGTCATTCTAATTGGATATTACTAATCCAATATCTGATGAATTCTTTCGTATGGTTCTAATGTGTCTTGTTCTCGAGCTCTGTAAACCAAAGCTCTGATACCAACTTCAAAATAAATAAATTACATTCGATAAATATCAGAGATTGCAATAAATTACATAGCAGCGGAAAAACAATATAAAACACAACTGAAAGTAATGCACGGATACAGAGCTTTCCGAGCATTGTTCCAGCTGTAAATCAGGATCCTGTGAATATAAATCTGCAAAACCAAAACTACTAGCTGCCCGTGTCAAAATAAGGGCACCCAGAGTTTAGGTTAAAACAATAAACTCTAGGTCAGTCATGTGACTGGTGTGAGAACTAAAACAGTTATTTAAAACTTTACTTTAAAAGCGAGTAATTTAAGGGACCACGCCGTATAACATGGAACGGGTTTCCTCCCAAGGATATCAGTGCATAGAATAACCAGCGCAATGCTTTTTCGAAAAATGAAGCTATTATAAGACCCAGGTCCCATCACACAATGCAACGCAAGCCGGAGGATAGGGTTTTCCCTTATAATAGTCAAACATGCTTGGTACGTTTTAAAAACAAATCCTTTGATACTATAATAAGTGTATAGTGTCAAAACAATTTCAATCATAAATATCAATCCTAGGCGGCATGGGTACCATCTATCATGTCTCCATACTACGCTTTACAAATAAAACCGAAATACACGTATTGGAAATTGGATTTCCGTCATGAGTCGAGGCAAGGGGCAAGCTCCTCTCCGCTTCGAGACACTCTAGCAAATGTCCCAGGACTACACACTCTGGGCAACCCTTGGATCTTTAGGGCCGGTCCTCTCTTACATTTAAGGATTGGCAATTCCTGAACACACGTTTCCCGGTCATTACAGACCTAAAATCGAGGCGCCTCATCCAACAACCACATAGGTGAAAAGTATATAAATGTCTGGGCTGGTAAGTCATTGACACCACCAAAGCTAGAAAGAAACGTCGTGCTCTCCCTGCAGTTATTATCCCATTTTTAACTCATACCAAGGTGTGAGGCTCGCGAATTCACGTTATACACAAAGCTACGCCACAAAGGCCGTGCTTTGACCTTCAACCACAAGACTTTGCTTTTCAGCAGAAGCCTTGTTCCATGCAACTCAGTGTGCCACATAGGCAATTCATGCCATGCGATTGATATATATCGATATATAACCTCTAAGCTCGTACGTCTCAAAGAAGGGCGTTAAGCAAGAGAATAAATTCTCCGCCGCAAAACAGATATATATTTAACAGAAATCAATCAACACAGAATAAAATCCAATGTCAGACACACAATCCATTTACAAGTTTGTTCTGGGTCTGAACGAAACCGGAGGCACTTTCCTCGCATATCCATCGATCTCCAAGTACATCTGGACGACCACCAACTGATTCCCTCATCTTGGGTGTACAGCCCAATCAATATCATCAGTAATCACCCAAACGATGTGAAGACTTCCGGTCTTCGACCACCGTCATCATCTTCGACTTATCGTCGAATCGGTTATTCAGAATGGGTATAAACCCGACCTTTCCGAACAACCCGCGTATATTAAAAACAAATGTTACACAAACACAACATACGCCTCATTCCAATTCATTAGTCACTAACCGTAAATCAGTAAGAGAGCAATTCCCCAAATATTAACCCCGAAGGCCGAAACCAACATCAGATCAATACCCAGGAAACCATTCTTCTTAACTAACCTACAACTAGTTTCTAAATCTCAATTCTTAGGGAAAGGTTCCCATTAATTTTATCCAAGATAAATTCTTTAAAATTTATTCTTTAATCTTCCATTGGATGTCGTATCAAACCAAATTATGGTTTTTCCAAACTAGTCGAGATTAGCGAACCACACCGAAGTAATTATTTATTTTATTTCCCAATCCCAACCTATTCATCCCATGAAGCAAAACTGGTAATACTCCATATTTAACACCACAGTGTTGTCGGTAAAATTAACTACCATTCCACGTTCAAATCTAATTAAAGATTTAACTATCGCTTTGGAGCAAAACTGGTGATACTCCATTCTCGCTCATTTTCCAAATTTGATAATTTAAATTATCAATTCACATTTCAATCTAATTGCGGGTTCCTTAAAACTCCTTTTTCTAGGTTAAAGAACTAGTGTCATTTAAAACACAGTTCACGGTAAACCCACGAATCAATTCTATTTAAAACCCATTTCAAATCGAATTTATTTATTTAAAAATAAATGGGTTTTAATTTTAGTTCAAAACTAGTTCATTTCGATAAAAATCAATTTTTATCTTTTCAAACATCGAGTTTTTCATCCCAATTTTTCCCAAATCATTTCTTATGATTTTACACAAATTATTACTATTTTTAATAATTTTATCAAGGCCCGTACAGTCGATTTCCATCAACGGCCGTCAAACTGCACTTACAACGACCTTTTCCAAATTCGATTTAGACGCATCTCCAAATCCAACCGTTAGATTTCAAATTTCTATTATCCGTTAGAAAGCTCTTTACGCTACGAACCCAACGGTTTCGGTTTTAGGAGAATCCGACGGTCGAATCTCCCGTAATATCCGTTCGAAGTCAATGATCGAGATTTGCAAACTGCCGCGGTGCGGCGCGTTCTATTCAGGCCATTATATTATATATATAATATATATTTCGTCGATTTCTGTTTAAAACAAACTTTATAAATAGTTTTAAATTCGTTTTAAAAACAATTTCTACTTCCATTTCAAATTCAAATCAAAATTGAATCTTCCCTTATAAATTCGTTTTAAATTCAATTCAATTTGAATTCATTTCAAATCGATTTTTATTCTATTTCAATTCGTTTCCAATTCAATTCGAATTCGTTTTATATTTAATTCAATTCGAATTCGTTATATATTTAATTCAATTCGAATTCGTTATATATTCAATTCAATTCAAATTCGTTATATATTCAATTCAATTATATAAAAACGAATATAATCGATATAAATATCGTTCGCGTTAAAATAGCGCATCTCTAATCAACACGGCTTTTTATATTTCAATAATTCCGTTATTCTATTCAACAAATGAATATTTATTCTATTCAATACATGAATCTATATTTTTGTCAACACATGACTAATCTCAACGGATGAGTACTGTCCACGTGTGACTATTTTTGTTATTTAATATATTTTATAAAAATTATGGTATCTATTGTTTGATTTAAATCAGACTCCAACCGTACTCTAGTAAGAGAAAGATTCCCTAAATATTAACCCCGAAGGCCGAAACCAACATCAGATCAATACCCAGGAAACCACTCATCTTATCTATTTTCCAATTAGTTTCTAATTTTATATATGATAACGATGTAAATTTTATTGTTAAAATATTTCGTTCAACAAAAGACTAATCTCAACGGATGAGTACTGTCAACACATGAACCTTTATTTTATAATGATAAAGATGTAAATTTTATTGTTAAAATATTTCGTTCAACACATGACTAATCTCAACGGATGAGTACTTTCAACACATGAACAATTATTTTATAATGATAAAGATGTAAATTTTATTGTTAAAATATTTCGTTCAACACATGACTAATCTCAACGGATGAGTACTGTCAACACATGAACCTTTATTTTATAATGATAAAGATGTAAATTTTATTGTTAAAATATTTCGTTCAACACATGACTAATCTCAACGGATGAGTACTGTCAACACATGAACCTTTATTTTATAATGATAAAGATGTAAATTTTATTGTTAAAATATTTTGTTCAACACATGACTAATCTCAACGGATGAGTACTGTCAACACATGAACCTTTATTTTATAATGATAAAGATGTAAATTTTATTGTTAAAATATTTCGTTCAACACATGACTAATCTCAACGGATGAGTACTGTCGACACATGAACCTTTATTTTATAATATTCTTTATTTTCTAAATTGGAATGAGGCCCAATCAATCACCATATAAAGTTAATTATATGGATCCCAGACAACACATGTATATAATAGCAACGATAAATAATCAACCATCATCCAAAGTGCACTACACTGTATAAGCATCAAATATAGATATCTAACGCTTATAACAACCTATCAATCAATCGATCCACATACAACTAATTATTGGGCTTAGTGTATGCCATATATTATCCCAATACCCGTGTGGGGTTTCAAACAATCAGACACAGATTTTATTTGTGTAGTTGGGCGATGTGTAAAATTTATCATCCCAATCAATATCAGTCAAATCAGTGTGTATAAACAAATCGGCCGATTTGTTTATAATTATTTATTTATTCACATTCACATTAAAAATTATATTTTTAACGATAAAATATTTTTAACTATATAAATATTTTATTTCCTTCCAACACAAGAATATTTATTATTCAATCATTCCACAACATAATCAATTTTCACAACACATCAATCAAATAAACAAGCCGTCCATGGTCTGTGGACGACGGGTGTCGGGTGCTACTAAACACCGTCTGCATCCTAGTATATATATATATATAACTAGAAAAAGAAATTTAGAGTGAGAAGTTCTCACAGAGGGATCCACTCCGTCGTGCTTTGCTTTTGAACTGCTGAACCGTCATGATTCCTTTGAAATTCCAATTCAGTTCTCTTCATGTTGTTCAAATAGAAATTATATTTTTATTGCTTCATTCAATAAATAAAAATCATATTTTTATTTCATATATTTTTACAACACTTATTTTTATATGAAAATTATATTTTTATATTTCTACTTTATATATAAAGATCGAATTTTTATAGCTTCGCTATAAAAATCACATTCTTACTTCACTATATATATATATATATATATATATATATATATAATAAAAATCAGATTTTTATTTCGCTGCATATATAAAGATCAATTTTTTATATTCTCTATTATATAAAAATTCTATTTTCAATACACTACTTATATAGAAATAGTATTTTTATATCTGCTACATAATAAAGGTCGAATTTTTATTATCTATATTATATAAAAATTATATTTTTATTATCTCTACTACATAAAGATAATATTTTTAGCCTTTCTATAATATAAAAATTATATTTTTACTATTGTACCCATATAAAGATCATATTTTTAATATGCCACTAATATAAAAATTATATTTTTAACTCTTCTATATTATAAAAATTTGTATTCTTTCTATAATAAAAATGTATATTATGTTTTCAATTCAAAAACAACAATGTATATTTTCTATTTGGAAAATCAATGCTAATTTTATTTTCAAAACCAGGGTATTTATATTTTCAAACCATGCAAAGATTATATTTCTAAATCAAGTAACGACTCTATTTTTAACTCAAGTAAAGATTCTATTTTCATAATTTCAAAACAAAGTAAAATTTTATTTTTAAAACAATACTTTCCTTGTTATTAAAACTGATTTAACATTGATAACTAAGTTAAATAAATTAATAAAATAATTACATAGGAAAAACTCACTGTAAAAGCCTTCCTCCTAGTTCAGTATCAACCCGAACCCGACATCATGCTTAACCTGCGTTGCCATGAAGTCGCACCAACCAAATCATCGCCTCAACGCGGCCACGCCTCCAAGATTTGATCGGAGTGGTAGGGAGGGTCGCGTAGGCGGAGGGGGTGTGGTGGGAAGCGGCCGCTAGCGTAGGGCAAGCCGTGGCGGTAGGTTTTAGGGGCTAAGGCTCAGATCTTAGAAGGAGAGAGAGGAGAGAGACGCAGCGGAGAAGGGGGTGGTCGATGGGTGGCGGGTGCGATGGAGAGGTGGCGAGGGGGTCTCGATCGCCTGGCGGCGCTAGTGTTGAGGAGCGACAGAACATTGGGGGTGACGGGTTTATTTCTGATCGAAGAAATCAAAATAAGGGGGGGTTATATGTAAAGGGTTTTATATATTTAATTTAATTTTAACTTATTTTCTCCCTATAGTAGACTTTTGTCCCGAACCCCGAATCGATCCCAACAACTGTCGCCTTTAGCTAATTACCCCATTTCGAACACAATGGGATATGTATCGCAAGCTGATTCGACCGTTTCGATCAGTTTTCGTTAAAATCCACATATAACTCTATAAATTGAATTTGAACGTGCATTTCAATTTACCGGGGTCACATACGAGCTCTAAAAATTCCAGAAAAATATTTTCTAGCTTCCTATTGACGATACGGTCCTAACAAAACTAGTTTCGTCGAATTCTGAGATCGTTTGAAAAATGGCCATTTTCCAGTCGATTAAAATCAACTAAGACTGGTCAAACGCGTTTTCCTTTGCCACGCTCACATATTGATTCGAAAAATTATGAAATTTTAAACCTAGTAATAATTTGACACCACGGATCCAACAAAAGTGGTTTCGTTGAAATCCGAGGTCGTTTGCAAAATTCCCATTTTTAAGGGCTTGAATTCCATAGCGACTATTCAGAATTTTCAACTGGACATATCTTTTGATCCCTGCTATGAAATATTGATTTTTCGGATTCGTTGGAAAGATATTCTCAATTAGATTTTATTATTTTTGGTTTCACTAAATCCGGATTGTTTTGCACCCGGTACATTCATTTGAAGTTTGAAATCGAATTAACGAACTACCGCGCCTTTTTCAATTCCTTTTATAATTATATATAATTATTTATATTCTAACGATGATCTATATAATATATATGTTCGAATTATATTCAAAATAAATTTCTCGTTGATATTATTTAAAATAATTCATTTTAAATATTCAAAATTCTCTAAAATTGCCAAAATAAAAATTTTAAATTGGCTCGCATTTCCGGGTTATTACAAACCCACTTAGTGGTATTGGGAACCCTGAGCTAGGCAGGGTTAGGGCATGCTTACTGGGCTGATTATAAGCAGTCAAATAAGAGCGAGGGTGTAGCAGTGCAGGTTCCGACGGGTTCGTTAAGCGTGCACAAGGTGTTCCCGGCATTGGAAGATTTAGCCACTGTACATCAGTAGGTATAAAGCTGTGCACCCACGGGTTGCCACTTAGTGAATGATACACCTTAAGCTGGGACCCGTACAGATATCTACGAGTTAGGGAGCTGATCGATTAGGGGTAGTGTGGGGACATCTAATATCTATTATGGGCAAGTGGACTTTCAAGGATTGTATGGGGTGGATACCTCTTACTAGATGTTATGCCTGAGTGCTACCAATTGCGGGGTTGGGATCATTTCGTTAAGAATTACTAATAGGTGGTGCAGAGAATTAAATTAAGTAAGAAATTTGGGAAGCGCACTACACATTCCTTTATATTCATCCTGTTATCCAGCTTTACCTTATGTCATGGTTATATTTTCCATCCTGTTTATTCCTTTCATATTGCTTTACTTATTTTCATGCTAAAAGTAGCTGGACTTGCCAGGCTTTATGTCTGACCTTTTTGTTTTGCACCTCATTTTCTTTCGTCCCCCCCCCCCCAAGGTTCTCAGGGAGGAAACACTGAAGCTTGACTTGGATTTCTTTCTTCTTGAAGTGCTTGGAAGTGTTGAGAGTAATGCTCAGCTTTATCTCTTTTCATTATGGCTATTTGGAGTGGGATTATGATTTTACTTTTATGTACTCTGATAATAATTTTGTTCATGATGGATATTTATGTACCTCATTCTAGTATGTGGTTTTGATGTTGTAACCAACCATGTTTTGCTTTTCCGCTGCAATGAATAAAGTTTGAATTTTCTTAAGTACCATCTATATATCTGTCTTGTGATATTCTTTTCTATACTCTTATAATACTCCATGGAAGTTAATGCATTCCCTTAGTGAGTGACATTAATGGACATGGGGTGTTACAAGGAATGAAAAATTATAGCAAAATATGCAATTATTACTATATATTGCTGATATATCAGCAATTGTTTTGCAGTTGATGCAAATAATTACAAAAGTTGTTGAAGTTAGAGTTTATGCTCTAGAGGCAATCCATTTGATGTGATTAACCACATTGTTGATGTTATTGTTTTATTTGCAATAAAAATATTATGTTACATTATATTTACTGTTTGATATAAATATTAACATAATATAATTCCTTAGAATAATAGTACCAAATTATATAGTTCGAGTAAGACTTGAACTCGAGATTATATAATATATTAAGTATTATAATTCTTAAATGTCCCTGGTCAATTTTATTGTTTATATAGGACACCAATAAAACATCAAGACTGGTATGTTGATTGACTGATGATCACATCTCATTGATCATTAATATACTTGATATTAACGTCATACGTACTGTAGATAGCGTATTGGGCTGACCCAACATGAGAAAACTACATGGAATATAATTAACAATATCATAAGTTATTCTCATAGTGGCAATGATGTAATTGTCCTTAGACCTGAAATCATTATAATTTTATTTAAGGATATTTATGTTTTGATATCATCTAAAGTTGTTTTTAAACGAGTAGATGATAACGGTGATTATTGGATACATCTTGAATTGAATGAAAATTATGAATGATATAGATGGAATTTAACCATACAATATATATTTATAGTGATATCCATGGGCCTCTTGATTGAGTGAGACTATGAAATGCATGGTCGTGCTCAAATATTGATTTATTTTATATAGTCTACTCATCGATCGAGATAATAGGATTAAATTATAAAGGGGATAATAAGATCTATATGTAGCAACCCCCCTCTTGGTCGATACAAATCGGTCGTTAAACTGACTTAAATTGAACAAAAAGGCGGATATGCTAACTTTGGGTGCACAACACATCAGAACAAACAAGATAAAACTTTTATAAACATCATAATAATGTTATATCAGAGTATAGAATAACAGATTATCGAAAATAATATACAATAGAAAATAAATTTACAATAAATGTAATACAATGCAGCGGAAACAAATAAACTAACACAGCGGAAGACTATCAATGCTCTTGACATAGCTATAAGCTTCGATCCAGAATCCTGCAAAATGAAATAATCTGCAAGACCAAAACTACTGACTACCTGTGTGGAATATACGAGCACCCAGAGTTTAGGTAGAAATAATAAACTCCAATTCAGTCATGGGACTGGTGTGAGAACTAAAAATAGTTATTAAAACTTTACTTTAAAATAGGGTAAATCAAGGGACTAAGCGGTATAACACGGAACGGGTTTACCCCCATAAATACAGGTGCATAAACAACAACTAATAATAGTCATATGGATTACAGTGCATCACACAACATGCAATTTTCCAATCTACCCATTTAAGCTTAAACCCCAAATTTAGATTTTTCGAAATCTAATTCACTTTACAGAAATTATTATTTTGGACTTTACTCCCGAATTCCTATTTCAAATCATTTGAAATACATATCAAGCTTTTACATCAAAGTAGATTTCACTTCGGGATCTCAAATCAAAATCTTTGGATATATGAATTCCAAAATATCATAGTGCATATGAACAAGTACGCAACCAAATATCGGGCGCGACCCTCAGATAAAGCTATAAGCGCCTCTCCAATTCGATATATATATATATATATATATATATATATATATATATGCGCATCCCATGATGGAGCAGGCTACGCCGACGATGCATGTAATAACTCGGAAATCCGAGCTAATTAAAAAATTTTATTTTAGCAATTTTGATGAATTTTGAATATTTAAAATGATTTATTTCAAATAATGACGACGAGAAATTTATTTTGAATAGAAATAGAATGTATATATTTATATACGTGGTCGTTAGAATATAAATATTTTATTTTAAATTATAAAAGGTATTGAAAATAGCGCGGTAGTTCGAAAATTCGATTTCAAACTTCAGATGAATGTACAGGATTCAACATAAACCGGATTTTAGCGAAACCAAAAATATTACGATCTATTTGAAAATATCTTTCCAACGAATCCGAAAAATCAAAATTTCATAGCGGGATTCAAAAGATACATCCAGTTGAAAATCCAGAATAGTCGCTATGGAATTCTGGCCCTTAAAAATGGAAATTTTGCAAACGACCTCGGTTTTTGACGAAACTACTTTTGTTGGATCTGTGATGTCAAATTATTTCTAGATTCCAAAATTCGTAATTTTTTGAATCAATATGTGAGCGTGGCAAAGGAAAACGCGTTTGACCAGTTTTAGTTGATTTTAATCGACTGGAAAATGGCCATTTTTCAAACGGTCCCGGAATTTGATGAAATTAGTTTTGTTAGGACCGTATCATCAATACGAAGCTAGAAAATATTTTTCGGGAATTTTTAGAGTTCGTATGTGACCCCGGTAAATTGAAATGTACGTTCAAATTAAATATATAAAGATTTATATTTTAAATTCAACGGAAACTGATCGTAACGGTCGAATTGGCCTGTGATACATATCCCATTGAGTTCGGAATGGGGGTAATTGGCTAGGGACGACAGTCGGTGGGTTTGATTTCGAGTTCAAAATGAAAAGTTACTTTTTTAAGGAAATAAAATTAATTAATATATATTGGCCCCCCTTTATATCTCTCCCCCCCTCGTTGACCATTCAAATCGATTTACAGATAAAAAAGAAAAAAACCCTAGCTAATCCCGTCACTCCCCTCCCTGGCGTCGCCTCCGCCCATCGCCACCCCCCAGGGCCGCTTCCCTCCGACGATACCCCCCCTCTCGTTCTCCTCCTCCCCCTCTTCTGAATCAAAGCGCGAGCCCCCCTTTCCCCACCAAAACCGACGCCGCCTGCCCCCGACCCACCCCCGGCGCCGCCGAATCGGAGAAGACTCCCCTCAACCACTGATGACCACCAGCAAGCTTCTCCCCTCCTTCAAACGAAAATGTGAGTGTTTAATTTCATGTTTATTTATTTAAGCAATTAAATATAGGGTTTTCATTAGGATTTTTCAAGAAAGAATAGATTTTTGTTTATAGAAAAGATTAGTCTTTTCATCGTAGAAAGAAATGATTTTTATATCATAGGAAGAATAAAAAAAATGTTTTTTATTCATATAGAGTAATAAAAATAAAAAATTTATTATATTACAAACAATATAAAAATATAATTTTTATCATGGAAGTAGCGTTGTAAAGGAGTAATTTTACATAGGTAGTAGAGATATAAAAATACGATCTCTATATATAAAAATGTGATTTTTATATAGAGAATGGCGAGGGAAAAATATAGTCTTTATTATATGAACACCGGTATAAAAATAGAATTTTTAACTATATGGTAGCAGTATAAAAATGTGATTTTTATATACACGACAACAATATAAAAATGTGATTTTTATATATGTAGTGGATGCAGACAATGAAAGTGATAAAAGGCAAGTGGCGAAGATTTCCTACATATGAAGAGTCACGGTGAATTGGTTTAGCTAGTTGGTAAGAACTCCTCACTTTTATTTTAATTTTCTGGTTAAAATATATACTAGGATGCGACGGTGTTTAGTAGCACCCGACATCCGTCGTCCAAAGACCATGGATGACTTGTTTGTTTGATTGTTGTGTTGTGAAATTTGATTGTGTGATGTGGAATGAAATAAAATATTTTATAGTGGAAAATATTTTATAGTTAAAAATATAATTTTTAACGTGTATATAAAATAAATATTTATAAACAAATTGACCGATTTGTTTATATACACTGATATTGACTGGGACGATAAATTTTACTCATCGCCCAACTGCACAAATAAAATCTGTATTTATTGATTTGAAACCCCAAATGGGTATTGGGATGGGATTTGACGTACACTAATCCCGATTGTTTAGTTGTATGTCAAGCGATGGATTGATAGACTGTGTAAGCGTTAATTATTTATATTTAATGCTTATGCAGTTGTGTGGTGCACTCAGGATGATGGTTGATGATTTATCGTTGCTATTATATACATGTATTGTAGAAAATCCATATAACTAACACTATATGGTAATTGATTGGGCCTCATTCCAATTTAGAAAATAAATTCATGTGTTGAATAGAAAATAAATTCATGTGTTGAATAGAATAAATATTCCTGTGTTGAATAGAAAATAAATTCAAGTGTTGAATAGAACAAATATTCCTGTGTTAAATATAATAAACATTCATGTGTTGAATAGAAGATAAATTCATGTGTTGAATAGAATAAATATTCCCGTGTTGAATAGAATAAACATTCATGTGTTGAATAGAAAATAAACATTCATGTGTTGAATAAAAGCCATGCTGATTAGATTGATGCCATTTTGACATGAATGATATTTATATCAATTTTATTCATTTTTATAATGAATATAGAAAATAAAGTGATTTCAAAATATAACGTTTTGAAAATATTACCATTTGTATATCGATGATGTGGAATATTCAATTTTGATTCGAAATTGAATATGAAGTGGAAATCGTTTTGAAAACGAATTTAAAACGATTTATAAAATACGTTTTAAAAGGAAATCGACGATATATATATATATATATATATATGTGTGTGTGTGTGTGTGTGTGTGTGTGTGTGTGTGTGTGTGTATAATGGCCTGAATTGAATGCGCCGCGCCGCGGCAGTTCGCGAATTTCGACCATTGACTTCGAATGGATATTACGGATGATTCGACCGTCGGATTCTGCTAAAACCGGAACCATTGGGTTCGTATTGAAAAGAGCTTTCTAACGAATATTAGAAATTAGAAATCTAACGGTTGGATTTCTAATTAAGTCCAAATCAAATTTGGAAAAGGTCGTTGTAAGTGCAGTTCGATGGCCGTTGATGGAAATCGACTATACGGGCCTTGATAAAATTATTAAAAATATTAATAATTTGTGTAAAATCATAAGAAATGATTTGGGAAGAACTGGGATGAAAAATTCCCTTCTGATATAAATATATTTTATCGAAATGAACTAGTTTTGAACTAGAATAATAATTTATTTATTTTTAAAATAAATAAATTGGATTTGAAATGGTTTTAAAATAACCATAAATTTCCAATATATGAATTGGAATGGATTTGATTCGAAATCATCTTCGGAATAGTTCGATGTTGGATTTTGTGATTATACAGATGTTGTTATGGAAATTTAGAAGATATATTGTTATCGCTATTTCCAATACGATATTTGTTGGTTTCAGAATTTGATATTGAATGTAAGCCGATATATTTTCTATTTAGAGCCTTGTGTTTAATATCAAATGGGATTTTGGGTTGTCGTTAACGATATCTTTAATAATACTGTTCTTAAACCCAAATAGAGTTAAGAAAATTAATAACTGACTAGGGATTAGTTAAGTTGGATGGTTTCTTAGATATTGATCTGATGTTGGTTTCGGCCTTCGGGGTTAATATTTTTGGGAACTGTCCTCTTACTAATTTACGGTTAGGGACTGATTGAAATAGGATGTGATTTTGGGGTTTATCGTGAACCGTGTTTTAAATGACATCGGTTCTTTAACCGAGCTAAAGATTAAAACTAAGTGGAGTTTTAATAAATCATTAATTAGATTAAAATGATCGAGAATGGAGTATCACCAGTTTTGCTCCAAGCGATGGTTAAATATTTAATTAGATTTGAACATGAAATGGTAATTGAATTACCAATAACGTCGTGGTGTTAGATATCAAGTATTACCAGTTTTACTTCATGGGATGAATAGGTTGGGATTGGGAAATTAAAACAAATGATTACTTCGGTAAGGTTATTTAATCCCGGCTAGTTTGGATAAACCATAATTTGGTTTGAATTGATATTCAAAAGAAGATTAAAGAATAAATTTAAGGAATCTGTCTTTGATAAAATTAATGGGAACCTATCCCTAAGAATGTGAAATTTAGCAACTAACTGAAGATTAGTTAAGATGAATGGTTTCCTGGGTATTGATCTGATGTTGGTTTCGTCCTTCGGGTTTAATATTTGGGGAATTGTTCCCTTATTAATTTACGGTTAGTGACTGATGAATTGGAATGAAGCGTATGTTGTGTTTGTGTAACACTTGTTTATTATATACGCGAGTTATTCGGAAAGACGGGGTTTATCCCATTCTGAATAACTGATACGACGATAAGTCGAAGGTGAAGACGGTGGTTGAAGACCGGAGGTCTTCTCATCGTTTGGGTGATTACTGATGATCTTGATTAGGATGTACACCCAAGAGGAGGAAATCAGTTGGTGATCGTCCAGACGTACCTGGAGATCGATGGATATGCGAGGTACAAGGTGCCTCTGGTTTCGTTCAGGCCCAGAACGAACTTGTAAATGGACCGTGTGTCTGACATTGGATTTTAGTCTGTGTGATTGATTTCTATTAAATATATATCTGTTTGGCGGTGGAGAATTTATTCTCTTGCTTAACGCCCTTCTCTGAGACGTATGAGCTTAGGGGTTATATATTGATGGATATTAAACGCATGGAGTGAATTGCCTGTGTGGCATGCCTAAGTGGCAATTGATCAAGGCTTCTGTTGAAAAGCAGAGTCTTGTGGTTGATGATCAAAGCACGACCTTTGTGGCATCGCTTTGTGTAGCGTGGATTCGCGAGCCTCACACCCTGGTTGTTAACTAGAAACGGGAGAGGGCATCAGGGAGGACATGCGTTTCTTTCTAGCTAGGAGTGGTGTCAGTGCTTGAACTGGCAGAAATTTTACTTATGTGGATGATGGATTGTGAGGCGCCTCAGTTATATCGGACGATGCGGGTCCGATGGAGTCATTTGTTGGCTCATTTACGCCCCATAGTGCGGGGAAACGTAGTGTTCAGTCATTTTAATCCACATCGGTGGACCGGCTCTGACGATCCAAGGTGCAGTTGCGGCTGTTCCTGAAACATGGTAGGATAGATTGTCTCGAATAGGTAGAGGACGATCCCTGGCCTTGGTTCATAGATGGAAATCCAATTTCCAAATACGTGACTTTGCGGTTTTGATTGTAGAGCCTAGTATGGCGACTTGATACATGGTACCCATGCCGTCTATGATTGATATTTATGATTGAAATTGTTTTGACACTATACACTTATAATAGTATCAAATGGTTTGTTTTTAATGTACTAAGCATGTTTGGCTATTATAAGGTAAAACCCTATCCTCAGGTTTGTGTTGCATTGTGTGATGGGACCTGGGTCTTATAATAGTTTCATTTTTCTTTATTTAGCATTGCGTTGTTTGTTTATTGCACCGGTACTCTTGGGATGAAACCCGTTCCGTGTTATATGGCGTGGTCCCTTGATTTACCCAACTTTAAAATAAAAATTAATAACTGTTTTAGTTCTCATACTAGTCCCATGACTGACCTAGAGTTTATTGTTTTAATCTAAACTCTGGGTGCCCTTATTTTGACACGGGAAGCTAGTAGTTTTGGTTTTGCAGATTTATATTCACAGGAACCTGATTTACAGCTGGAACTATACTCGGAAAGCTCTTTATCCATGTATTACTTCTAGTTGTGTTTTGTATTATTTTCCGCTGCTATGTAATGTAATTTAAATCTCTGATATTTTCTGTGTAATATTTATTCATACTCTGTATATTCTTGTATTCTGATGGAATTGTTGTAATATAAAATGAAATGTTCTTCTGTTTGCGTTCTTTTGTGTGTTGTTCTCAAAGTATCCGCTCTTTCCTTCACGGGGAAGTTACGGGTCTTTAAAGTTGGTATCAGAGCTTTGGTTTACAAAGCTCGAGAACAAGACATATTAGAACCATACGAAAGAATTCATCAGAGATTGGATTAGTAACATCCAATAAGAATGGCTCGTTAGAGATGGGATCAGTAGTATCCTAGAACGAATGTGAAGAGTATATTTTAAAAGTGAAAACAAATTTTGTTTTGAAAATTTAAATCAATTATTTGTATTTGATTATTTATTTATATTGATTTGGACTATCAGGTATATAGAGATTTTAATATACGTCTGATCCACGTGTATTGGAAGCCTCTAATATACTGGATGGATATAGAATAACACTCTAGTCGCCCAAAGATGATTCTAAAGATGCCGCAGCGTCATTAGCATTTATATTCGAGTGTCGAAAGTGGGATTTCTATATATTTCCATAGACTGGTGTGAGAACCAAAATATAGTTAGAATATATTGTTGTGATTTGGCACCAAAAATGTGATTTTTAACTATATATCAAAATTATGAGTTTGAAATGATAACCCACTAATTGATTGATGGTTGTGTTGTTTGATTACTGTTTAGATTAATTGAATGTTGAACCTTTCGCAAAATTGAACCAAAAAGTGAATTGTATTGAAAATTTGTCGCATTTGCATATGTATACATGTATTTACGTTGAACAGGTCATAGCAAGGAGGCTAGAGCAGAAGAATAAAATTGTTTGCTCGACAAATAGGTACATGTTTACTAATTTATTGGGTTTTGGATGATTTTATGAGCCGATTGGCTGTTTCTTTTTCCTTTTGGATTGTTGTGGGCCATGGGAGGCTATTTGAAATATCCCGAAGTCCCCGTTGCAGGGGAGGTTATGGCGAAATTTTACGAAAATTTAGGTTGTTAGCCAAGTTTTTGAAAAATTTGAAAAGTTCTTAGAAACTGAAAAGTTGAAGAACTTAAACCGTAATGAAAATAGTGAAAGTTGAATTGGTTAGTTAAACCACTTTCAGCTTCGTTCCTTTTCGGGGACGAAAAGTTTTAAGTGGGGGAGACTGTAATAACTCGCAAATCCGAGCCAATTTAAAAATTTTATTTTGGCAATTTTGATGAATTTTGAATATTTAAAATGATTTATTTTAAATAATGACGACGAGAAATTTATTTTGAATAGA
This sequence comes from Allium sativum, assembly GCA_030737875.1. Lineage (NCBI taxonomy): Eukaryota > Viridiplantae > Streptophyta > Magnoliopsida > Asparagales > Amaryllidaceae > Allium > Allium sativum. The sequence goes on along the minus strand of CM060926.1, from coordinate 487,296,353 downwards.
AATAGAACATATATATTTATATACGTCGTCGTTAGAATATAAATATTTTATTTTAAATTATAAAAGGAATTGAAAATGGCGCGGTAGTTCGAAAATTCGATTTCAAACTTCAAATGAATGTACAGGATTCAAAATAAACCGGATTTTAGAAAAACCAAAAATATTAGGATCTATTTGAGAATATCTTTCAAACGAATTCGAAAAATCAAAATTTCATAGCGGGAATCAAAAGATACGTCCAGTTGAAAATCCAGAATAGTCGCAATGGAATTCTAGCCCTTAAAAATGGAAAATTTGCAAACGACCTCGGTTTTCGACGAAACCACTTTTGTTGGATCCATGATATCAAATTATTGCTAGATTCCAAAATTTGTAATTTTTCGAATCAATATGTGAGCGTAGCAAAGGAAAACGTGTTTGACCAGTTTCAGTTGATTTTAATCGACTGGAAAATGGCCATTTTTCAAACGGTCTCAGAATTTGATGAAATTAGTTTTGTTAGGACCGTATCATCAATACGAAGCTAGAAAATATTTTTTTGGGAATTTTTAGAGTTCGTATGTGACCCCGGTAAATTGAAATATACGTTCAAATTGAATATATAAAGATTTATATTTTAAATTCAACGGAAACTGATCGTAACGGTCGAATTGGCCTGCGATACATATCCCATTGCATTCGAAATGGGGTTAATTAGCTAGGGACGACAGTCCGTGGGTTTGATTTCGAGTTCAAAATGAAAAGTTACTATTCTGAGGAAATAAAATAAAACTAATTAATATATATTGCACCCCCCCCCTTTATCTCTCTCCCTCCTCCTCGTTGACCATTCAAATCGATTTACAGATTAAAAAAAAGAAACCTAGCTAATCCAGTCGCTCCCCCTTGGCGTCGCCTCCGCCCATCGCCACCCCCCCAGCGTCGCTTCCCTCCGATGATACCCCCCTCTCTCTCGTTCTCCTCCTCCCCCTCTTCTGAATCGGGGCGCTAGCCCCCCTTTCCCCACCAAAACCGACGCCGCCTGCCCCGACCCACCTCCCGCGCCGCCGAATCGGAGAAGACCCCCCATCAACCACTGATGACCACCAGCGAGCTTCCCCCCTCCTTCAAACGAAAATGTGAGTGTTTAATTTCATGTTTATTTATTTAAGCAATTAAATATAGGGTTTTCATTAGGATTTTTCAAGAAAGAATAGATTTTTGTTTATAGAAAAGATTAGGCTTTTCATCATAGAAAGAAATGATTTTTATATCATAGGTAGAATAAAAATATGATTTTTATTCGTGTAGAGTAATAAAAATATAATTTTTATTATATTACAAACAAGATAAAAATATAATTTTTATCATGGAAGTAGCGTTGTAAAGGAGTAATTTTTACATAGGTAGTAGAGATATAAAAATACGATCTCTCTATATAAAAATGTGATTTTTATATAGAGAATGGCGAGGGAAAAATATAATCTTTATTATATGAACATCGGTATAAAAATAGAATTTTTATCTATATGGTAGCAGTATAAAACTGTGATTTTTATATACACGACAACAATATAAAAATGTGATTTTTATATATGTAATGGATGCGGACAACGAAAGTGATAAAAGGCGAGTGACGAAGATTTCTGTAACAACCCGAAAATCTAGGCCAGTTTAAAATTTTTATTTTCGCAATTTTAGCGAATTTTGAACATTTAAAATGAATTATTTTAAATAATGACGACGATAAATTTATTTTTAATAGAATTCGATGTATATATTATATATGTCATCGTTAGAATATAAATAATTATATATAATTATAAATAGAATTGAAAATGGTGCGGTAGTTCGATAATTCGATTTCAAACTTCAATTGAACACACCAGGAGCAAAATAATCCGGATTTTAGTGAAACCAAAAACATTAGGATCTAATTGAGAATATCTTTCCAACAAATCCGAAAAATCAAAATTTCATAGCTGGGATAAAAAGATATGTCCATTTGAAATTTCTGAATAGTCGCTATGGAATTCAGGCCCTTAAAAATGGAAATTTTGCAAACGACCTCGGATTTCAATGAAACCACTTTTGTTGGATCCGTGATGTAAAATTATTATTAGATTCCAAATTTCATAATTTTTCGAATCAATATGTGAGCGTGGCAAAGGAAAACGCGTTTGACCAGTTTTAGTTGATTTTAATCAACTGGAAAATGACCATTTTTCAAACGATCTCGGAATTTGACGAAACTAGTTTTGTTAGGACCGTATCGTCAATATGAAGCTAGGAAATATTTTTCGGAAATTTTTCTGGTTAGTATGTGACCCCAGTAAATTGAAATGCGCGTTCAAATTCAATATATAGAGTTATATGTTGATGTTGACGGAAACTGATCGAAACGATCAAATCAATCTACGATACATATCCCATTGTGTTCGGAATGGGGGTTATTAGCTAGGGACGACAGTCGGTGGGTTCGATTTCGAGTTTGAAAATAAAAGTTACTTTTTGAATTTTTAAAATTAAAATAAAAATAATATATTTATTTATACTACTCCTCCCAACCCTTCCTTCCCCGTTGACCAGAAATGAAATAAAAAAAAAACGAACCCCAAATTCTCAGTTGCACCTCCGCCTCCCGACTCCCCTTGCCGCCGCCTCCTCCCCAGACCCGCCGCCACCCTTCCCCTTCTTCCCCTCGCCCTCTTCTCCTCCTCCATTCGAAGAAACCGAGCCCGAAGCACCCAGTCTCCTCACCGCCTTCGCTGGAGCCCCACTGCCCTCGCAGTACCTCGTGGGCCCGCCTCCGGTCATGCCTGGACACCCCTCCGCCCACTCTAGCCACCTGCGCCCTCCTCCAACTCGAGACAGCCACCTGTGGGTCCCCCTCTCCCAAATCACCCAAATCCGAGCCCCCTCTGCCTCACGAGATCCTCCGGTGCCGCCCGGGACACTTCAGCCGACCACCAGTCCGCCCCGACCATCAGCTGACTCCGTTGACCTTCCTCCCCTTCAATTCGTGAATTTTTAATTTAAAAATTTGCATTTATTTTATTTTTCAGTTTTAATAAATAATAATGTGTGTAAAAATTCTAACTTTGTATTTCATATAACCGTGTTAAGGAAAAAATTCGATTTTTATATATTGAATAGCATAGTAAAAATTCGATTTTTATATATTGAATAGTATAGTAAAAATTCGATTTTTATATATTGAATAGCATAGTAAAAATTCGATTTTTATATATTGAATAGCATAGTAAAAATTCGATTTTTATATATTGAATAGCATAGTAAAAATTCGATTTTTATATATTGAATAGCATAGTAAAAATTCGATTTTTATATATTGAATAGCAAAGTAAAAATGTGATTTTTATATATGTAGAGAATACGGGCAGTGAAAAGTGACAAGAGGCAAGAACGACGAAGATTTCTACCTAAGAAGAGTCATGACGTTGGATTAGCTAATCTGTGAGAATTTTTCACACTTTAATTCAATTTTCTAGTTATATATATATATACTAGGATGCAGACGGTGTTTAGTAGCACCCGACACCCGTCGTCCACAGACCATGGACGGCTTGTATGCTTGTTTGTTTGATTTTGATATGTAGTTGATTGTGTGATGTGAAATGAAATAAAATATTTATATAGTTAAAAATATTTTATAGTTAAAAACAAAATTTTTAACGTGTATATGAAATGAAATAAAAATAAACAAATCGGACAATTTGTTTATATACACACATTTGACTGATATTGATTGGGATGATAAATTTTACACATCGCCCAACTGCACAAATAAAATCTGTGTTTGATTGTTTGAAACCCCACACGGGTATTGGGATGATATTTGACGTACACTAATCCCGATTGTTTAGTTGTATGTTGATCGATTGATTGACAGGCTGTTATAAGCGTTGAATATTTATATTCGATGCTTATACAGTGTAGAATGCACTTTGGATGCTGGTTGATTATTCATCGTTGTTATTGTATACATGTGTTGTAGAAAATCCATATAATTAACATTATATGGTAATTGATTTGGCCTCATTCCAGTTTTGGAAAAGAAAGTTTTGAAATAGAATATTTAAAAATAGAAATATATGAAGCCGTGTTGATTAGATTGACGCCATTTTGACGTGAACGATATTTATATCGATTTTATTCATTTTATAATGAATATCGAAAGTGATTTCAAAATATGATTTTTCGAAAAGACTTGAAATTCGAATTGAAATTGAATATAAATGAATTCGAATTGAAATTGAATAGAAAGGAATCTGAATTGAAATTGAATAGAAATGAATTCAAATTGAAATTGAATAGAAATGAATTCAAATTGAAATTGAATAGAAATGAATTCGAATTGAAATTGAATAGAAAGGAATCTGAATTGAAATTGAATTGAATTGAAAATGAACTGAAATTGAATTAGAAATCAATTGGAATTGAAATTGATTTGAAATGAATTTAAAACTAATTTATATTAGAATATTCAATTTTGATTTGAAATTGAAGATGAAGTTGAAACCGTTTTGAAAATGAGTTTAAAACGATTTATAAAGCACATTTTGAATTGAAATCGATGAAGTATATATTATATATATATAATATAATGGCCTGAATAGAACGCGCCGCGCCGCGGCAGTTCGCGAATTTCGACCATTGACTTCGAACGGATATTATGGGAGATCCGACCGTCGGATCCTCCTAAAACCGGAACCGTTGGGTTCGTATCGAAAAGAGCTTACTAATGGATATTAGAAATTAGAAATCTAATGGTTGGATTTGGAGTTATGTCCAAATCAAATTTGGAAAAGGTCGCTATAAGTGCAGTTCGATGGCCGTTGATGGAAATCGACTGTACGTGCCTTGACAAAATTATTAAAAATAGTAATAATTTGTGTAAAATCATAAGAAATGATTTGGGAAAAATTAGGACGAAAAACTCCATATTTGGAAAGATAAAAATAGATTTTTATCGAAATGAAATAGTTTTGAACTAGAATAGTAATTTATTTATTTTTAAAAATAAATAAAGTGAGTTTGAAATGGTTTTGAAAATAACCAGAATTTCCAATAATTATATTGGAATGGATTTGAATCGAAATTGTCTTCGGAATATTTAGATGTTGGATTTCGTGACGATACAGATATTGTTATGGGAATTTGAAAGATATATATATATATATCGTTATTTCCAATACGATATTTGTTGGTCGTAGAATTTGATATTGAATATAAGCCGATGTATTTTCTATTCAGAGCCTTGTATTTAATATCAAATGTGATTTGGGTTTGTCGTGAATGGTGTCTTCATTAACACTGTTCTTAAGCCCGGTGGAGAAAATGATTAAATCTTTTTAGTTAGATTTAATGAAGTGTACCAATTAAATAATATTTAATTGGAATTGAATTCGAATTGATTCTGGGGTTTATCGTGAAAAGTGTTTTATATAACACTTGTTCTTTAACCCGATAATTAATGAAACGTGATTTTGGGTTGTCGTGAACGGTATCTTCAATAATACTGTTCTTAGACCCAAAGGAGTTAAGAAAATTAGAAACTAGCTGTCGGTTAGCTAAGCAGAATGGTTTTCTGGATATTGATCTGATGTTGGTTTCGGTCTTCGGGGTTAATATTTGGGGAATTATTCTCTTGTTAATTTACGGTTAGTGACTGATGAATTGGAATGAGGCGTATGTTGTGTTTGTGTAACATTTGTTTAAAATATACGCGAGTTATTCGGAAAGACCGGGTTTATCCCATTCTGAATAACTGATACGACGATAAGTCGAAGATGAAGACGGTGATGGAAGACCGGAGGTCTTCACATCGTTTGGGTGACTACTGATGATCTTGATTGGGATGCACACCCAAGAAGATGGAAACAATTGGTGATCGTCCAGACGTACTTAGAGATCGAGGGATATGCGGGGTACTAGGTGCCTCCGGTTTCGTTCAGACCCAGAACGGACTTGTAAATGGACTGTGTGTCTGACATTGGATTTCATTCTATGTGATCGATATCGGTTGCATGGAGTGGTTTGCCTGTGTGGCATGCTAAGATGCAAATGATCAAGGCTTCTGTTGAAAAGCAAAGTCTTGTGGTTGATGATCAAAGCACGGCCTTTGTGGCGTAGCTTTGTGTAACGTTTACCTTCGCGAGTTTCACACTCGGTATGAACCAAAAACGGGAGAGGACATCAGGTAGGACATGCGTTTCTTTCTAGTTAGAAGTGGCGTCAGTGGTTTTACACGCCCTGACGAGTTTGACTTATGTGGTTGTTGCTGTTGCGAGGCGCCTCGGTTTGATCGGACGATCCGGGTCCGATGGAGTCATTTGTTGGCTCATTTACGCCCCATAGGGCGGAGAGACGTATTGTTCAGGAATAATAATCCACATCGGTGGACCGACCCTGACGATCCAAGGCTTGTCTGCGCACTTGCCTGAGACTCGGACTAGACAGTCTTGAATCGGTAGAGGACGATCCCTGGCCTCGGTTCATAGATGGAAATCCAATTTCCAAATACGTGACATTTGCGGTTTTATTTGTAGAGCCTAGTATGGCGACATAGTGGGATGGGGCGCTTATGCCGTCTATGATTGATACTTATGATTTGAAGTTGTTATATACACTATGCACTTATAATAGTATCAAATGATTTGTTTTAAACATATCAAGCATTCGTGGCTATTATAAGGTAAAAACCCTATCCTCCGGCTTGCGTTGCATTGTGTGATGGGAACTGGGTCTTATAATAGCTTCATTTTTCTTTATTTAGCATTGCGTTGTTTGTTTTATGCACTGGTATTCTTGGGAGGAAACCCGTTCCGTGTTATACGACGTGGTCCCTTGGTTTACCTAACTTTGAAATAATGATTAATAACTGTTTTAGTTCTCACACCAGTCCCATGACTAACCTGGAGTTTATTGTTTTAACCTAAACTCTGGGTGCCCTTATTTTGAAACAGGCAGCTAGTAGGTTTGGTTTTGCAGATTTATATTCGCAGGATCCTGGTTTACAGCTGGAATGATATCCGGAAAGCTTTGTATCCGTATATCTCCTTCTAGTTGTGTACTGTATTATTTTCCTCTGTGATGTATTTAAATGTATTTAAATCTCAGATATTTCTGTGTAATATTTATTCATACTCTGTATATTCTTGTATTCTGATGGAATTGTTGTAATATACAATGAAATGTTCTTCCGTCTGAGTTCTATTTTGTTGTGTTCTCAAAACAATTCGTTCTTTCTCTTCTCTTCGGAGATCGGGGAAGTTCGGGTCGTTTCAATTTCCTACATATGAAGAGTCACGGTGGATTGGTTTAGCTAATTTGTGAGAACTCCTCACTTTTATTTTAATTTTCCATTTAAAATATATACTAGGATGCAGACGGTGTTTAGTAGCACCCGTCGTCCATAGACCATGAATGACTTGTTTGTTTGATTGCTGTGTTGTGTAATTTGATAGTGTGATGTGGAATGAAATAAAATATTTTATAGTGGAAAATATTTTATAGTTAAAAATATAATTTTTAACGTGAATATAAAATAAATATTTATAAACTAATTGTCCGATTTGTTTATATACACTGATTTGACTGATACTGATTGGGACGATAAATTTTACACATCGCCCAACTGCACAAATAAAATATATGTTTGTTGATTTGAAACCCAACACGGGTATTGGGATGAGATTTGACGTACACTAATCCCGATTGTTTAGTTGTATGTCAATCGATGGATTGACAGACTGTGTAATCGTTAATCATTTATATTTAATTCTTATGCAGTTGTGCGGTGCACTCTGGATGATGGTTGATGATTTATGGTTGCTATTATATACATGTGTTGTAGAAAATCCATATAATTAACATTATATGATAATTGATTGGGCCTCATTCCGATTTAGAAAATAAATTCATGTGTTGAATAGAAAATAAATTCAGGTATTGAATAGAATAAATATTCCTATGTTGAATAGAAAATAAATTCATGTGTTGAACAGAATAAATATTCCTGTGTTGAATAGAATAAACATTCATGTGTTGAATAGAAAATAAATTCATGTGTTGAATAGAATAAATATTCCTGTGTTGAATAGAATAAACATTCATGTGTTGAATAGAAAATAAACATTCATGTGTTGAATAAAAGCCGTGTTGGTTAGATTGACGTCATTTTGACATAAACGATATTTATATCGATTTTATTCATTTTTATAATGAATATAGAAAAGAAAGTGATTTCAAAATATAACATTTTGAAAAATTACCATTTGTATATCGATGATGTGGAATATTCAATTTTGATTCAAAATTGAATATGAAGTTGAAATCGTTTTGAAAATGAATTTAAAACGATTTATAAAATACCTTTTAAAAGGAAATCGACGAAATATATATATAATATATATTATATATAATCTGTAGTTCACAAATTTCGACCATTGACTTCGAATGGATATTACGGGAGATCCGACCGTCGGATTCTCCTAAAACCGGAACCTTGGGTTCATATCGAAAAGAGCATTCTAACGAATATTAGAAATTAGAAATCTAACGGTTGGACTTGGAATTATGTCCAAATCAAATTTGGAAAAGGTCGCTATAAGTGCAGTTCGATGGCCATTGATGGAAATCGATTGTACGGGCCTTGATAAAATTATTTAAAATAGTAATAATTTTTGTAAAATCATAAGAAATGATTTGGGAAGAACTGGGCTAAAAAATTCCCTATTTCAAGGGATAAAAATATATTTTTATCGAAATGAACTAGTTTTGAACTAGAATAATAATTTATTTATTTTTAAAATAGATAAATTGGATTTGAAATGGTTTTAAAATAACCAGAAGTTTCCAACATACGAATTGGAATGGATTTGAATCGAAATCATCTTCAAAATAGTTCAATGTTGGATTTCATGATTATACATATGTAGTTATGGAAATTTGAAAGATATATTGATATCGTTGTTTCCGATACGATATTTTTTGGTTTCAGAATTTGATATTGAATATAAGCCGATATATTTTCTATTCAGAGCCTTGTGTTTAATATCAAATTGGGTTTTGGGTTGTCGTGAACGGTATCTTTAATAATACTGTTCTTAAACCCAAATGGAGTTAAGAATATTAAGAACTAATTGGGGACCAGTTAAGTTTCTTGGATATTGATCTGATGTTGGTTTCGGCCTTCGGGGTTAATATTTTTGGGAACTGTCCTCTTACTAATTTACGGTTAGGGACTGACTGGAATGTGATGTGGTTTTGGGGTTTATCGTGAACCGTGTTTTAAATGACATCGGTTCTTTAACCCAGTTAAAGATTAAAACTAAGTGGAGTTTTAATGAATCTTTAATTAGATTAAAATGATCGAGAATGGAGTATCACCAGTTTTGTTCCAGGCGATAGTTAAATCTTTAATTAGATTTGAACGTGAAATGGTAATTGAATTTACCGATAACACCGTGGTGTTAGATATGAAGTATTACCACTTTTACTTCATGGTATGAATAGGTTGGGATTGGGAAATTAAAACAAATGATTACTTCGGTAAGGTTCGCTAATCTCGGCTAGTTTGGATAAACCATAATTTGGTTTGAATTGATATTCAAAAGAAGATTAAAGAATAAATTAAAGGAATTTGCCTTTGATAAAATTAATGGGAACCTATCCCTAAGAATGTGAAATTTAGCAACTAACTGAAGATTAGTTAAGATGAATGGTTTCCTGGGTAATAATCTGATGTTGGTTTCGGCCTTCGGGGTTAATATTTGGGGAATTGTTCCCTTACTAATTTACGGTTAGTGACTGATGAATTGGAATGAGGCGTATGTTGTGTTGGTGTAACGCTTATTTATAACATACGCGAGTTATTCGGAAAGACCTGGTATATCCCATTCTGAATAACTGATACGACAATAAGTCAAAGGTGAAGACGGTGGTTGAAGACCGGAGGTCTTCACATCGTTTGGGTGATTATTGATGATCTTGATTAGGCTATACACCCAAGAGGAGGGAATCAGTTGGTGATCGTCCAGACGTACCTGGAGATCGATGGATATGCCAGGTACAAGGTGCCTCCGGTTTCGTTCAGACCTAGAACGAACTTGTAAATGGACCGTGTGTCTGACATTTGATTTTAGTCTGTGTGATTGATTTCTATTAAATATATGTATCTATTTGGCGGCGGAGAATTTATTCTCTTGCTTAACGCTCTTCTTTGAGACGTACGAGCTCAGGGGTTATATATTGATGGATATCAAACGCATGGAGTGAATTGCCTGTGTTGCATGCCTAAGTGGCAATTGATCAAGGCTTCTGTTAAAAAGCAGAGTCTTGTGGTTGATGATCAAAGCACGACCTTTGTGGAATCGCTTTGTGTAGCTTGGATTCGCGAGCCTCACACCCCGGTTGTGAACCAGAAACGGGAGAGGACATCAGGGAGGACATGCGTTTCTTTCTACCTAGGAGTGGTGTCAGTGGTTGAACTGGCTGATATTTTACTTATGTGGATGATGGATTGCGAGGCGCCTCGGTTAGATCGGACGATCCAGATCCGATGGAGTCATTCGTTGGCTCATTTACGCCCCATAGTGTGGGGAGACGCAGTGTTCAGGCATTTTAATCCACATCGATGGACCGGTCCTAACGATCCAAGGTGCAGTTGCGGTTGTTCCTGAGACATGGTAGGCTAGATTGTCTCGAATAGGTAGAGGACGATCCCTGGACTTGGTTCATAGATGGAAATCCAATTTCCAAATACGTGACTTTGCGGTTTTAATTGTAGAGCTTAGTATGGCGACATGATATATGGTACCTATGCCGTCTATGATTGTTATTTATGATTGAAATTGTTTTAACACTATACACTTATAATAGTATCAAATGATTTGTTTTTAACGTACTAAGCATGTTTGGCTATTATAAGGTAAAACCCTATCCTCTAGTTTGTGTTGCATTGTGTGATGGGACCTGGGTCTTATAATAGTTTCATTTTTCTTTATTTAGCATTGCGCTGTTTGTTTATTGCACTGGTACTCTTGGGAGGAAACCCATTCCGTGTTATACGACGTGGTCCCTTGATTTACCCAACTTTAAAATAAAGATTAATAACTGTTTTAGTTCTCACACCAATTCCATGACTGACCTGGAGTTTATTGTTTTAACCTAAACTCTGGTGCCCTTATTTTGACACGGGTAGCTAGTAGTTTTGGTTTTGTAGATTTATATTCACAGGATCATGATTTACAGCTGGAACGATACTCAGAAAGCTCTGTATCCGTGTATTAATTCTAGTTGTGTTTTGTATTATTTTACGCTGCTATGTAATGTAATTTAAATCTCTGATATTTTCTGTGTAATATTTATTCATACTCTGTATATTCTTTTATTCTAATGGAATTGTTGTAATTTACAATGAAATGTTCTTCTGTTTGCGTTCTTTTGTGTGTTGTTCTCAAAGTATCCGCTCTTTCCTTCACGGGGAAGTTACGGGTCTTTACAATGCACCTCCCATGCCTTCGGAGAAAATCCACAGCCCTCACACTTTTAATCATCCAGGGTTACCTGAATCTTTGGCCACATACCAAATCATTTCATATCCCGAAGTAGGGAAAATCATTTCACAACATAATAATCACAAGTACTTTTCAAAATATAGTACTTTACATTAGCAATTCACACATATGATCAGTCACTATTAATCACATAACCTTTGAGCTTGTACGTCTCAAAGAAGGATGTTAAGCAAGAGAATAAATTCTCTGGCACCAAACAGGTACATCATCAATAGCAACTAATAGGTTATGTGATGAATTATAATGTTAAAGACATAATACATTTCGAAATCATTTCGACAACAATGGGTTTAGCCCTCGAAATCCTTTCTGTTTTATAAAACATTTTTATAAAACATTCCTTATCCAAAATCGGGAATAAATCTCTTTTTACTTAAGGAAATATCATTTCAAAATCATTCATCAAATTTGAAATGAACTCAACAATATCGCTAAACATCTCATAGTCAAATCGGTAAGTGTTTCATAAGATGTTAGCATACCAATACTTCTACCCAACCCAATTTTAAAAATAAAAGAATAGATTGCTCATAAACTAGTCGAGCACAATCCAAAAAATCAATCAATCACAATCATGAATATCAGCAACCAAGTATATTTGGTTTATACCACATCTCATGTTTTGGTAAATTTAATCACCATTCAATCATTCAAATCTAATTAAAGATTTATTAAAACACTTCTTAGTTTTAATCTTCCAAAATCATTACTTAATGATTATTCAACTTTTAGGAAATTAATCCTTTCTTTACTTGGGTTAATGAATAATGTTATTTAAAACACAATTCACGGCAAACCGAAAATCATCTTCCAACTAATATGGAACCTTCACGGAAATCCAATTAGTATATAATCGATATAAATTTCCATATCAAACTAATACTATAAGTGGAATAACGACAAATTTCTTCACAGAAGCTCATCTCGATTATTACCAAATAGAATTCCATTCAATTCCAATTTAATATATTAAATTAGAAAAATTTACTTTGGAAAATTTCTATTAAATCTTAATAAAAAGATTTATAAATTCCAAATCATATCTTCACTGTTAATCAAGTTAAAGAATGACTGTTATTTAAAACATTGCTCACTATAAACCCCAAAATTAAATTGATATTAAATATAAGGCTCTGAATAGAAATAATGTCAGTTTATATTCAACATCAAATTCTAATACCAACGGATATCGTATTGGGAATAACGATATCTATATCTTCCAAATTCCTCAACAATATCCATATAATCACGGAATCCAATATCGAAATATTCCGAAGATTATTTCCATTCAAATCCATTCCAATTCATACATTGGAAAACTCTGGTTATATCAAAACCCCTTTTTCAATCCAATTTATTTATTTAAAAACATTAGATTATAATTCTAGTTAATAACTAGTTTATTTGGATAAAAATATATCTTATCGTTTCAAATATGGAATTTTTCATCAGAAAACTTTCCAAATCATTTATTATGATTTTACACAATTTTTCCATATTTTTATTAATTTTATTAAGGCCAGCACAGTCAGTTTCCAATAAGGCCACCGAACTGCATCCATAACAACCTTTTCCAAAACTGATTTGGACATATTTTAAAATCTAACCATTAAATTTAAAATATCTTATATTCATTGGAAATCTCTTTTAGATACGAACCCAACGGCTCTGATTTTAGGAGAATCCGATGGTCTTATCTCCCGTTACATCAATTTGAAGTCAATAGTCGAAATTCGCGAACGGTCGTTGCGCGGCGCGCGTTCTATTCGAACCGTTATATATATAATATATATATTGCCGATTTCCATTTAAAACATATTTTATAAAACGTTTTAAATTCATTTTAAAAACGATTCCAACTTTCATTTGAATTTTAAATCAAAATTGAATATTCCATTATATGACAATTTTATATATTCCATATATACGGTTAAAATTATATTTTTAGCAATCCAATAATTATTCCATTACCTGACCATTTTATATATTCCATACATATGTTTAAAATTATATTTTTAACGAACAAATATTTATTCCATTACTTAACCATTTTACATATTCCATATATATGTTAAAAATTATATTTTTAACGAACAAATATTTTTCACATCGCGTATATATTTATTTTTCACATCACATATACATATATATATATATATTACATCACATATATATTTATTTTTCGCGTCGCATATATATTTATTTTTCACATTGCATATATATTTATTTTTCAAATCACATATATATTTATTTTACATCGCATATATATTTATTTTTCACATCGCATATATATTTATTTTTCACATCGCATACGTATATTTATATATTACATTGCATGTATATTTATTTTTCACATCGCATATATATTTATTTTTCACATCACGTATATATATTTTTCGCATTGTATAAATATTTATTTTTCACATCGCATAGATATTTATTTTTACATCGCATATATATATATATATATATATATATATATTACATTGCATATATATTTATTTTTCACATCATATATATATATATATATATATATTATGTTTCAACATCACAAACGAAACCCAATATAATCAATTAAATCGTCCATGGTCTGTGGATGTGTAACAGCCTGGAAAATACGAGCCAATTTAAATTTTTTAAATTAGTTATTTCAAACGAATTTAAGCAATTGAAATAGAATATTTCAACAAAATAGTGAATTAGAAATAGTGGGGCAGTTTGAAAATTTGAATTCAAACTTTGACCGACTGCACCGGGTGCAAAATATAACGGATTTTGGTGAAACAAAAAATATTTAAATCTGTTTATGAATACCTTTCTAACGAATCTGAATAATCGAAGTTTCATAACGGGATTCAAAAGTTATGGCCAAATGAATTTTCAGAAGGGTCGCTATATAGAATATATAGCCCTTGAAAATAGATATTTTGCAAACGACCTCGGAATTCGACGAAACCACTTTTGGTGGATCCAGGATGTCAAACTATTGCTAGGTTTCAAATTTCATAATTTTCGAAGCTAGTATGTGAGTATGGAAAAAGAAAATGTGTTTGGTCAATTTCTATTAAATTGGATCGACCAGAAAAGGGCCATTTTTCAAACTGTCTCAGAATTCGACGAAACTAGTTTTGTTGGGAACGTAGCATCAAAACATAGCTAGATTTATTTTTCGAATCAGTTTGTGGCCCTAGCAAATTGAAATGTACGTTCAAATTGAATATAAAATGTTTTATACTTTAATTTGAAAAATAACTGACTGTAACAATCGAATTGGCCAACGAAACATATCCCATTGTGTCCAGATGGGGGTATTTAGCTGGGGATGACAGTCGTTGGGTTTGAATTGGAGTCCGTGTGGAATAACACTATTTAAAAAAAATTATAAACCATCAGCCAATGGAAAAATTCATTTCACAATTTTAAAAATAAAAAAACCCTCGTTCTCTCTCTCACCCGACGGCGACTGAAGCACCATTGTTCCCGGCCATTTCCCGTCGATCCACGCACCTTCAACCCCCGCCAGCATCCAACCTCGACGCCGTCGCTTCCCCTCTTCAAATCCGACCAACTACTACCCTCCCTCGTCGCCGCATCGACGAGCACGACCCCCCCCCCGAAGTTCACGGCTTCATGCCGCCGCCCCGACCGCATCTGACCACCGAACCCCCTCCTCCAACCTTCGACAGCAGCGCCTCGCCCCCTCTGTCACGCCGCACCACCTGATCGAAGCAACGCTGCACGGATTTCGCGAATTTTTGAAACTCTAGTTCGAAAAAACAAAGAAAGGTATCGGCTTTGTTTTCCTTGAATTTAAAATAACACTTTTAAGTGTTGCAACCTTTGAAAAATCATATCTTTATGGTGTGTTGACGAAATTCAATGAAACAGGAAACATTGTGACCGCAAGGAGGCTCTCTACCACATAGAAGAGACCGCGGATTTTTCTGAGCTCGCTAGGATTTTTAGCACCTCGACAACCAAAGTAAGATTTCTAATTGAAAATGTGAATGGAAATGTCATGTATAAATTATATAAGAGAAATATAAATTATACACATGTTGTATACCTCATGTACATGTGTTGTGTAAGCTATATGAGCGAAGTATGAATTATACATGCATTGAATAATAATTTGTGTTGAAATGCAAGTAGAGTATAGAAATAATATATATATATATATATATATATATATATATATATATATACACACATACTCCCCTCGTCCACAAACTATGAACGATATTTATTGTTGTGAATTGGTGTGAAAAATTGGGTGAATAATGCGAATGGTTGAATAATTGTTTGTGGTTGATATTGATTGGTTGTGGTTGAAAAATACCCATTGGTGATTGAAACAAATTGGAAATAATTATAGAAATGAAAAGAAAACATGCCGCCTACGTGCGAACTAGATGCATGAAATCCCCATTGTCAAAAACCACGAGGTTTTAAGGTATAGCGAGGAGCCGTACTCAGGACGGTGCCAGTATTAACTACCATGTCGTTATGTTGCCGAAATTTTGAATAATATTCATGTGTTAGAATTATTTTCATATATTGAAATTATTTTCATGCATTGAAACTAAAGTCATGTGTTGAAACTATATCCATGTGTGGAAATGCTCATGTGTTGAGAAGTGATGTGTGAAAATTAAATTCATGGGTGAATGAATAAGGTGTTTAAACAATAAAATTCACATTTTTACAAAATATATGAAGTATGTAAAATATTAGCCTTATATATAAATAGTTTCAACAATAAAAATTTCATCTTTCTTATATGAACAAACTATATAAAATATCCATGTGTGGAAATGCTCATGTGTTGAGAAGTGTGTGTGTATTGGAAAGGTTCATGTGTTGAATAAAAGATCGAACAATAAAAATTACATTTTTATTGAAATTATGATGTGTTAAAAACATTCATTTGTTGAATAATTATTTTAGATGATAAAAATACTATTTTTATCATATATGTGATTTGCTAAAAATATGCGAGGGTTGAAATAAATATTTGTGAGAGGAATATTATTTTTAACATACATAGGAACTAAATAAAATAGTCATGTGTTGAAATATATTTTAGTTCGCCAAGATTATCATTTTTGAAATGAAGGTTAAAAATAACCACTTGTTCAAATAAATATGCACGAGCTGAAATATTCATTAATTAGCTAATGATATGATTTTTGCTTGTGTATGCAACATGGGAATGAATGGTGTCTTTAAACCAAATTGAATCAAATATGAAGTTGAATTTAAAATGATAAGTGATAAGAATTGCACATATGTACATGCATATTTGGTGAACAGGTTATAGCAAAGAGGCTAGAGAAGAGGATTAAAATTGTTTGCCCGACAAATAGGGACATGTTTGCTGTTTTGTTTGGGTGATGATTTTATGAGCCTATTGTCTAGCCGCTTGGCTTTTTATTTTTATTTTTCTTTTTGAGATGAGACGCCCGTGTGGCTATTTGGGAATTTTCCCAGCCCCTCCCATACAAAGGAGGTTACGGCGAAATTTTCCAAAATTTAAAGGCGTTAGTGAAATATTTGAAGTGAAAACGATATAGTAATCTTCGAATGAACTATATTTATATAAATATATAAAAATAAATAAAATTAAAACGAATCGTGGCCGTGCAGTTCGTGTTTTGAAACCGTGATTTCAAACGATTAGTGCGGGAAATCCGACCATCGGATTTTCCCGAAACCGCAACCGTTGGGTTCGCCTTGGAAATATCTTTCCAACGGCACCAACTTTGTAAAGATCTGACGGTTGGATTCTCTGGAATGTTTAATTCAAATCTGAAGGAAAACAACGCCAGAATCGATTATATTTATATATAAATATAATTAAATTAAATCAAATAACGACGCTGCAGTTTGTATTTTGAAATCGTAACTTCAAACGACTAGTGTGGAAAATCCGACCATTGGATTTTCCCAAAACTGAAACCATTTGGATTCTTTTTGAAAATATCTTTCTAATGGAATAAAATTTGTGAAGATCCAATGGTTAGATTTTCAGATATGTGTAAAACAAATTTACTGAAAAACAGCGCCAGTGCCTCGGCCCGACCTGAAACGTCGTTTAATTAGATATGGTCGTTTTTAAATAAACAAAAATGGCGATATATCGTTATAAAATATTATAAATGATATAGAGCGGAAATAAACCAATTTTGTTCTGTGTTGATTGATCTCTATTAAATATATATCTGTTTGGCGATGGAGAATTTATTCTCTTGCATAACGCCCTTCTCTGAGATGTATGAGCTCAGAGGTTATATACTGATAGAAATCAGTCGCATGGAGTGGATTGCCTATGTGGCACGCCTAAGTGGCATATGATCAAGGCTTCTGTTGCAAAGCAAAGTCTTGTGGTTGATGATCAAAGCATGGTCTGTGTGACATAGCTTTGTGTATAACGTGGATTCGCGAGCCTCACATCCCGGTATGAGTCAAAAACGGGAGAAGGGCACAAGGAGCGCATGACGTTTCTTTCTAGCTATGGTAGTGTTAGTGACCTACCAGCCCTGAAATTTATATCTACTTTTCACATGTGTGGTTTTTGGAATGCGAGGCGCCTCGATTATAGGTCTGTAAGGACCGAGAAACGTGTGTTCAGGAATTGCTAATCCTCAAAAGTAAGATAGGACCGGCCTTGGAGGATCCAGGGATTGCTGTGTGCGTTCCTGGGGCATTTGCTAGAGTGTCTCGAACGGAGAGGAGCTTGCCCCTTGCCTCGACTCATGATGGAATCCAATTTCCAATACGAAATTGCGGATGTGATTGTATTACCAGTATGGCGACATGATATATGGTACCCATGCTGCCTAGGATTGATATTTATGATTGAAATCGCTTTTGAAACATATATGCACAAGTAATAATATCAAACACTTTTGTTTTATACGTATGAAGCATTTTTGGCCATTATAAGGTAAAACTCTATCCTCCGGCTTGCGTTGCATTGTGTGATGGGACCTGAGTCTTATAATGGCTTCATTTTTATAAAAAGCATTGCGATGGTTTAATCATTTACTTTATTTCATGCACTAGCACTAATTGGAGTAAACCCGTTCCGCGAAAGTGGCGTGGTCCTTTGATTTGCCTTGTTATTGTTGTTTAATAAGTTAAGTAGATTTCTCATACCAGTCCCATGACTGACTCGTAGTTTGTTTCACCTTGCAAACTCGAGTGCCCTCATTTTCACAAGGGCAGCCTAGTTACAGTTAGCTGACATATTTTGGCTTGGCACCGCAGTAGAGGTGCACTTTTGGACACATGGCGAGGCTTGACTACATTGTGATGATTGTGACTTTTCTGCCATTATTGTATATGTATTATGATTCCGCCACTGGCGATGTAGACTGATATTTAGTTTATGTATTCTCTATATTTGATTCCGCCATAGGCGATGTAGACTGATTATGTACTGTTATGCACTGAGTAGTATCCTGCACTGTGCTCTCTGATGGTGTGATATATATATATATATATATATATGATTCCGCTGTCATATGTGTGTAAATTATTCTATTTCTTTTTTATGCTACTATCTGTGATCTGCTTATGATGATTAATGTGTTATATTCCAATGATTATCCTTAACATCTTGTCACGGGGTTTTGGGGTCGTCACAGCTGGTATCAGAGCTTTGGTTACCTTAGTTCTGGAATTTAACACATTAAGCACTTCATCAGAATAGAATCAGTAGAGTTCTAAGGCGAGTAGCTCATTAGAGATAGGACTAGTAATGTCCTAGAATGAGCTAAGCAGAATAGCAAAAACAATTTGTTCAGTACATCGTTGTCTTTACTTAAGTTCTTCTGCTTTACCATACAATAAAATTATCATTTCTGTAGGCTGACTCTTTTCTTGCTTATACAGAACTTGGACAATGGCTACCCGAGCAGCCGCTGGTAGAGGAGGCCGAGCTGGCCGTGGCAGAGGACGAGGAGAAGTCCCAGCTGAAGAAGGACCCTTGATACAACCCCTGGCTGCTCAACAATTCGAGCTGGACCGGGTGGCTAAAAGGTACAAGAACCTAGGAGGCAAAACCTTCTCTGGAACGGGCACAGTAATTGAGGCCCTTGCATGGCTGAAAACATGCAAGAAAATACTAAGAGGCCTAAGGCTGAGTGATCAAGACAAAGCTTTCATGGGCGCTTGGCTTCTACAAGAAGAGGCCAAACTATGGTGGGAAGCTCTTACCGCAACAAACAGAAATGATGGTAGGACATGGGACGAATTCAAAGAGTTATTCAAAGAGAAGTATGTCCCAGAGCAAGCCCTTGAGCGCACACACGACGAATTCGCAAACCCCCAGCAGGGGAATCTCTCGGTGCAAGATTATCCGAACAAGTTTACACAATTATCCCACTATGCTCCAATACTCATTGCCACCGCAAAGTCCAAGAACAAGAGGTTCATCCTCGGGCTGAAGCGACAGTACCAAGATAGGGCAATGGCCCACATCAAGCTGGCATTTAATGAATTAGTGGAGATGGCGTGAAACTATGAGGATCTGTATCAAAGGCACCTGGATCAGGACCGTGCTAAAAGTCAGGCCGGGAATAAGCGCAAGCCTGCTACAAACCAGCCAGAATCAAGCCAAGCGGCATCCTCGAATCCACAGACTAGCAGGCCGCCAAAAGGAAGCTGCTATAATTGTGGCAAGGTGGGGCACTACTCAAATGTTTGCACAGCCCCGAAACGGCAGAAGACCAATTCTCAAGATTCAAGCCAAGGCTCTCGGAACCCTCGCTCATGTTTTAACTACCGCAGGACAGATCATCTTGTCAAAGACTGTCCTTTTCTTAAGAAGGCCGCAGTAGCTCACGTGTATGACGGGACGAACCCGCCGGCTGCTTCCGATGGAGCAGATAAACCCGATGTTTTGGGAGGTACCCTTACAATTAAAAATATTCCTATTTCTGTATTATTTGACATGGGTTCATCACGTAGTTTTATTGCTAGCAACACAGTTCACAAATTAAAATTGAAACGAAGAAAGCTAAAAGAATCGGTTAAAGTTCATAATCCAATAGGGGGCTCTATTATTCTCAGCTCATACTGTAGAGTGCCAGTCTCTTATTCTTTCTACAGGTTTCCTTTTAATCTAGTCATTATGGATTTTCCTGAGTTTGATATCGTTCTCGGGCTAGATTGGTTAACGAACTACGAAGTTGAAGTAAAGTGTGCGGAAAGGATAGTAAAAATTCAAACGAAGCTGGGACATATATTTATACCCTGTCATGGCTCGGATGCAAATAGAAAGGAATTTTGGTCTGCGTTAGAAGTTATCCCCACTTCCTTAGAAAAGATTCCTGTTGTTAGAAACTATGCGGATGTGTTTGAAGAAGTCGAAAACTTACCTCCGCAAAGAGAAATAGAATTTAGAATTGATCTAATTCCCAATGCCAGACCAGTGGTACATCTAATTCGCAGAATGACGCCAGAGGAAAAGGAAGAATTAGGCGATCAAACTCGTCAACTGCTATGGAAGTGTCTGATCAGACCTAGCTTTTCTAGTTGGGTGCAACAGTAGTGTTTGTCCCAAAGTCAGACGGTACTCTTCGATTGTGTGTTGATTACCGAGACCTCAATAAACAGACAATCAAGAACAAATACCCATTACCCCACATCAATGATCTGCTAGACCAATTAAACGGGGCAAGAGTATTTTGCTGAATGGACCTAGCTACGGGTTTTCATCAATTGAGAATTGTAGAGGAGTGTGTTCCTTTGACAGCTTTTAGAGGTCCAGACATATTTATGAATGGTTAGTAATGTCGTTCGGCCTATGCAATGCTCCAGCATACTTTGTCGATCTAATGAATAGAGTGTTCAGGGGAGTTCTGAATAAATTTGTCCTCGTATTCATCGATGATATTTTAATCTACTCCAAATCAAAACCCGAGCATGAAAAACACTTAGAACAAGTATTGGAGATTCTAAAGAACAACGTATTCAAAGCCAAATTCTCAAAATGTGTCTTCTGGCAAGATGAAGTGAAGTTCCTTGGCCATGTAGTGTCAAAAGAAGGGATTTCTATCGATCCGAGCAAAATAACAGCAATTCAAGACTGGAAACAGCCTACCACACCCATAGAGATCAGAAGTTTTATGGGTTTGGCTAGTTATTATCAAAAGTTCATTAAGGATTTTTCAAAGATATCTGGTCCGTTAACAAAGCTCATGAAGAAGCATGAGAAATTTAAGTGGACTTCCGACTGTGAGGAAGCTTTCCAGGCATTGAAATCAAAATTGACAACTGCTCCAGTGTTAACCATTATCGATGGCAATCAGGATTTGGCGGTTTGAACAGATGCTTCTATTAGAGGTCTTGGCGCAGTGTTAATGCAAAGAGGCCAAGTAGTCGCTTATGCAAGCCGCCAATTGAAACCACATGAGAAGAATTCTGTAACTCATGATCTTGAGTTGCTAGCTATCGTTTTTGCTCTGAATATCTGGAGGCATTACTTATTGGGTGAGAAATTTGAACTGTATACAGATCATCAATCATTGAAGTATTTATACACCTAGAAAGATCTGAATTTGAGACAGCAGCGTTGGCTAGAATTTCTTGCAGCGTATGATCTAGATATCCTGTATATACCGGGAAAGGCTAACGTTGTAGCGGATGCGCTTAGTAGAAAAACCGCAATCATTGCCAATCTTATAATTACGCCAGGATTGATTGATAAAATATCTGCTCTCCAGAAAAACAATCACTTCATTCAAAGGATCAGAGGGAGAGTACAGAAGGGCGAGCCCTCAAGTTTTCAGATAGATAAAGAAGAAGTTCTGAGACTGAAAGGGAGAATTTGTGTTCCTAACATCCCAGAGCTTAAAATAGAGGTGCTAGATGAATGCCATAAATCCAAACTTTGCATTCATCCTGGAATAAGTAAAATGTACAACGATATCAAACGCACTTTTTGCTGGAAGGCGATGAAGAGGGATATTTCTTTATATGTTAGCAGATGCCCTACTTGTCAATTAGTCAAGAGCGACCAACAAAAACTAGCCGGATTGTTGCAACCGTTGGAAGTCCCGGGTTGGAAATGGGAACAGATTTCCATGGATTTCATAGATGGTTTGCCCCGAACCAAGAAAGGTAATGACAGTATTTGGGTAATCGTAGATCGTTTCACGAAGACTGCCTATTTCCTACCTGTTAGATCCAATAGAACCGCTCAAAGTCTAGCACAGATATATTTCAAAGAAATTGTTAAGCTGCATGGAATTCCCATCAGCATAGTCAGTGATAGAGACCCAATATTTGCTAGCAAATTCTGGGAGGCATTCCGGACAGAATTGGGAACGAAACTGAATATGAGCACCACTTATCACCCTCAGACAGATGGCCAAACTGAGCGAGTGAACAGAATTCTAGAAGATTTATTGCGGGCTTGTATAATTGATTTTGGTGGGTCATGGGAAGATCACTTACATTTAGAAGAATTCTCATATAACAATAGTTATCAAGCAAGTTTGGGAATGTCACCATTTGAAGCATTATATGGCAGACCGTGCAGATCTCCAGCATGTTGGGTAGAAACTAGCAATAGACTTGTGTTAGGACCGGATATGATTAGAGAAGCGTTTGATAAAGTCGACTTCATCAAGAAGCAATTGAAAACCGCGCAAAGCCGACAGAAAAGTTATGCAGATTCTAGAAGAAGAGATTTGACATTTGTTGTTGGGGATCATGTTTATTTGAAAGTTTCTCCGATGAGAGGAGTGATCCAATTCGGAAAAACTGGGAAGTTGGCACCGAGATTTATTGGTCCCTTTCCTATACTAGAACGAATTGGAACTCTTGCTTATAGGGTTCAATTACCAGATTGGTTGCTTGGAGTGCATGATGTATTTCATGTATCACAACTTAGAAGACATGTGCATGATCTGGATCTTGTTGTAGAAGAAGCAGCGCAACTGGACTTGGATCCAGAATTAGCAGTCAGAAGAGAGCCATTAAAGATTGTTGGCAAAGAAACTAGAGAGCTAAGGAGAAAAAAGATTCATTTAGTTAAAGTGCAGTGGAGTAGTATCCTAGAGACCATACTTGGGAGACTGAGGAGAGCATTAATCAAGCTTACCCCAAATGCAGAATGGACATTTCTTTGCAAGGTACCTTTACAATACTTTGCATATACATTTTGTTTCCTACTTTACTGTTGTTTCCTTTTCGGGGACGAAAAGTTTTAAGTGGGAGAGATCGTAACAACCCGGAAAATACGAGCCAATTAAATTTTTTTAAATTGGTTATTTCAAAGGAATTTAAGCAATTGAAATAGAATATTTCAATAAAATATGAATTAGAAATAGTGGGGCAGTTTGAAATTTTGAATTCAAACTTTGACCGACTACACCGGGTGCAAAATATAACGAATTTTGGTGAAACCAAAAATATTTAAATCTGTTTATGAATACCTTTCTAACGAATCTGAAAAATCGAAGTTTCATAGCGGAAATCAAAAGTTATGGCCAAATAAATTTTCAGAAGGGTCGCTATATAGAATATATAGCCCTTGAAAATAGATATTTTGCAAACGACCTCGGAATTCGACGAAACCACTTTTGTTGGATCCGGGATGTCAAACTATTGGTAGGTTTCAAATTTCATAATTTTTGAAGTTAGTATGTGAGCGTGGAAAAAGAAAATGTGTTCGGTCAATTTCTGTTAAATTGGATCGACCAGAAAAGGGCCATTTTTCAAATGGTCTCAAAATTCGATGAAACCAGTTTTGTTGGGACCGTAGCGTCAAAACTTAGCTAGATTTATTTTTCTGGAATTTTTCGAATCAGTTTGTGGCCCTGGCAAATTGAAATGTATGTTCAAATTGAATATAAAATATTTTATACTTTAATTTGAAAAATAACTGACTGTAACAATCCAATTGGCCAACGAAACATATCCCATTGTGTCCCGGATGGGGGTATTTAGCTAGGGACGACAGTCGTTGGGTTTGAATTGGTGTCTGTGTGGAATAACACTATTTAAAAAAAAAATTATAAACCATCGGCCAATGGAAAAATTCCTTTCATAATTTAAAAAAAAAAAAAAACCTTGTTCTCTCTCTCACCCGACGGCGACTGAAGCACCATCGTTCCCGGCCATTTTCCCGTCGATCCACGCACCTTCAGCCCCCGCCACCACCCGACCACGACGCCGCCGCCTCCCCTCTTCAAATCCGACCAACTACCACCCTCCCTCGTCGCCGCATCGACGAGCACGACCTCCCCGAAGTTCACGACTTCACGCCGCTGCCCCAACCGCATCTGACAACCGAACCCCCTCCTCCGACCAGCGACAGCAGCGCCTCGCCCCCCCGTCACGCCGCACCACCTGATTGAAGCATCCTTGCAATGATTTCGCGAATTTTTGAAACCCTAGTTCGAACAAACAAAGAAAGGTTCGACTTTGTTTTCCTTGAATTGAAAATAACACTTTTAAGTGTTGCAAACTTTGAAAAATCATATCTTTATGGTGTGTTGACGAAATTCGATGAAACGGGAAACATTGTGACTGCAAGGAGGCTCTCTACCACATAGAAGAGACCACGGATTTTTCTGAGCTCGCTAGGATTTTTAGCACCTCGACAACCAAAGTGAGATTTCTAATTGGAAATGTGAATGGAAATGTCATGTATAAATTATATAAGCGAAATATAAATTATACACGTGTTATATACCTCATGTACATGCGTTGTGTAAGCTATATGAGCGAAGTATGAATTATACATGCATTGAATAATAATTTGTGTTGAAATGCAAGTGGAATATAGAAATATAATATATATATATATATATATATATATATATATACTCCCCTCGTCCACGAACCATGGACGATGTTTATTGTTGTGAATTGGTGTGAAAAATTGGGTGAATAATGCAAATGGTTGAATAGTTGTTTGTGGTTGATATTGATTGGTTGTGGTCGAAAAATACCCATTGGTGATTGAAACAAATTGGAAATAATTATAGAAATGAAAAGAAAACATGCCGCCTACGTGCGAACTAGATGCATGAAATCCCTATTGTCAAAAACCGCGAGGTTTTAAGGTCGAGCGAGGAGCCGTACTCAGGACGGTGCCAGTTTTAACTACCCTGCCGTTATGCTGCCGAAATTTTGAATAATATTCATGTGTTAGAATTATTTTCATATGTTGAAATTATTTTCATGCGTTGAAACTAAATTCATGTGTTGAAACTATATCCATGTGTGGAAATGCTCATGTGTTGAGAAGTGATGTGTGAAAATTAAATTCATGTGTGAATGAATAAGGTGCTTAAACAATAAAAATCACATTTTTACAAAATATATGAAGTATGTAAAATATTCGCCTTATATATAAATAGTTTCAACAATAAAAATTTCATCTTTCTTATATGAACAAACTATATAAAATATCGATGTGTGGAAATGCTCATGTGTTGAGAAGTGTGTGTTGGAAAGGTTCATGTGTTGAATAAAAGATCGAACAATAAAAATTACATTTTTATTGAAATTATGATGTGTTAAAAACATTCATGTGTTGAATAAATATTTTAGATGATAAAAATACCATTTTTATCATATACGTGATTTGCTAAAAATATGCGAGCGTTGAAATAAATATTTGTGAGAGGAATATTATTTTTAACATACATAGGAACTAAATAAAATAGCCATGTGTTGAAATATAATTTAGTTCGCCAAAATTATCATTTTTGAAATGAAGGTTAAAAATAACCACTTGTTCAAATAAATATGCATGAGCTGAAATATTCATTAATTAGCTAATGATATGATTTTTGCTTGTGTAAGCAACATGGGAATGAATGGTGTTTTTAAACCAAATTGAATCAAATATGAAGTTGAATGGAAAATGATAAGTGATAAGAATTGCACATATGTACATGCATATTTATTGAACAGGTTATAGCAAAGAGGCTAGAGAAGAGGATTAAAATTGTTTGCCCGACAAATAGGTACATGTTTACTGTTTTGTTTGGGTGATGATTTTATGAGCCTGTTGGCTAGCCGCTTGGCCTTTTCTTTTTCTTTTTGAGATGAGATGCCCGTGTGACTATTTGGGAATTTTCCCAGCCCCTCCCGTACAAAGGAGGTTATGGCGAAATTTTCCAAAATTTAAAGGCGTTAATGAAATATTTGAAGTGAAATCGATATAGTAATCTTCGAATGAACTATATTTATATAAATATATAAATATAAATAAAATTAAA
Organism: Allium sativum; assembly: GCA_030737875.1. Lineage (NCBI taxonomy): Eukaryota > Viridiplantae > Streptophyta > Magnoliopsida > Asparagales > Amaryllidaceae > Allium > Allium sativum. The sequence goes on along the minus strand of CM060926.1, from coordinate 487,269,526 downwards.
ATGAATCATGGCCGTGCAGTTCATGTTTTGAAACCATGATTTCAAACGACTAGTGCGGGAAATCCGACCATCGGATTTTCCCGAAACCGCAACCTTGGGTTCGCCTTGGAAATATCTTTCCAATGGCACCAACTTTGTAAAGATCCGACGGTTGGATTCTCTGGAATGTTTAATTCAAATCTAAAGGAAAACAGCGCCAGAATCGATTATATTTATATATAAATATAAATATAATTAAATTAAATCGAATAACGACGCTGCAGTTCGTATTTTGAAATTATAACTTCAAACGACTAGTGTGGGAAATCCGACCGTCGAATTTTCCCAAAACTGAAACCGTTGGATTCGTTTTAAAAAGATCTTTCTAATGGAATAAAATTTGTGAAGATCCAACGGTTAGATTTTCAGATATGTGTAAAACAAATTTAGTGAAAAACAGTGCTAGTGTCTCGGCACGACCTGAAACGTCGTTTAATTAGATATGGCCGTTTTTAAATAAACAAAAATGGATATATATCGTTATAAAATATTATAAACGATATAGAGTGGAAATAAACCAATTTTTCTATGTTTTCTTGATATGTGATGGTTAATTGTATTTAACATGGAAATTATACTAAGGAACTGAAATGTGAATGTTGAGTAATTTAACCATGCGAAGAATTGATTTGAAAATCTAAATATACATGACTTATTTGAAAAGGCCGAATTAATTCTCATTTCAAATAATCGATCGACGGTGAGAAGTCGAAGTGATGAAGATGTTCAAGACCGACGATCTTCACATTGGATAGATGGGCGCTACTGATGCTCATGATTGGAGTATCTACCTTGAAGGAGCCGAAGTAGTAGCCGTCCGGACGTATTGTTGATTGTGCGGATATGCGAGGAATATGGTGCCTTCGGTTTCGTTCAAACCCAGAACGAACTTGTAAATGGACTGTGTGTCTGACATTGGATTTTGTTCTGTGCTGATTGATCTCTGTTAAATATATATCTGTTTGGCGGCGGAGAATTTATTCTCTTGCTTAACGCCCTTCTCTGAGACGTACGAGCTCAGAGGCTATATATTGATAGAAATCAGTCGCATGGAGTGGATTGCCTGTGTGGCACGCCTAAGTGGCATATGATCAAGGTTTCTGTTGCAAAGCAAAGTCTTATGGTTGATGATCAAAGCATGTACTGTGTGACGTAGCTTTGTGTATCATGTGGATTCGCGAGCCTCACACCCCAGTATGAGTCAAAAAAGGGAGAAGGACCCAAGGAGTGCACGATGTTTCTTTCTAGCTATGGTGGTGTCAGTGACCTACCAGCCCTGACATTTATATCTACTTTTCACCTGTGTGGTTGTTGGAATGCGAGGCGCCTCGATTATAGGTCTGTAAGGACCGGGAAACGTGTGTTCAGGAATTGCTAATCCTCAAAAGTAAGAGAGGACCGACCTTGAAAGATCCTGGGATTGCTGTGTGCGGTCCTGGGGCATTAGCTAGAGTGTCTCGAACGGAGAGGAGCTTTCCCCTTTGCCTCGACTCATGATGGAATCCATTTTCCAACACGAAATTGCGGATGTGATTATATTAGTAGTATGGCGACATGATATATGGTACCCATGCCGCCTATGATTGATATTTATAATTGAAATCGCTTTTGAAACATATATGCACTAGTAATAATATCAAATACTTTTGTTTTATACGTATGAAGCATTTTTGGCTATTATAAGGTAAAACTCTATCCTCCGGCTTGCGTTGCATTGTGTGATGGGACCTGAGTCTTATAATGGCTTCATTTTTATAAAAAGCATTGCGATGATTTAATCATTTACTTTATTTCATGCACTAGCACTCATTGGAGTAAACCCGTTCCGCGAAAGTGGCATGGTCCTTTGATTTGCCTTGTTATTGTTGTTTAATAAGTTAAGTAGATTTCTCATACCAGTCCCATGACTGACTCGTAGTTTGTTTCACCTTGCAAACTCGGATGCCCTCATTTTCACACGGGCAGCCTAGTTACAGTTAGCTGACATATTTTGGCTTGGCACCGTAGTAGAGGTGCACTTTTGGACGCATGACGAGGCTTGACTACATTGTGATGATTGTGACTTTTCCGCCATTATTGTATATGTATTATGATTCCGCCACTGGCGATGTAGACTGACGTTTAGTTTATGTATTCTCTATGTATGATTCTGCCACAGGCGATGTAGACTGATTATGTACTGTTATGCACTAAGTAGTATCCTGCACAGTGCTCTCTGATGTGGTGATATATATGATTCCACTGTCATATGTGTGTAAATTATTCTATTTCTTGTTTATGCTACTATCTGTGATCTGCTTATGATGATTAATGTGTTATATTCCAATGATTATCCTTAACACCATGTCATGAGGTTTTGGGGTCGTCACAGGATGAGAGAGATGAGCTAACAGGAACCGTATACAATTTATAACGATTAAACTGATAAAAATCTATACTGGCAATTCTATATATTTATATATATGAATATAATAACTTGATAAATAATTTTGAGCAACAAGGAGTTCTCAAATTGGGTTCCACACCGTCATTCCTTAAATGATGAATTTATTCTATTTGAATTTAAATTCGCCTCAAATTCTGGTTTTCTCCAGATTTGTTCTAGTCAGTTCCATTGCGTAGTGCTCGACTTCACGATTCCAACGAACTTCATTTCGTTGAATTCTGTTTTGATTCGAACAAGTTATGACAGTTTTACTTTTTAATTACATAAACGAGATTAATAATATAATTAATTACACTTAACCATTTCATTACCCCTAATCCCTTCCTTTCTCATTATCTTCCTGGAGCCCAAAAAACCCATCTCCATTGCCAAATCCTGGCTTGAGCCAGCCACTAGAATAGTCCAGAGCTCGATCGGAATCCGCTACGTGAAAGCCACCACTTGCCTCCACCAACCCCGAGAGTCGCGCGTAACTCGGTGGGCCCCTCAGCCTGGGAGAACCCTTCGACGGCGGCCTGATTAAGGGCGAAATTTGAGCACCTCAAGCATCCAGAAATCATCATAGTGGTACCAATTTAAAGAGGGTGAAATACTCTTCGATTTTCCCTTCATAACCCTAATCTAATTCAGGGTGCATCGATCAGATTTTGAGGAGAAAGATTTGAGCTGTTTAGGCCACATGTTTTGAGGCTGACGGCTGTTAAAAGAGGGTTAGGGTTTTCCTTTAGGAGGAGGGGGTATTTATATAAATATTTTATTTAATTCAAAAATAATTCGTTTAGTCTCTGAACTCTAAATCGAACACAACGACTATCGCCGTTAGCTAAATACCCCCATTCAGACACAATGGAATATGTTTCGTAAGCGAATTCAACTGTTTCGATCAGTTTTTCTTTAAATTAAAATATAAATCAATATATATTGAATTTAAATGTACATTTTAATTAACCAGGGCCACATAATGGCTCCAAAAATTACATAAAAATAAATCTAGCTATGTTTTGATGATACAGTCCTAAAAAAACCAATTTCGTCGAATTTGGAGAGCGTCTGAAAAATGGGCAATTTCCAGTCAATTAAATTCAAACTGAAAATGTTAAAACACATTTGAATTCATTGTGCTCACATATCGATTCCAAAAATTATGAAATTTGAAAACAAACAATAATTTGACTTCTGGATCCAACAAAATTGGTTTCGTCGAAAACGGAGGTTGCTTGCAAAATGGCTATTTTTAAGGGCTATATATATTTTAAAATATATTTAAATTCCATAATGACTATTTTAAATTTTAAACTGTACATAACTTTCAATTTATAAAGTGAAATCTAAAATTTTCACATACGTTAGAAAAATATTATTAAACAGATTCAAATGTTTCTTGTTTACTGAAATCCGATTTATTTTGAATCCTATACATTCAATTGAAATATAAAATCAAAGTTTCAAAATACCGCGCCATTTCAAGCTTGTTTTATAATTAATATAAATTTATATGTTCTAACTTCGATTTAAATAAATTTTTAATTATTATTATTTAAAATAAATCATTTTAAATATTTAAAACCCATTTAAATAGCTAAAATAAAATTTTAAATTGGTTCAGAAATTCTGGGTTGTTATAATCTCCCCCACTTAAAATCTTTTCGTCCTCGATAAGGAACGGAGTTGAAAGTTTTTTAAATAACCAACTCAACTTTCATTAGTTTTCATTCTTCAACTTTTCAGCTTCTAAGAATTTTCTAATTTCTCAAAAATTTGCCTAACACCCTAAATTTTCGATTTTTTTTCCACAGCCTCCTTTGTACGGACTGATCGGTAAAACCGCAACTTACCTCACAGGGACCTCATCAATCAAAAAGAAAAAGAAAAAGCCAATCGGCTCATAAAATAATCAAACTCCAATAAATACAGTAAATATGTACCTAGTTGTCGGCTATACAAGTTTATTCCTCTTCTCATCTTCCATGCTATGACCTATTCATTATATACACATGTACATATATGCAATTCCAAACAAATTTCAATTCAGTTCAATATTTGATTTGATTTGGTTAAATTTACCTTTCATTCTCTTATTGGATTGATCATTTTAATATTTAAATTACTTGAATTAATAATCACACAACACCACCATCAATTAATTAATTGGTTAACTTTTCAACTATGTATAACTTTTATATATTCAAAAATCATATTTTCTAAGATCGGATTATATACATAATCTCAAATACGTTAATTATAAACTTGTCACTCTCAACTCATTCTAGGGAATTACTAACCCCATCTCTGGTGAGTTTCTCATTCATAGGATATTACTAATCCAATCTCTGATGAGTCTTTTATTCTGTTCTAACGAGTTTCACCACAAATATTTGAGTTAACCAAAGCTCTGGTACCATATGTAGCGACCCTCCCTCCCGGTCGATCCAAATCGATCGTTAAAGTGACTTAAATCGAACCAAAAAGGCAGATACGCTAACTTTGGGCGCACAACGCATCAGAACAAACAACATAAGAATTTTATAAACATCATAATAATGTTACATCAGAATATCAGAGTATTGACAATAATATACAGCAGAAAATAAATTTACAATAAATGTAATACAATGCAGCGGAAACAAATATACTAACACAGCGGAAGACTATCAATGCTCTGGACATAGCTTTAAGCTTCGATCTAGAATCCTGCAACAATCTGCAAAACCAAAACTACTGACTGCCCGTGTGGAAAATATAAGCACCCACAGCTTAGGTAGAAATAATAAACTCCGAGTCAATCATGGGACTTGTGTGAGAACTAAAAATAATTATTAAAACTTTACTTTAAAATAGGGTAATCAAGGGACCATGCCGTATAACACGGAACAGGTTTACCCCAATGAATACCGGTGCATAAACAACAACTAATAGTAGTCATATCGATCTACATTGCATCACACAACATGCAATTTTCCAGTCTACCCATTTAGGCTTAAACCACAAATTTAGATTTTTTGAAATCCAATTCACTTTACAGAAATTATTCCTTTGGACTTTATTCTCGAATTCTTATTTCAAAACATTTGAAATTCAAATCTAGCTTTTATATTAAAGTAGATTTCACTTTGGGATGTCAAACCAATATCTTTGGAAATATGAATTCCAAAATATCACAATGCATACAAACAAGTATGCAACCAAATATTGGGCACGGCCCTTAGACAAGGATGTACGCGCCTCTCCAAATCGATATATATATATATATATATATATATATATATATATATGTGTGTGTGTGTGTGAGTGTGTGTGTGCACCTCTCACGATGGAGCAGGCTACACTGACGATGCACCTCCCACGCCTTCGGAGAAATTCCACCACCCTCACACTTTTAGTCATGCAGGGTTACCCGAATCTTTGGCCACATACCAAATCATTTCATATCCCGAAGTAGGGAAAATCATTTCACAACGTAATAAACACAAGTACTTTCCAAAATATAGTACTTTACATTAGAAATTCACACATATGATCAGTCACTATTATCACATAACCTTTGAGCTCGTACGTCTCAAAGAAGGGTGTTAAGAAAGAGAATAAATTCTTCGCCACAAACAGATACATCATCAATAGCAACTAATCGGTTATGTGATGAACTACAATGTCAAACACATAATACATTTCGAAATCATTTCGATAACATCAGGTTTAGCCCTCGAAATCTTTTCTGTTATACAAAACATTTTTATAAAACATTCCCTATCCAAAATCGGGAATACATCTCTTTTCACTTAAGGATATATCATTTCAAAATCATTTATTAAATTAGGAATGAACTCAAAAATATCGCCAAACATCTCATAGTCAAATCGTGAAGTGTTTCACAAGATGTTAGCATGCCAATATTTCTACCCAATCCAATGTTAAATGTAAAAGCATTTCTTGCTCATAAACTGGTCGAGCACAATCTAAACAATCAATCAATCACAATCATGAATATCAGCAACCAGGTATATTTAGTTTATACCACATCTCATGTTTTGGTAAATTTAATCACCATTCAATCATTCAAATCTAATTAAAGATTTATTAAAACTCTTCTTAGTTTTAATCTTCAAAATTCATTACTTAATGATTATTCAACTTTTGGGAAATTAATCCGGCCTTTACTTGGGTTAAAGAATAATGTTATTTAAAAAAACAATTCACGGTAAACCCAAAATCATCTTCCAACTAATATGGAACCTTCACAAAAATCCAATCAGTATATAATCGATATAAATTTCCATATCAAACTAATACTATAAGTGGAATAATGACAACGCCTTTAAATTCCATGTATATTAATGGTCTTCCATCACAGAAGCTCATCCCGATTATTACCATAACGAATTCCATTCAATTCCAATTCAATATATTAAATTGGAAAACTTTACTTTGGAAAATTTCTATTAAATCTTAATGAAAAGATTTATAAATTCCAAATCATATCTTCATTGTTAATCGGGTTAAAGAACGACTGTTATTTAAAATATTGTTCACTATAAACCCCAAAATCCAATTTGATATTAAATATAAGGCTCTATATAGAAATAATATCGGCTTATATTCAACATCAAATTTCGAAACCAACGGATATCATATTGGGAATAATGATATCGGTTTCTTCCAAATTCCTCATCAATATCTCTATAATCACGGAATCTAATATCGAAATATTATGAAGATTATTTCCATTCAAATCCATTCCAATTCATATGTTGGAAAATTCTGGTTATATTAAAACCCCCTTTTCAATCTAATTTTTTTATTTAAAAACATTGGATTATAATTCTAGTTAATAAACTAGTTCACTTCGATAAAAATATATTTTATCTTTTCAAATATGGAATTTTTCATCAGAAATCTTTCCAAATCATTTATTATGATTTTACACAATTTTTCCATATTTTTATTAATTTTGTTAAGGCCCGCACAGTCGGTTTCCAATAACGGCCACCGTACTGCATCCATAGCGACCTTTTCCAAAACTGATTTGGATATATTTTAAAATCTACTAGATTTCAAATCTCTTATATTCATTGGAAATCCCTTTTCGATACAAACCCAATGGTTCTGATTTTAGGAGAATCCGATGGTCGGATCTCCCGTTACATCAATTTGAAGTCAATGGTCGAAATTCACGAACAGACGCTGCACGGCGCGTTCTATTCAAACCATTATATATATATATATATATATATATATATATATATGTATGTATATGTGTGTGTGTATATACATATAATATCATCGATTTCCATTTAAAAAGTATTTTATAAACGTTTTAAATTCATTTTAAAAATTATTCCAACTTCCATGTGACGACCCCAAACCCCCGTTCCACGGTGGCAAGGGTCATCTTTGGAATATAACACATAAACATATAACAACCGAACAGAAATAAATAAATACACCAGATAATGTACAACAGAATACACTGGATAAACATAATCATCAGAGTTACACAGTATACAGGTTCATACTTAGTACAAAATACAGTTCAGCTTTACATAAAATGTCTACAGCGGAATCAAAACATAATATGTACAATAGGAGCTGAATAGCATAAAAAGAAAGGAATGATAGAATCCATCTTTAGCTCCATAGCTATCCAGAAAGAGCCTGCCAAAACTTGAATACAAGGCTATCCATGTAGAAAATAGGGCACCTGAGTTTGCAAGTGAAACAAACTACGAGTCAGTCATGGGACTGCTATGAGAAATCTACTTAACTTATTTTATAATAATGCCAATCACAGGACCACGCCGCTAACGCGGAACGGGTTTACTCCATTGGATTACCAGTGCTAATAAAAAGTGAATCATTAAAACATCGTAATGCTTTTTATGAAAATGAAGCCATTATAAGACTCAGCTCCCATCACACAATGCAACGCAAACCGAATGATAGAGTTTTACCTTATAATGGCCAAAATATGCTTGATATGAATAAAACAAAAGCATTTGATATTATTAATAGTGTTTATATGTTTCAAAAAAAATTTCAATCATAAGTATCAATCATAGACGGCATAAATACCACGTACCACTATGTTGCCATATATAGGTATACAATCAAAGCCGCACGATGTCGTATTTGGAAATTGGATTTCCATCATGAACCAAGGCAAGGGATCGTCCTTACTACTTCGAGGCAATCTAGCATATGTCTCAGGAAAGTACTCTGTCAATCCTTTGGATCATCAGGGCCGGTCCATACGGAGTGGATTAAAATGCCTGAACACTGCGTTTCCCTGCCCTATGGGGCGTAAACTGGTCATATGCCGACCAAACCATCGGCCTTGTAGCGACTGATATAACCCAGGCGCCTTACTATCCATCATTCACATAAGTAAAATGCCTGGGCATGTACAATCCAAAACACCACTCCTAGCTAGAAGGGAACGCATGTCCTTCCTGAGGTCCTCTCCCGTTTTTGGTCCATATAGGGGTGTGAGGCTCGCGAATTGACGCTAAACACAAAGCTAACTATTTAAAGCCTGCTTTGATCATCAACCACAAGGCTCTGCTTTTCAACAAAAGCCTTGATCGCAGCATCTCTTTAGCCACGTTGTCAATCTACAATGTCAGACACACACCCAATTACAAGTCCGTTCTGGGTCTGAACGAAACTGGAGGCACCTTATTCCTCTCCCGTATGTCCAATACAGGAGAGAGGCCCTCGCACATTCGAATGATCAACTAGTATGTCCGGACGGCCACCACCGTAACCCCTTCAGGGCTGCAACTCCCATCAAATGCATCAATAGCCATCCATTCAATGTGAAGAACCTCGGTCTTGCACCATCTTCATATCTTCGATTTCTAACCATCGATCAATTATTTGAAAAGAGAATTAACTCGGCCTTTTCAAATAATTCATGTATATTTAGAATTCAAATCAATTCATTTCCATGGTTAAATTATTTGACATCCGTAATTCAGTTCATTAATGTAATTTTCACGTCAAACACATCCAACCATCAAATATCCAATAAACCGAGTAAATTCGGTGTGTTTCCATTCCATATCGTTTATAATATTTTCTAATGATTTATCGATATTTTTATTTATTTAAATATAGCTGATTTGTTCAAAAGACGCTTTAGGCCATAACGCGGCCATGGCACTATTTTTCTCCAGATTTGATTTACACATATCTGAATATCAAACCATTGGATCTTTACTAATTTGGTGTCATTGGAAAGATATTTCCAAAGCGGACCCAACGGTTTCGGTTTCGGGAAAATATGATGGTCGGATCTCCCGCAAAAATCGTTTAAAATCACGGTTTCAAAATACGAACTGCAGCTTCATTATTCATTTTATTTTAATTATATATATATATAAATATAATCTGTTTTTCAATTTCCAAACCATTTTCGTTTCATATATTTGATAAAAATAATATTTTTACCCAACAAATATTTATTTTAACACATGTCTATTTTTAACACTTCATATATATAATAAAAATGTGATTTTCATCGTTAAAACGATTTATTTAAAACAGGTATATTTTTAGCAATTCCTATATATAATAAAAATGTGATTTTTATTGTTATAACAATTTATTTCAAATATGAATATTTTATATATTTCACATACATGATAAAAATGTGATTTTTATTGTTCAACCATTTTATTCGTCATATAAATATTTTTCCGACACATGAATACAAATCAAACAAAGAAATATTTGCAGAAAATTTCAACAGCATAACGGCAGGGATTTAAAAACTGGCACCGTCCCGAGTATGGCTCCTTGCACTACCTTACGCCTCGCAACGATCCTTAATGGGCTTATCCTTATAATCTAAATATTTCAATCATTTTCGTATCCCAATGGATTTTTTTTTTCACAAACAATCCCAATTTTTTTTCAACCACAAACAATCATTTTCGACTGTTGCATTTATCAACCAAATTTCACGTCAACTAAAATTCAAACAATCATAATCAATATATATTGTCCATGGTCTGTGGATGAGGGGAGTGTGTGTGTGTATATATATATATATACGTATATAAATATATTTCGATTTCGTTTCAATCATTTCAATTCCATTCAACACACATATGATTTTTGCAACGTATATATAACTTATACATCGCACATACAACTTATACAATGCTTATACATGAGGTGTACAACTCTTATATAACTCATATATCGATCATATAATTTATACACCACCATTCCATATCATTTATAATTTAGAAATATCACATTGGGTTCTACTCCTCCAAAAATTGTAGGAAGCTCTAAAAATTCTCCGGTCTCTTCTAGAATGTAGAAGACGTCCACACAAGTCCAATGTCTCTTGTTTCACTGGATTTCGACAAAATAGCAAAAAGATATCATTTTTATCGTGAAATCAAAATCCGTAGCGCTTTTAAAGTGTTATTAACAGTAAAATATAATCACGACCGTTACCTCTCTAAAAAGGTTCAAAACTAGGTTTCCGATTTTTGCGAAAACCGTGTAGCCTTGCGTCGATCAGAGGGTACCACGTGGAGAGCTTGGAGAGACGCAGCGGCTGATGGTGGAGGTGGCGAACTCGATGGTGCAGGGAAGGCTGCGCTGCGCTCGAAAGTCAGGGTGTTTGAGGGAGCGTATCTTGAGAAATACTCGACGAGGAGGGGTGTACCAGTTACAGATTTGAAGAGGGGGAAGAGAGCTTCAAAAAGTTCCAAAGGGGTAGGGTATTTTGATGAAGGGATTCACTGGAAATTGGCTGGGAAGAACATAGCTCATTTCCGCAGTCGAGCCTGGAGCGGGCCGAGGAGAGAGAAATCGAAGTTTTTTTAATTATTTATGAAGAAAAAAATGATTGGTCGGAATTTATATTAAATTCTAAAATAGTGTTTTCCCAAAGAACTCCAATTCAAACCCAACGACTGTCGCCCCTAGCTAAATACCCTCATTCCAGAGTTTCGTAAGCGCATTCGACTGTTTCAGTCAGTTATTCATCAAATTAAAACATTCAACATTCAAATATGGATTTGAACATACATTTCAATTTGCTGGGGCCACGTCCTGATCCCAAAAATTCGAGAAAAAATATTTCTAGCTATGTTTGGATGATACGGTCCCAAAAAACTAGTTTCGTCAAATTTGGAGACCGTTTGAAAAATGACCATTTTCTGGTCGTTCCAAATTGACTAAAATCAACCAAACACATTTTCCCTTGCCACACTCACATTTTAACTCCAAAAATTATGAAATTTGAAACCTAGCAATAATTTGACATCCCAGATTCAACAAAAGTGGTTTCATCGAAAACGGAGGTCGTTTGCAAAATGGCTATTTTCAAGGGCCAACTAAACTCCATAGCGACCTTTCTGAAAATTCATTTTGCTATAACTTTTGATTCCCACTATGAAATTTCGATTTCTCAGATTCGTTAGAAAGATATTCATAAACAAATTTAAATATTTTTGGTTTCACTACATTCCGTTTTATTTTGCATCATGTACAGTCAGTCAAAGTTCGAATTCAAATTTTCAAACTACCGCGTCATTTCAGGCCTTGTTTTATAACTAAGATAAATATATTCATTATAACTTCGGTCAAATTAGATTTTTAGTCGTTATTATTTAAAATAAATTATTTTAAATATTCCAAATCCACTAAAATAGCCAAATTAAAAATTTTAAATTGGTTCAGATTTTCCGGGTTGTTACAATCTCCCCCACTTAAAATCTTTTCGTCCCCGAAAAGGAATGAAGCTGAAAGTTGTTTAATTAACCAAATCAACTTTCATTCTAGCTTTCATTCTTCAACTTTTCAGTTTCTAGGAATTTTCAAATTCTTAAAAAATTTGGCTAACACCCTAAATTTTCAAAAAAATTCGCCATAACCTCCTTTGTACGAGGAGGGGTTTGGAAATTATTGGGCCGTATTAGGTACCAAATAAATCCTAATAAGCATACACATATTTATAGTGATATATTCCGGTGTCCACAAGGGAGTGTGTATAGATCATAACTCCAAAGAATAAATTCTCGCCACCCTATAAATGGTTTTTGTGCCTTAATGACCAGAGAGACGTGTTTATTGTCATCTCCAGACCGGTGTGGGGTTTCTATTAATCCGGCAATTTACCGTTATATTTTATATAGTCCATATCAGTCATTGGTTCAACCTGTAATATAGTCAACGCCATACAAGCCTCTTGCTTGTATGGTAAATCTTCAACCTCGTCACATACGCTCCAAATGCTTATGTGGTATATGATGAAGTATGCTATCTTCTGCCATGTAGTATGGTCCAAAACTAATTGTTACTATCCTATGGCGACATTTATTATTACACACAGAACAAACAACACTCTGCATCCAATGGCATTCACCGGAGTTGATATAATAAATAAAATTGCGCATCCAACTCATTAAGTTTTACCTACATGTCAAGCACGCAAAAAATTCTTTACTCAACAGCAAATCCATTTACCTGTTCGAACATATATAATGTACATGTATATATTTCTATCTATTTTCAAATCAGTTCAATGTTTGATTCATTTTGCATAAATTTACCTTTCATTCTCTTATTGATTAAATTAATTATCATTCCAATAATTTGATTAACCAAATTCTTAGTTACACAACACATACAACAATCAATTTATTGATTAACTTTTCAAAAATTATTAATTAATTCATATACTCCTTTAAAATCATTCAGACTATATAATTAAAAATTTACATCCATGAAAAGGAAACAATAGCAAAATAGAGAACAATATGGAAATGCAAAATATGATAAATGTACCTTGCACCAGAGTTAATCAGAGATATCCACCCTGCAATTGGGATAGGCTTGCTTAATGCTCTCCTCAGTTTCCCAAGTACAGTCTCGTGGATCTCCACTTCATTGCACTTTGACTAAGTGAACCTTCTTGTTCCTCATCTCTTTAGTTTCTTGTCCAATAATCTTTATCGGCTTTCTCCTCACAGCTAATTCTGGGGTAATTTCCAAATCTTGTTGCGCGGCTTCTTCCACGACCAATTCTGGATCATGCACATGCTTTCGAAGTTGAGACATGTGGAATACATCATGTACGCCAGGCAACCAGTCAGGCAATTGAACTCTATAAGCGAGAGTCCCAATCCGTTCAATCACAGGAAATGGACCAATAAATCTGGGCGCCAACTTCCCTGTTTTGCCAAATCGGACTACTCCTCTCATTGGAGAAACCCTCAAATATACATAGTCACCAATGGAGAAAGACAAATCACTTCTTCTCGCATCTGCAGAGCTCTTCTATCGGCTTTGAGTGGCTAGTAATCGTTTCTTAATGAAATCAACTTTATTTGCAGCTTCGCAAATCATATCTGGTCCCAATACAAGTCTATTACCTGGTTCTACCCAATAAGCAGGAGATCTGCACAGTCGACCATATAGTGCTTCGAATGGTGACATTTTTAGGCTCGCTTGGAAGCTGTTGTTGTATGAAAACTCGGCCAAATGCAAATGGTCTTCCCATGATCCACCAAAATCAATAACACAAGCCCGCAATAAATCTTCTAGAATACGATTCACCCTCTCAGTTTGACCATCTGTTTGAGGATGATAAGAGGTGCTCAAGTTCAATTTTGTTCCCAATTCTTCTTGGAATGCTTCCCAGAATTTACTAGCAAAAATCGGGTCATGATCACTAACGTTGCTCATGGGAACCCCATAAAGTTTAAAAATTTCTTTAAAATAAATCTGCACCAGACTCTGAGCATTTCTATTCGATCTGACAGGTATGAAATGGGCGGTCTTTATGAAACGATCTACGATCACCCAAATCTCTCATTTCCTTTTCGGGTCCTGGGCAAACCATCTATGAAATCCATAGAAATTTGTTCCTACTTCCAACCTGGAATTTCCAACGATTGCAACAACCCGAGAGTTTTTGTTGATCACTCTTGACTTGTTGACAAGTAGAACACCTGCTAAGGTATACAGAGATATCTCTTTTCATCGCCTTCCACCAGAATGTTCGCTTGAGGTCATTATACATTTTACTAACCCCCGGGGTGGATACTCAGCTTGGACTTGTGACACTCGTCCATTACTTCTCTTTTGAGCTCAAGGATGCCGGGGACACAAATTCTTCCTTTCAATCTCAGAACTCATGCGCTATCCACTTGGAAACTGGATACTTCTCCCTTTTGAATTCTTTTGATCATCTCTTTAACATAACTGTTGTCTTTCTGAAGAATAGACATTTTATCAATCAACGATGGTGTAATGATAAGATTAGCGATGATCACATTCTTTCTGCTGAGCGCATTAGCCACAACATTGCCTTTCCCCGGATATACAAAATATCAAGATCATATGCTATGAGAAATTCTAGCTAACGCTACTGCCTCATATTCAGATCTTTCTAGGTGAACAAGTACTTCAATGATTGATGATCAGTATATTATTCGAACTTCTCACCCAATAGATAACGCCTCTAGATTTTCATAGCAAACACGATGGCTAACAATTCAAGGTTGTGAGTTGCATTGTTCTTTTCATGTGGTTTCAATTGACGGCTAGCATAAGCGACTACTTGGCCTTTTTGCATTAATACTGCACTAAGACCTTCTTCAGAAGCATCTATCTAGACTTTCAAGTCTTGATTGCCCTCAATAATTGTTAACACTGGAGCAGTTGTCAGCCTTAACTTCAGGTTTTGGAAAGTTGCCTCACATTCTGGAGTCTAGTTGAACCTTAAATGTTTCTTATTAAGCTTCGTTAAGGAACTAGATATCTTCAAAAAAATCTTTAATGAACTTCCGATAATAACTAGCCAATCCAAGAAAGCTTCGGACTTCTGTGGGCATAGCTGGCTGCTTCCAATTCTGAATAGCTGTGATCTTACTGGGATCCATAGAAATTCCTTTTGATACAACGTGGCCAAGGAACTTTACTTCTTCTGGCCAGAATATATAGTTGGAAAATTTGGATTTTAAAACATTCTTTTTGAGAATCTCTAACACTTGTTCCAAATGTTTTGCATGCTTGCTTTCTGACCTAGAGAAGATCAATATGTCATCAATGAAAACCAGTACGAATTTATTCAATACTTCTCTGAATACTCTATTCATTATATCGACAAAATAAGCTGGTGCGTTACATAAGCTAAATGGCATTACTAACCACTCGTAGAATAAATTTGGACCTTTGAATGCTATCAAAGGAGCACACTCTTCGGTAATACGAAGCTGATGGAAACCTATAGCAAGGTCCACTCATGAAAATACTTGTGCGCCATTCAATTGATCCAACAAATCATCGATCCACGGCAATGGATATTTATTCTTTAATGTTTGTTTGTTCAATTCACGATAATCCACACATAGTCTGAGAGTACGTCTGACATTGGGACAAACACCACTGCTGACAATCAGAGAAACTAGGCCTGATAAAACCCTTCCATACAAGCTCTCGAGTCTGATTGTCTAATTTTTCTTTTTCCTTCAAGGTCATTCTTCGAATACGTGAACTACTAGCCTTGCAATCGGAATTAAAGCAATCTTGAAATCTATTTATCTACGTGGAGGTAAGCTAACAACTTTTTCGAACACCTCCGCATAGTTCTTGACAACAGGGATATTTTCGACGTCGACCGAAATATTCTCCGTAATGACAGGAACAGGTTCTAATTGAGCAGGAGAAACATCCAAAGCTGACTAAAAGTATTTTCTATCAGAATTCGGACTGTCAAATGGAATGGTTATATAGTCTCCTGATTTAATCTTTGCCTTAATGAATCTGCCAGCTCATTTAACCTTAGCTTCATATTTGGTTAGCCTATCCAATCCCAAAATAAGATCAAATTCTATAAAATTCATGGTTATCGCAATGGTAGGGAACCGATAACGGGAAAAAGAGACAGGCACCCTACAAATCCAACTAAGATCGAGGGAACCCCCAACTGGATTATGAACAGTCATGGATGTTTTGAGATTTTTCAAATTCAAATCCAGTTTCTTAACCGCATTACTTGCAATAAAGCTTCGCGACGCACTTGTATCAAACAATACTTTAACTGGAATGTTTTTTATAGTTAGTATGCCTTCTAAAACATCTGGCCTTCCCTGACTAGCTGAGGGTCCGGGAGTTTCTTCCACTTCGTTTACATATACCTTTTCAGATTCCTTTGATAGCCGACACTCCCTTGCAACATGATCTACTCGGTGGCACTCATGGCATTTCATTTCACCGTGTGGGTTCTTTTGCTTCTTAGTGGGTTTAAATCCACTCTTTATTTATTTCTTTAAAGATCCGCAATTTCCCTGCAAATGCCCTTGCTTATGGAAGTTATTGCATATGGCAATCGTTACTTGTTCTTTCTCAGATTTAACCCTTTTTCGATTGACTTTAGGCTTCTTTCTGACCCCAGACATCATACTTGCCTCAGGTTGCGTACTTGCCTCTGGGCTATCAGCTTCGAATTTCCTTTTTTTGCTAGAACTACATTCCTTTTCATCGCCCAAAAGACTTTCTTTCTAGATCTTCATATTGATAAGCCATGTATATCATTTAAGAAAAATATTGTTGCACATGTGCAGTTACACTACTTTGGTACTTTCTTTGAAGCCCGTTAATAAACCTCAGATTCTTCATCTTAGGATTTTGAATTAGATGCAGGGAAAAACGAGAAAGTTTGTTGAATTTCTTATGACATTCTGGAATTGTCATATCTCCTTATATCAGATAATAGAATTCATCACTTAACCGCTCAGTTGCTTCTGGAGGAAAAAATCTTTCATTAAAAATTTCTTTAAATCTATCCCAGGTATTATTACCTTCTGGATTATCTTTAGTGATAGTTTCCCACTAGATTAAAGCTTCATCTTTGAGTGCCCAAGATGCCAGTAATCTTTTCTGATCATCTCTCAGATTGAAATCTTTAAAAATCCTCTCCGTTGAAGGTATCCAGGCTTGAGTTTGAATAATGGATTCATAGCCCGAAATGGTACTCCACCTAGATTTCGATATCTCTTTAATAGAGCTTCTATATCTGATCCTGGCTGCGGAAGCACAGCTGGCTCATTAGATTGTCGAACCATAGGATTACTTCTTTTGCTTCTACCACTCATTTTCTATGTCTCCAAATAGCAGACAAATTGTCAGGCCAACAGAAAAGATATTTTTAAAGCATAGAGACATATACTAGAATGTAAATATGTCTATCAGGGTGTATTTTATTTTGCTTTACTCATTCTAGGATATTACTGATCCTATCTGAAATGAGTTATTCATCATAGAATACTTTTGATTCTATTTATGACGAGTTCGTTAATATGTTATATCCAAGAACTAAACTTAACCAAAGCTCTGATATCACGTTGCGACGACCCCAAACCCCCGTTCCACGGTGGCAAGTGTCATCTTTGGAATATAACACATAAACATATAACAGAAGAACAAAAATAAATAAATACACCAGATAATGTACAACAGAATACACTGGATAAATATAATCATCAGAGTTACACAATATAAAGGATCATACTTAGCACAAAATACAGTTCAGCTTTACATAAAATGTCTATAGCGGAATCAAAACACAATATGTACAATAGGAGCTGAACATCATAAAAAGAAAGGAATGATAGAATCCATCTTCAGCTCCATAGCAATCCAGAAAGAGCCTGCTAAGACCTGAATACAAGGTTGTCCGTATAGAAAATAGGGCACCCGAGTTTGCAAGTGAAACAAACTACGAGTCAGTCATGGGAATGGTATGAGAAATCTACTTAACTTATTTTATAATAAGGCCAATCACAGGACCATGCCGCTAAAGTGGAACCGGTTTACTCCATTGGATTAATAGTGATAAAAACAAGTGAATCATTAAAACATCGCAATACTTCTTATAAAAATGAAGCCATTATAAGACTCAGTTCCCATCACACAATGCAACGCAAACCGGAGGATAGAGTTTTACATTATAATGGCCAAAAATATGCCTGATACGAATAAAACAAAAGCATTTTATATTATTAATAGTGTTTATATGTTTCAAAAACAATTTCAATCATCAGTATCAATCATAGACGGCATAGATGCCCCATACCACTATGTCGCAATATATAGGTATACAATCAAAGCTGCACGATGTCGTATTTGGAAATTGGATTTCCGTCATGAACCAAGACAAGGGATCGTCCTTACCGCTTCGAGACAATCTAGCCCATGTCTCAGGCAAGTACGTTGTTAAGCCTTTGGATCGTCAGGGCCAGTCCACACGGAGTGGATTAAAATGCCTGAACACTGCATTTCCCCGTCCTATGGGGCGTAAACTGGTCATATACCAACCAAACCATCGTCCCTGTAGCGGCCGATATAACCGAGGTGCCTCGCTATCCATCATTCACACAAGTAAAATGTCTGAACGTGTCAAACACAAAACACCACTCCTAGCAAGAAGGAAACGCATGTCCTCCCTAAGGTTCTCGCCCGTTTCTTGTCCATACCGGGGTGTGAGGCTCGCGAATCGATGCTAAACACAAAGCCAACTATTTAAAGCCCTGCTTTGATCATCAACCACTAGGCTCTGCTTTTCAACAAAACCCTTGACCACAGCATCTCCATATTCCACGTTGTCAATCTACAATATCAGACACACATCCATTTACAAGTCTGTTTTGGGTCTGATCAAAATCGGAGGCACCTCATTCCTTTCCCGTATGTCCAATACAAGAGAGAGGCCCTCGCACATTTGAACGATCAGCAAGTACGTCCGGATGACCACCACTGTAACCCCTTCGGGGCTGCAAATCCCATCAAAGGCATCAGTAGCCATCCATACAATGTGAAGATCCTCGGTATTGCACCGTCTTCATATCTTTGATTTCTAACCATCGATCAATTATTTGAAATGAGAATTAACTCGGCCTTTTCAAATAATTCATGTATATTTAGAATTCAAATCAATTCATTTCTATGGTTAAATTATTTGACATCTGTAATTTAGTTCATTAATGTAATTTTCACGTCAAACACATCCAACCATCAAATATCCAATAAACCGAGTAAATTCGGTGTGTTTCCATTCCATATCATTTATACTATTTTCTAACGATTTATCGCTATTTTTATTTATTTAAATATAGCAGATTTATTCAAACGACGCTTCAGGCCATAACGCGGCCATGGCGCTGTTTTTCTCCAGATTTGATTTAGACATATTTGAAAATCTAACCATTGGATCTTTTCTAATTTGGTGTCGTTGGAAAGATATTTCCAAAGCGGACCCAACGGTTTCGGTTTCGGGAAACTCCAATGGTCGGATCTCCCGCAATAATCGTTTAAAATCACGATTTCAAAATACTAACTGTAGCTTCATTATTCGTTTTATTTTAATTATAATTATATATATATATATATATAATCCGTTCTTCAATTTCCAAACCATTTTCGTTTCATATATTTGACAAAAATAATATTTTTACCCAACCAATATTTATTTCAGCACATTTCTATTTTTAACACTTCATATATATAATAAAAATGTGATTTTCATCGTTAAAATGATTTATTTAAAACAGATACATTTTTGGCGATTCCTATATATAATAAAAATATGATTTTTATTGTTATAACAATTTATTTCAAACATGAATATTTTATATATTTCACATACATGATAAAAACGTTATTTTTATTGTTCAACCGTTTTATTCGTCATATATATATATATTTTTCTAACACATGAATACATTTCAATAAATGAATATAAATCAAACAAAAAAATATTTCAGAAAATTTCGGCAGCATAACGGCAGGGGGTTAAAAACCGGCATCGTCCCGAGTATGGCTCCTCGCACTACCTTCTGCCTCACACCATTCCCTAAGGGGCTTATCCTTATAATGTGAATATTTCAATCATTTTCATATCCCAATGGATTATTTTTTTTCACAAACAATCCCAATTTTGTTTCAACCACAAACAATCATTATCAACCATTCGCATTTATCAACCAAATTTCATATTAACCACAATTCAAACAATCACAATCAATATATATCGTCCATGGTCTGTGGACGAGAAGAGTATATATATATATATACGTATATAAATATATTTCAATTTCATTTCAATCATTTCAATTCCATTCAACACACATATGATTTTTACAACATATATGTAACTTATACATCGCACATACAACTTATACGACACTTATACATGAGGTGTACAATGCTTATATAACTCATATATCGATCATATAATTTATACATCGCCATTCCATATTGTTTATAATTCAGAAATCTCGCATTGGGTTCCACTCCTCCAAAAATTGTAGGAAGCTCTAAAAATTCTCCGATCTCTTCTAGAATGTAGAAGACGTCCACACGAGTACAATATCTCTTGTTTCACTGGATTTCGACAACATAGCGAAAAGATATGATTTTTATCATGAAATCAAAATCCGTAGAGCTTTTAAAGTGTTATTAACAATAAAATATAATCACAGCCGTTACCTCTTTAAAAAGGTTCAAAACTAGGTTTCCGATTTTCGCGAAAACTGTGTAGTCGATCAGAGGGTACCACCGTGGAGAGCTTGGAGGGGCGTAGCGGCTGATGGTGGAGATATCGAACTTGACGGCGTAGAGAGGGCTGGGCGGTGCTTGAAAGTCGGGGTGTTTGAGGGAGTGTATCTCGAGAAATACTCGACGAGGAGGGGTGTACCAGGTACGGATTTGAAGAGGGGGAAGAGAGCTTCAAAAAGTTCCAAAGGGGTAGGGTGTTTTGATGAACAGATTCACCGGAAATTGGTTGGGAAGAACGGAGCTCGTTTCCGCCGTCGAGCCTGAAGCGGGAGAGAGAAATCGAATTTTTTATTTTTTTTATTTATGAAGAAAAAATATGATTGGTCGGAATTTATATTAAATTCTAAAATAGTGTTTTTCCCAAAGAATTCCTATTCAAACCCAACGACTGTCGCCTGTAATGACCCGTACTTTTACGGATAATAAATAATTTATTTAATTATTTAAATAGAGGTTTGGTAATTTAAAATGACCAAAATTAAATAATAAGGAATATTTAATTAATATAATAATTAAATAATATATTTAAGTTCCAGATAGTCAGAAATAGTAGAATTCACAATACGATGTGAATTGGATCATATATAAGCTATAATTCAGTTTGAAATTGAATTAGAATAATGAATATATTATTTAAACGAAGTTTGAACGTATAATTATATTATAATTAAAATCGAGCTCCAAAAGGCCCAGCAGTTCGTAATTTGGCGATTCGAACTTCAACTGAATATACAGGGTCTGTTTTAAATCCGATTTCTATGAAACAAGAAACGTTCGGAGCTGGTGAAGTATATTTTCCTAATGAAAGAGAAAAAACAGGATTTCATTGTGTAGATTTTGATTTATGTTCAAATCAAGTTTTAGAAAAGTCACTATGGAATTCCTTTGAAATTTATAAATATGTATTTATATTATAAAAGGATTTAAAATATAAATCGAATATCGATATAATTGGGAATTTTGAAATATCGAGTTATATATCCAATTGGCATTATATGATATTCCACTGTGGATATATATGATAATATTTATTTTTAAATATTTAATTTAATTGTTTTTAAATATATTTATATATTTAAATGGGTTATTTAGAGCTTTAAAAATTGCTATTTTTACAAACGAACTCCATTTTCGATGAAACTAATTTTGTTGGATCTGTAATATTAAATTATTGTTAGATTCCAAGTTTCGTGATTTTTGGGGATAGTATATGGCCGTACGGATTTTTAATGTGAAAAACAGTCAGTATTTTGAAGGTTAAAAATATGTTGTGTGAGCAAACAGAGTCGGAATTCGACGAAATCAGTCTCGTTGGGTCCGTAACGTCAAACTGTAGCTGCATTTCAGTTTTCATGATTTTTGGATATCATGTGCGATCACACGTATTTTTAGAAGACATGTACAAGAAACGATAGATTATAAATGGATAAAATAATCAAATAAAAAATATAAAAAAATGTCCTATATATACCCTAACTTTCTCCTAAACCCTAAACACAATTTCTTCAGTCAACAAATTACTCCGCCGTTTCTTTTTTTTCTTCAACAGTAAAACATCCTCTTTAAAAAATCAAAATAAATTCCTATAAATTAGGTTATATATATATATTGATTCTCCATTGCCTTTTCTTCAAAACCGTGTATGATTTGCTTGGTTCGACGTCAGTTTCTCTATCATGAAATCGACAGCGACGGTCTTTGTGAAGCTAGGGTTTCGATAAACTTGAATTCGAGGCATCGATTCAACTTTTTATGGTTATTCTTGGATTCGTCATGTCGTTTGGGGTGTGTATGCATTTTTTTGTGGGTTTTGGTTCGAATTTTGGTCGTTGCGTTCCTTTAGGGTAGAAGGAAGTGGAGACGGACGAAATTTGATGGAGCAGTTCAAAGTGGATGTTGTTGGCATGGTTGCGGAGAGGAGGAGGAGATGTTTGTGGTGATATTAGTTTGTGGATCGATGGAGGAATAGGTGAGATAAAGGGGTGGGGGTAAAGATTCGGAAATGGCAAGAAAGGAAGGAGCAGGGTACAACATTTCTTTGTCTAGGAAGAAGGAGTACGGGTGCGGTTTTAACTTGGTTGGGCCGTTGTGAGTTAGTTAGGTAAAGCCCAATGATTTGAATTAAATAGAAATTATTTTTAATCCAACTATGTATTCAAACTTGTTATTGAGTTATATCGTTCATACGTTATCAGTTTTTCGAACGGTCAGATCCTTTGGGATTGTATAAATAGTGGCTACGCAATGGAAGTGACTGGGAGTGAATTGGGGCTCGTTACAATTTATTGCAACATAAATTGTCCTTTTGAATCAAAGATAGTTAATCGTTATTTAACGATAAATGTCCAATGAGAGTAAATCTCATAAACTTTGCACAGTTATATTTTTATAACGTATTTTTAGAACTGACAAATGTTGGTTGATTGCTGTGTGTTGACTGTTTGGATGAACTGCTAGTCAGTTAGTTGAAATTATATATATATATATATATATATCGTTAATCTAATATTGATTATGTTTATTAGAATATTTCGTATTGAAATGAAATTGATGTTATTTATATTGTTTAACATCTGTGAATACAGGGAAATAGGTTGGAGGGATCCAACTGGATTACTCAATATTTATAATAATGTTTGTTTTCATATATTGTGATATATGATGTGATATAAAATCTGTGATTTATTATGATGACACTGGTCATGTTATTTGGTATTATAAATACGATAAGAAATACTGGAATGTAAAATATGAATCTTCAAAGTGTATATTGAAAAGAAAATAATTTTAAAATCAAAGGATTTTATAAAAGGAAATATCTATTTGTTAAATAAATAGAATTATATAAAAGGAAATATTTATTTGTTAAATAAATAGAATTATATAAAAGAATTTATATAGAATAAATAGAATTATAAAAGGAATATAGATTTAGAAAGTAATTAGATCTATAAAAGGGAAACATTTGGAAAATGAATAGAGTTTATAAAAAGAGAATTTTACATTAGGAAGGTTTAGACCCGTGCTTCGCACACGGGTGTAACATGATATTGATTTAAAGTAAATATTTTACAAATAAAATATTATAAAGAAATTTGGGGTTTGAATTAGGAATTTAAATGGAATTACTGGAATTAGAACTGACTGTAAATTAGTTGAGTTGAATGGCTTTCTGGTGTCGATCTGATGTTGATTTCGGCCTTCGGGGTTAATACGTAGGGGGTTTCTCTTACTAGTTTACAGTTAGAGATTGATAGAGTGGGAAGATATTAATGCACGAATCATAAATGGGAACGTTTTCCAAAGTTAATAACGTATATTTCTAAAATTAGAAAATAAGGATTTGATGAATATATGAAAACGAGAAATGGGGAAGTGAATAAATGTTGATTGATGATTGATCGATATAATTTCCATTTGGAAATAATATCGTTGTTTGCACACATGTTTTCCTTTGATAGTTAAATCACCGACTATCGAAGATTTTGATCATTTCCGTTGTCAATACGGAGAGACCGGGATCAGATATATTATCTGAAAACCACTCCGTATGGCATTAGCGTTGCGAATCAAATATAACGAAGATAATTGAAGACGGAGTTATGCAAGGGTTGTCCTGTTTACATAATAGGGCCTTCGGATTGTCCAATTCCAGGACAACTTGAACGGACAGAGTATATTTGGTAGATCGCATAAGTTGATCGTTTCAAACGTATTTACGTTGGTGGCGGAGGAATTCGTTTTTCTTGTAGCGACCCGAACTTCCCCGATCTCTAAAGAGAAGAGAAATAACGAATTAATTTGAGGACAAGATGAATCAGAATGCAAACAGAAGAACATTTCATTGTTTATTACAACAATTCCACCAGAATACAATAATATACAGAGTATGAATAAATATTACACATTTGATAAATATCAGAGATTTAAATTACATTTAAATACGTAGCAGCGGAAAAATAATACAAAACATAACTGAAAGAAATACGCGGATATAGAGATTTCCGAATATCACTTCAGCTATAAACCAAGATCCTATGAATATAAATCTGCAAAACCCAACTACTAGATTCCCGTGCGGAAAATAAGGGCACCCAGAGTTTAGGTTAAAACAATAAACTCCAAGTCAATCATGTGACTAGTGTGAGAACTAAATCAGTTGTTAATCTTTATTTTTAAAGTTAGGTAAATCAAAGGACCAAGCCGTATAACACGGAACGGGTTTCCTCCCAAGAATACCAGTGCATAAAACAAACAGCATAATGCTAAATAAAGAAAAATGAAGCTATTATAAGACCCAGGTCCCATCACACAATGCAACGCAAGCCGGAGGATAGGGTTTTACCTTATAATAGCCAAAGAATGCTTGATACGCTAAATTTCATATTTTATTATTACTATAAGTGTATAGTGTCAAAACAATTTCCATCATAAGTATCAATCATAGACGGCATAAGTGTCCCATACCACTATGTCGCCATACTAGTTCTACAATTAAAACCGCAAAGGTCATATTGGAAATTGGATTTCCGTCATGAGTCGAGGCAAGGGGAAAGCTCCTCTCCGTTCGAGACACTCTAGCAAATGTCTCAGGACCACACATAGCGATCCTTGGAATCTCCAAGGTCGGTCCCCTCTTACTTTTGAGGATTAGTATTCCTGAACACACGTTTCCTGGTCCTATAGGACCTATATCCGAGGCGCCTCGCATTCCAACAACCACATAGGTAAAAACTATATAAATGTCAGGGCTGGTAGGTCATTGACATCACCCATAGCTAGAAAGAAACATCGTGCACTCCTTGGGTCCTTATCCGTTTTTGACTCATACCGAGTTGTGAGGCTCGCGAATTAACGCTATACACAAAGCTATGCCACACAGGCCAAGCTTTGGTCATCAACCACAAGACTTTGCTTTTCAACAGAAGCCTTGATCATTTGCCACT
Source organism: Allium sativum (assembly GCA_030737875.1). Taxonomy (NCBI): domain Eukaryota; kingdom Viridiplantae; phylum Streptophyta; class Magnoliopsida; order Asparagales; family Amaryllidaceae; genus Allium; species Allium sativum. The sequence continues at coordinate 487,243,519 of CM060926.1, read as the reverse complement.
TAGGCATGCCACACAGGCAATTCATGCCATGCAATTGATATCCATCAATACATAACCTCTGAGCTCGTATGTCTCAGAGAAGGGCGTTAAGCAAGATAATAAATTCTCCGCCGCCAAACAGAAATATATTTAATAGAAATCAATCACTGTAACACCCCACCTCCGCTAGGGTCACTCACAAAGGGAATGCACTAGTTTTGGAGAGGTATTATCGAGATAACATCACAGAATTATCACAAGACAGAACATAAATAAATAATTAAGTAAACATCGGAAGAATTTATGAGCAAAACAAAACTTCATTTCATTCCAAAATAAACCATGTCTTTTACAAACATTTAAAATAACTTCATTACAACTGTCTTGTAATAATAGCCAAAGAAGAAATAACTTAAAAACAGAAAAACAACTTATTCCCCAAGTGCAGTAAAATGAAGCAGCCATAGCAAACTGTACATGCTGAGCCAAAGCAAGTGATATCCAGGCTAAGAGCTAGTGTTTCCTCCCTGAGAACCTGGGGGGGGGGGGGGACGAAAGAAAAAGAGGCGAAAGGAAAAGGGTCAGTCATAAAGACTGAGTAAGTTCTAGTGACTTTCAGTGTAAAGACGGTTAAAACATCATGTCATGTATGAACTGGAACTAAACTTGAGAATGGTGTCAAGGTGGACAAGATAGACTAAGGTGATCCTGATAAGTCAAGACAAGTCAAATAAAGCATCACATGTTCAAGATTCGTTGCATCGACCGTACTAGTATACTAAGCCCATGTCACTAGTTAATCACGAAATAAACTACACGGCCCAATATCATGAAATAACCCTAAAACGGGGTCTGACCCAAGTACGGGGTCCTACGGAGCGATTATCTAGTCGATCGGCTCCCTACAAGTTCTAGCTCGTCAAGTGTCTGTCTCATACGGCTAATCACGAATGTAGTCACCTGTGCTGGGTCCACCTTTGGGTGTATCAGCCGTAGGGTGTCAACCCCTGACACGATTCAATATGCACAGATAAATCTACGGATACCCAGTGTCTGCCCCGGAATACGTGCACGACCGTAGTCCACCGAACCTACATTGGCATACCCCACTGCCGTCGTTCACCTCTTACAATCAGCCCAGTAATCGTGCCCCACCCGGCCTAGCCCTAGGGTACCTTGATACATCTAGAGGGTTACTACTGAAAAGGGTCGTGTCTAGGGTTTCGCCTAACAGATTAGGTCATGTAATTCGTGACCTAACCCGCCTAACCGATTAAGTCATGTAATTCGTGACTTAATCCTTTTCCAGTCTAGTCATGTCAAGATGGTTAAGTATGTCATTTAAATTCGTGACTTAACCCGCCTACATGTCATGTCAAGTTGGCTAAGTGTTGTCGTTTTAAGTTCATGACTTAGCCCTACAAATCATGTTCAAGTTGGTTAAGTTATCTTTTCATGTTCATGACTTAACCCTAATTGGCATTAATTGATTTGTTAATGCACTGAACCACTCACATTGGATCCTATTGTTCGTAGCCACTGGATTTGCCGGGCGGTTCCGGGCAGGTTTACGCTACGAACTCAACCCAACCTCGGGTTTCAAGCGCGATGTGACCAACTACCCACATCGGATCCTATTTTTTGTAGCAACTGGATTTGCCAGGAGGTTCCGGGCAGATTTACACTACAAACTCAACCCAACCTCGAGTCGGCCACTTTCTTGTTTTCTAAAGTCATGCCCATGTTCTTATCAGATTCGTGCTATTTTCATAGCATGTTCATATGTCAATTTCGTGCCCAACTAAGGCATGTTTCAAGTCAAGTTATGGCATGTTCAAGTCAAGTTTTCGTGCCATATTTCATGTTCTGCTTATGCCAAATTTCACGGTTTATGATTATAATCAATTCAATTTTTGCCTATTCTACCCAATCGTATCCCCAACGTATATAAACGTACTTCGTTCGCAAGCATAAACAATTCAAGAGATAAAGGGGAATAACACCAAACATGTGATAGGCATACGTGACAATTCCAACATCACTTGCATAATAAACAGGTTATAACATATCACATGGTTTCAATACTAGCATGATGATAACTTGGCATAGTAATGCTTCCAACTTAGTTTAACATGATGATTTCAACTTTACATCATAGGCATAATAATCATTGCGGGCAAAATAATAATTTTATTACAAACATGAAACATTAAAGGCATGGTAATTCTAATAGGCATAGTGGATTCCAATTTAGCATTTCTAACATAATGATTCTCATCTAGCATTATAAACATAATGATTCCAACTTTTCATCATAACCTAGCGATTCCCAATTTGTCATTAACATGATAGGTATATTAACATCACAGGCATAGTTTCATTAACATCATAGACATGGTTTAATTAGCATCATAGGCATGGTTTAATCAACATAAAGATTTCAATAAACATAGTGATTCCATGGACATGTATTAGTCCAACTTGCCATACAATTAAGCCCAAGTGATTCATAACAACATCAAAATCATGATAAGTTTAACTTGCAACATTAACATAGCAATATTCCCAAATTATGATTCAAAGTTAAACAATATAAACATGGATTAATAATAGTTCCTAAATCCGGTTTCAATTCACAGCATGTCCATGTTATTTTAGCGTTTTTGCCTAAAAAGTGACATAGAACTTACAATATGAAGCAAGCAATCCAAATCAAAACTTTAAATCAAATAGCCCCAAATCCGTTGTCTAAAGCGTCGTAGTTGTTGTAGCTTCTAGTTGTAGCCTTCAAGAATCGTCCTTCGTCTTCTATAATTTTGTTCTTTGTATTTTTAATTTAGAGTTCTAGGTTTAATGGCGGCTGCATGAGGCTAAAATGAAATAGTATGATTTAGGCTAGGTCTTAGGGTCTTTTTATAGTGTTTAGGATTAGTTTTAGCCATAGGATAAACCCTAGGATAGATCTGAGCCATCTAAAATCGTCACAAGCCCCTAAAACAAGACCCAGGAGCCAAAACAGGTGCACCAGGCCGACCAGGAAGGTCGACCCCAGGTCGACACCCAGGTCGACTCCCCAGTCGACCTGGGGGGCAGGTCGACCCCCAGGTCGACTCTAGTGTCGACCTGGTTGGGGGGGAGGTCAACCCTAGTGTCGACCCCCCTGTCGACCTGTCTGGGCGGGATTTTTCCAGCCTACCCTGAATTCTGAAAATTTGAATCTGTTTTTGAATTTGAATTTTTCGTGAAACTTTGCGAGGCCATATCTCGATTATACGGACTCCGATTTATGAAAACTCGGACTCTATTTCGCGTATTTTTCCGAGACGAACGCAATGGCACAGCCCGTTTCCACTGATTCGGACTTTAACATTTAATTCTGCCCTGTTTTAAGTTATAATGTGTTGTTTAAAATACGGGTTGTTACATTCTCCCCTCCTTAAAGGATTTCGTCCCCGAAATCTTCAAGTTAGTAAGAACGTATCCTACCTTCCATCATCCATCTTCTCAAAGCATCATCCACAGGCAGCCATTGTCCTTAAAAGATTTCTAATGCTGTATGAACATATGCAGAAAGTGTGTGTATATGTTCCTTATCTAATGCAAATGATCGGGCCTGATAGATCTTCTCAAATGCTAAATATGTTTAGTGAAATGAATCCAATATGTATGCAATTTTTTTCCTATTATAATTCATAATTTCTACATGAGTGCTCAAACATTCAATCATATGCAACAACCAAATGATAGCACAACCAAGTTTCCAAAATAAACACTCATGCATATGCAACATGAAAATGTGTCTGAGCCGATCTAGTGCCTAATGTGTGTTCATGCATCCACTTGCGACCACTTGCGACCACTTGCAACCATTTCGCAATCATAACATGTTTCAATTACATGTTTACATCCAAAAAGATTCTACCTATGGTTCTCAAGATAGGATCGAGGAGAGAAACAAGATAAAACAAAGCATCTAGAAAAAGAAGTTAACGATGTACCCCCAGAAGGTCCGGTCTGCTTCTTAGGGCAGTCCTTGCTGATGTGTCCAGTCTCCCCACAATGAAAACATTCACCTTGCTTTCTTTTCCTCTTTCTACAATCCTTGGCTATGTGCCCTTCCGTACCACAGAAATTGCATTTCCTTTTATCACGTGAGTTGTCGTTCTTGCCTCCTTTCTCAGAGTCTACCTTCTTATTCTGAGAATCGTTGGGCTTGACCTCTTTCTTTCTCTTCTTATCTTCCTCATACAGTAGGGCCATATCCACCAAGCTTTCAAAGGTCGCCCCCATGGGCACATGAGTCATGGCCAAACCATGTAGTGGCTCGTTCAAGCCTCGTGCAAAACGTAGCGCCTTTTTCTGAGGAGTGTTGACTAACTCCAATCCGAAGCAAGCAAGCTGACTGAAACGGTTCACGTATTCTTTAACTGTCATATTTCCTTGTTTAAGGGCCAGAAACCGTTCCATTTGGAGACTCTCCTCTGCCGATGACAAGAACTTAAGCCCAAAACTCCCTCTAAAGTCCGCCCAAGTCTCAATGGGCCTAGTAGCGTTGGTGACTTCCCACCAATAAGAAGCTTCCTCTTTCATGAGCCATGCCGCCAACTGTACTTTCCTATTGTCCTCTACCTCAAAGATAACAAACAAGTCTTCGGTTTCCTTCAACCAATTCCGTGCCTCAACAAAAGTCTCAGTTCCTAGGAAATCCTTTCCACCCATGGCCTTAAAGTCCTTGCATGTCTTTGAAAAAGCGGTTTCTCACGGAGGTTGAGGAGGATGAGGAGGAGGATTGGCCGGGCCTGTCACATTAGCCCGAGCCTCGAGGAAACGACGGAACCAAGTGGGTATATTGACACCCTCGGGAAGATTAAGATCGTCGGCCATGCTAAGCTGAAAACGAAAAAGGAAAAGATTCAAACGAGGAAACAAAGATTGTGCTAATGGCTTTTTGGGGAATAGCCTTTTAAAATAAACCAACTTTTCTTGAAAAGTGCTTCTTTGTAAATGGTTTTTCAAAAGGTTTTCAAAACTCTTGCCCAGCCTTGGTAACCTTATGCTCTGATACCAAATGTAACACCCCACCTCCGCTAGGGTCACTCACAAAGGGAATGCACTAGTTTTGGAGAGGTATTATCGAGATAACATCACAGAATTATCACACGACAGAACATAAATAAATAATTAAGTAAACAGCGGAAGAATTTATGAGCAAAACAAAACTTCATTTCATTCCAAAATAAACCATGTCTTTTACAAACATTTCAAATAACTTCATTACAACTGTCTTGTAATAATAGCCAAAGAAGCAATAACTTAAAAATAGAAAAACAGCTTATTCCCCAAGTGCAGTAAAATGAAGCAGCCATAGCAAACTGTACATGCTAAGCCAAAGCAAGTGATATCCAGGCTAAGAGCTAGTGTTTCCTCCCTGAGAACCTAGGGGGGGGAACGAAAGATAAAGAGGCGAAAGGAAAAGGGTCAGTCATAAAGACTGAGTAAGTTCTAGTGACTTTCAGTGTAAAGACGGTTAAAACATCATGTCATGTATGAACTGGAACTAAACTTGAGAATGGTGTCAAGGTGGACAAGATAGACTAAGGTGATCCTGATAAGTCAAGACAAGTCAAATAAAGCATCACATGTTCAAGATTCGTTGCATCGACCGTACTAGTATACTAAGCCCATGTCACTAGTTAATCACGAAATAAATCCCATGGCACAATATCATGAAATGACCCTGAAACGGGGTCTGACCCAAGTACGGGGTCCTACGGAGCGATTATCTAGTCGATCGGCTCCCTACAAGTTCTAGCTCATCAAGGGTCCGTGTTATACGGCTAATCACGAATGTAGTCACCTGTGCTGGGTCCACCTTCGGGTGTATCAGCCCTAGGGTGTCAACCCCTGACACGATTCAAGATGCACAGATAAATCTACGGATACCCAGTGTCTGCCCCGGAATACGTGCACGACCGTAGTCCACCGAACTTACACTGGCATACCCCACTGCCGTCGTTCACCTCTTACAATCAGCCCAGTAATCGTGCCCCACCCGGCCTAGCCCTAGGGTACCTTGATACATCTAGAGGGTTACTGCTGAAAAGGGTCGTGTCTAGGGTTTCGCCTAACAGATTAGGTCATGTAATTCGTGACCTAACCCGCATAACCGATTAAGTCATGTAATTCGTGACTTAATCCTTTTCCAGTCTAGTCATGTCAAGATGGTTGAGTATGTCATTTAAATTCGTGACTTAACCCGCCTACATGTCATGTCAAGTTGGCTAAGTGTTGTCGTTACAAGTTCATGACTTAGCCCTACAAATCATGTTCAAGTTGGTTAAGTTATCTTTTCATGTTCATGACTTAACCCTAATTGGCATTAATTGATTTGTTAATGCACTGAACCACTCACATTGGATCCTATTGTTCGTAGCCACTGGATTTGTCGGGCGGTTCCGGGCAGGTTTACGCTACGAACTCAACCCAACCTCGGGTTTCAAGCGCGATGTGACCAACTACCCACATCGGATCCTATTGTTTGTAGCAACTGGATTTCCCGGGCGGTTCGGGCAGATTTACACTACAAACTCAACCCAACCTCGAGTTGGCCACTTTCTTGTTTTCTAAAGTCATGCCCATGTTCTTATCAGATTCGTGCTATTTTCATACAATGTTCATATGTCAATTTCGTGCCCAACTAAGGCATGTTTCAATTCAAGTTATGGCATGTTCAAGTCAAGTTTTCGTGCCATATTTCATGTTCTGCTTATGCCAAATTTCACGGTTTATGATTATAATCAATTCAATTTTTGCCTATTCTACCCAATCGTATCCCCAACGTATATAAATGTACTTCGTTCGCAAGCATAAACAATTCAAGAGATAAAGGGGAATAACACCAAACATGTGATAGGCATACGTGACAATTCCAACATCACTTGCATAATAAACAGGTTATAACATATCACATGGTTTCAATACTAGCATGATGATAACTTGGCATAGTAATGCTTCCAACTTAGTTTAACATGATGATTTCAACTTTACATCATAGGCATAATAATCATTGCGGGCATAATAATAATTTTATTACAAACATGAAACATTAAAGGCATGGTAATTCTAATAGGCATAGTGGATTCCAATTTAGCATTTCTAACATAATGATTCTCATCTAGCATTATAAACATAATGATTCCAACTTTTCATCATAACCTAGCGATTCCCAATTTGTCATTAACATGATAGGTATATTAACATCACAGGCATAGTTTCATTAACATCATAGACATGGTTTAATTAGCATCATAGGCATGGTTTAATCAACATAAAGATTTCAATAAACATAGTGATTCCTTGGACATGTATTAGTCCAACTTGCCATACAATTAAGCCCAAGTGATTCATAACAACATCAAAATCATGATAAGTTTAACTTGCAACATTAACATAGCAATATTCCCAAATTATGATTCAAAGTTAAACAATATAAACATGGATTAATAATAGTTCCTAAATCCGGTTTCAATTCATAGCATGTCCATGTTATTTTAGCGTTTTTGCCTAAAAAGTGACATAGAACTTACAATATGAAGCAAGCAATCCAAATCAAAACTTTAAATCAAATAGCCCCAAATCCGTTGTCTAAAG